>JAJHZJ010000654.1:0-365000 GCA_023548195.1 Bettongia penicillata ogilbyi
AGGAAAGATAGAAGGATGCATAGATGGATGAATGGATGGATGGTGGATGGATGTAGAAAGAAGGAAAGTAAAGGGTGTAGGTTAGAAGGAAATGAGTGAGTTTAATCTGGAGAAGAGAAAACTCAGGTGGGGGAATATTAAAGCTGCCTTTAATTATTTGAAAGGCTTGTTGCATGGAAAAAGGATTTGATTTGTTTCTCCTTGGCACTGGAAGGTAAAAATTAAGAGTAATGATAAAAGTTAAGGCAATTTGAGGCTGGAGGTAAAAAAAAAAATCTTCCTAAAAATGAAGAATATTCAGCTTTGGATGGTAGTAGGACTCCTTACATTTATTACTACTAATAAGGGAAATTCTAGCTTAGAATTGAATAGTGGCATATACCAAAGAGGAAATGGCAATGGAAGAGCTGCCTTGTTATAAATTATTTAACATGATAGATTTCTCCCCCAAAAAGCACAAAAGGAAAATTCAGATATTAGTTTATGTAATATATACATACAAGGGAATCACTAGAGTAGGTGGGGATTGCATTCAAGCAGGTTCTAAACCCCCAAGATTTAACAGTCCTCAGGAAGATTACGAGTTTCAAATATTTGATAGCTGTGTGGATCCTAGGCAAGTCATTTAAACTTTCTCAGCCTCAGGTTCCTCCTCTGTAAAATAGGAATAATAGTAATATCATCCACTTTACAGGGTAGTTATGATGATCAAATGAAATAACATGTAAGTTAACTTAGCAAACTTTAAAGTGGTATAGAAATTCTATGTATTAAGAATACATGATCATGTTACTGCTGTCCTACTCAAAAATCTTGGCTCCCTGTTGATTCTAGGATAAAATGCAAAATCCTCACCCTGGTATTTAAAACCCCTGCTCAATATCACTCTCAACTACCTTCCTAGTCTTATTTTACATTTCTCCCCTTTAGATAGTCTTTCTTCCAGTCCTAATTAGACTACTAGAAAAATGCCCCATATATGAAAACTCCATCTCCTTCCCCATTGGTTTTTGCAAAAGTTGCCCTTTGATTCATGTCTAGAATGCACTCCCTTCCACCCTTCATTTAAGAAACTCATTCCCTCTTCTTGACTCTGTACTTGATTTTCTGGAATTCAAAATTATGTCTTCTCTTCTTGTGACTCATCTTGAAATTTCCTTGCAGAATCTGGATCATCCTTGTCCTGAAATAACCTACCATTCCTGCAATTGGCTCACTCTGGAATATTCCTCTACACAGGTCTTTCTCTAATTAGAGTCCTTCTGGAACTTTCACTTAGTGGAATGGCCCAAGTCATTCTGCCTTCATCCCCCTTCCAGTCCTTTTCTAACTTTCTGAAATTCAATACTCAGGGCCAGTTGCCTTCCTAGTACCTGACCCTTCCACCATTGCCCTTCTTTCCATCTCTTTTTTTGTGTGTTTCTCTTCCCTATTTGAATTGCAAGCTCTTTAAAGACAGATGCTGTTGGGGTAGAGGTCAGAATGGCAGAGTAAAAGGAGGGGAATTGTTACAGCTCTCTCTCCAAGATCAGGCAAAATACCACTTAAAAATGACTCTAAACAAATTCCTGGAGCTGCATAACCCACCAAAATGATGGAGTGAAGCAAATCTCCAGCCCAAGACAGCATAAAAAGGTCAATAGGAAGCATCTATCACACCAGGTGGGAAGCAGAGTATGGTCCAGCATGGGTCACACTAGAACAGATGGGACATGAGCAGACCTTGGGGCGTGACTGGATCTCTGGCAGCTGTGGTGGTTTCCAGACTTCATGATCTCAAAACTCCAAAGATACATCAGAAGGTCAGTGGAAAAAGTCTGTTGCACCTGTGCTAGAGAGTAGAGTGGTCTAGAGTAAACTAAAGGGTCCCAACCCCTAGAGAAGGAGATGAGGAGCCTGCCCCCATATTCAAGCAGAAGAGGGGCAGCAGCTGTTTGTAGAGCTCTAGAACCACAGAGTGTGGGGGGATAGAGGGGCTGACTATACACCCCCTCCCCCACACTGGAAGCAGAGAATTACCTTGACAAAGAACTCAGTAGCCAAGTAATTGTCTGGGGAAATGAGCAAAAATAAGGAAAAAAATAAGACATTTGATGACAAGGAAGATCAAAAATACACCCTATATCCAAACTCTTCAAGAAAAATATGTATTGGACATGGGGACAGAGCTAATATGGCAGAATAGAAGGATGGATCTGCTCTAGCTGTAGCCCCATAGCCCATAAAATACATGTAAAAATGACTCTAAACAAATTGTAGAGCAGCAGAAGCCACAGAATGAATGAGTAAAAGAGATTTTCAGCCCAAGACAGCCTAGAAGACCAACAGGAAAGGTTTATTGCACCAGACTCAGAGTGGAGTACAGTTGAGCCTGGGCCATGTGACAGGGGCAGAACTGGAGCAGGTTTCAGGGCATGAAATCACAGGTAGCAGCTGGGATTCCCAGATTATTAAACCCACAAATGCCAAGGACAGCTTCAAAGGTCAGTGAGAAAGCTCTTTCACCTAGGTGAGAAGGGAGCAAGGTCTGGCCCCAGCCCCAGCCCCAGGGTGGTAGCAGCCACTGCAGCAGCAGTATCCATTCTTGGAGTACTCCATCTAAAGACCCTGGAGTAATTAAGCAGCTGATCTGGGTCTCAGTTCTGAATGGTAGTCCTGGGGTGAGAAGAACTAACGTGGGAGAGACGGTGGAAGCACTGGAGAGGCAATCCTGCTCACAGACCAAAGGGCAGGACAGGAAGGAGCAAAGTACTCTCTCTTGATTGTGCCACCTTGGAGGAACTGACAACTTACAGATCACTAGAGTACACTTTACAAAGGACTGAAAAATCAAGTAACTCTCTAGGAAAATGCCCAAAAAAGGGAAAAAAAGTAAGACTATAGAAGGTTACTTTCTTGACAAAAAGGTATTTTCTTGCACCCTGTTGAATAAGGAAGAAGAAAGTATATCATCAGAGGAATACATCAAAATCAAAGTTTCTACATCCAAAACCTCCAAAAAATTTTGCAATGGCCTGAAGCTAAGGAAGAGCTCAAAAAGGATTTTGAAAATCAGGTAAGAGAGGGAGAGGAAAATTGGGAAGAGAAATAAGAACTATGCAAGAAAATCATGAAAAGCAAGTCAAGAGCTTATCAAAGGAGGTCCCAAAAATACTAAAGAATATAACATCATTAAAAATAGACTAACCCAAATGGCAAATGAGGTTCTAAAAGCCAAGGAGGAGATGAATGCTTTAAAAATTAGAATTAGTCAAATGGAAAAAGAGGTTCAAAAGCTCACTGAAGAAAATAGTTCTTTAAAAATTAGAATGGAAACCAATGACTTTACAAGAAACTAAGAAAGTATAAACCAAAACAAAACCAAAAGAATGAAAAAATGGAAGACAATGTGAAATATCTCATTGGAAAAATGACTGGAGGGGGGAGGAACCAAGATGGCAGAGTGGAAAGACTCACATATTCTAGCTCTAAACCCACAGCCCATAAATTTTCTGTAAAAAGAACTCCCCACAAATTCTGGAGCAGTGCAAGCCATGCAGAAACACAGTGGAAGAGATGTCCATTCCAGAGAGCCCTGAAAAACCGACCCAAAGGTTCGTCAGGCACCAGACAGCAGAGCCCACCCCTGCGCTACCCTGGCCACATGGCCCCAGAGGAGCAGATCTGAACAGGCTTCAGGGACGGAATCTCCCGTGGCAATGAAGGTCCCTCCACCCACAGGTGCTCCAGGTCAGTGAGAGAGACTTCTGGGCTGGCCGAGAGGGGAGGGGGGTGTCTCCGTGACTCGGGCCCCCTTGGGAGGCAGTGGCAGAGGGAGCGATAGAGGCAGTGGCGGCCAGGCACTCCTGGAGCAGGCAGGAGCTCTGCTCCATCACTGAAGGTCTCTGCATAAACCCCAGAGGGAACTGAGCCTGGGAGGTGGCCCTGCCCCCACCTGAGAACCAGAACTTAAGCTCACATTGAATAGCAGCCAAACCCACCACTGAAAGCCCTCAGGTTGGGGAGCAGCATTTGAATCTCAGACCCCAAGCACTAGCTGGGCAGATCTAGGCGGGGGTGCAGAGGAATCTCAGAAGTCAAGTAACTGGCTGGGAAAATGCCCAGAAAAGGGAAGAAAAATAAGACCATAGAAAGCTACTTTCTTGGGGAACAGATGATGTTTTCTCCTTTCATTTCTGATGGGGAGGAAAAATGCTTGCCATCAGGGAAAGACGTGGAGGTCAGGGCCTCTGTATCCCAGACATCCCATGTGGATGTCCGGTGGGCTCCGGTCATGGAAGAGCTCAAAAAGGATTTTGAAAATAGTTAGACAGGTGGAGGAAAAACTGGGAAGGGAAATGAGAGAGATGCAAGAAAAGCATGAAAAATGGGTCAATGCCTTGGTAAAGGAGACCCAAAAAAAATGCTGAAGAAAATAACACCTTGAAAAATAGGCTCACTTAATTGGCAAAAGAGGTTCAAAAAGCCAATGAGAAGAAGAATGCTTTCAAAAGCAGAATTAGCCAAATGGAAAAAGAGGTTCAAAAGCTCACTGAAGAAAACAGTTCTTTCAAAATTAGAATGGAACAGATGGAGGCTAATGACTTTATGAGAAACCAAGAAATTACAAAACAAAACCAAAAGAATGAAAAAATGGAAGATAATTTGAAATATCTCATTGGAAAAACCACTGACCTGGAAAATAGATCCAGGAGAGACAACTTAAAAATTTTTGGACTACCTGAAAGCCATGATCAAAAAAAGAGCCTAGACATCATCTTTCATGAAATTATCAAGGAAAACTGCCCTGACATTCTACAAACAGAGGGTAAAATAAGTATTGAAGGAATCCATTGATCACTGCCTGAAAGAGATCCAAAAAGAGAAACTCCTAGGAACATTGTGGCCAAATTCCATAATTCCCAGGTCAAGGAGAAAATCTTGCAAGCAGCTAGAAAGAAACAATTCCAGTATTGTGGAAATACAATCAGGATAACTCAAGATCTAGCAGCTTCTACATTAAGGGATCAAAGGGCGTAGAATAGGATATTCCAGAAGTCAAAGGAACTAGGACTCAAACCAAGAATCACCCACCCAGCAAAACTGAGTATAATACTTCAGGGTAAAATATGGTCTTTCAATGAAATAGAGGACTTTCAAGCATTCTTGATGACAAGACCAGAGCAGGAAAGGAAAATTTGATTTTAAATCACAAGAATGAGAAGAAGCATGAAAAAGCAAACAGCAAAGAGAAGTCATAAGGGACTTACAAAAGGTGAACTGTTTACATTACCACATGGAAAGACAATATTTGTAACTCTTAAACTTTTCAGTATCTGAGTAGTTGGTGGGATCACACACACACACACACACACACACACATACACACATGCACACACATACATGTACACACATGCATGCATGCATGCACATACAGAGACAGAGAGCACAGAGTGAATTGAATAGGATGGGACCATATCTCAAAAGAAATTAAAGTAAATGGTGAGAGAGAAATGTAGTGGGAGGAGAGAGGGTGAAATGGAATGGGGTAAATTATATCTCATTCAAGAGGCAAGCAGGACACTTTTCAGTGCAGGGGAAAAGAGGAGAGCTGAAAAACAAAACAAAACATGAAGTTTACCCTCATCACATTCGACTAAAGGAAGGAATAAAATGCACACTCATTTTGGTATGAAAACCTATCTTACAATACAGGAAAGTGGGGGAGAAGGAGATAATCAGGGTGGCAGGGATGATGGAAGGGAAGGCAATGGGAGAAGGGAGCAATTTGAAGTCAACATTCTTGGGGAGGGACAGGATCAAAAGACAGAATAGAAACAATGGGGGGCAGGATAGGATGAAGGGAAATAGAGTTAGTCTTACACAACACGACCATTATCGAAGTCATTTGCAAAAGTACACAGATATGGCCTACATTGAATTGCCTGCCTTCCCAAAGGGAATGGGTGGGGAGAGAGGGATGGGGAGAATTTTTAGGAACAACTGTTTAGTATTGTTCTTGCTACTAGGAAATAAGAAATACAGTTAATGGGGAATAGAAAGTCATCTGGTCCTACAGGACAAAAGAGAAGATGGGGACAAGAGAAGGGAGGGATGATAGAAGAGAGGGCAGATTGGTGATAGGGAAAATGAGAATGCTCAGTGTATTGGGGTGGGGGAGGGGATAAATGGGGAGAAAATTTGGAACCCAAAATTTTACGAAAATGAATGTAAAAAGTTAAATAAATAAATTTACATTTAAAATAAAATGACTGATGTGGAAAATATATCCAGGAGAGACAATTTAAAAATTATGGGGCTACTTGAAAGCCATGATCAAAAGAATAACCTATTCATCATCTTTCATGAAATTAGCAAGGAAAACTGCCCTGATATTCTAGAACCAGAGGGTAAAATAAATATTGAAAGAATTCACTGATCACCACCTGAAAGAGATCCCAAAAGAAAAACCCCTAGGAATGTTGTAGCCAAATTTGAGAGTTTCCAGGTCAAGGAGAAAATATTGCAAGCAGTCAGAAAGAAATAATTGGAGTATTGTGGAAATACAGTGAGAATAACACAAGATCTAACAGCTTCTACATTAAGGTATCAAAAGGCTTGGAATATGATATTCCATAAATCAATGAAACTAGGATTAAAAGCAAGAATAACCTATCCAGAAAAACTGAGTATAATACTTCAGAGGAAAAATGACTATTCCGTGAAACAGAGGACTTTCAAACATTCTTGATGAAAAGACAAGAGCTGAATAGAAAAGTTGACTTTAAATATAAAAATCAAGAGAAGCATGAAAAAGTAAACATAAAAGAGAAATCATCAGGGACTGAGTAAAGTTAAGCTGTTTACATTCATACCTGGAAAGATAATATTTGTAACTCTTGAGACTTTTCTCAGTATTTGGGCAATTGGAGAGATTATATACATATAGACAGGCAGCACAGGGTGAGTTAAATAGGAAGGGATGATATCTAAAAAAATAAAATTAAGGGGTGAGAGATGAATATATTGGGAGAAGAAAGGGAGAATTGGAATGGAGCAAATTCCCTCTCATAAAAGAGGCAAGAAAAAACTTTTTCAATGGTGGGGTAAAGGGGGGAGGTGAGAGAGAAATAGTGAAGCATACTCTCATCATATTTGGCTTGCAGAGAGAATAATATGCACACTCAATTTGGTATGAAAATCTATATAATACTACAGGAAAGTAGGGGAGAAGGGGAGTGTGGGGTGGAGAAAAGGAGAGAGTAATTAGAAGTAAACACTTATGGGGAGAGAGAAGGTCACATGAGAGAATAGGATAAATGGGGGCAGGATAAGATGGAGTGAAATATAGTTAGTCTTTCACAACATGACTATTATGGAACTCTGTTGCATAACTAGACATGTATACCCTATATTGAATTGTTTGCCTACTCAGTGAGGATGGGTGGGGAGGGAGGAAGGAAGAGAAATTGAAACTCAAAGTTTTAGGAATGAATGTTGAGAATTGTTTTTGCATGCAACTGGGAAATAAGAATTATAGGTAATGGGATAGAGAAATCTATCCTGCCCTACAAGAAAATAGGGGGATGGGGATAAGAGAAATGAGGGGCATGATAGAAGGGAGTGAAGATTTTGGAAAAGAGTAGTCAGAATGAACAGTGTCTTGGGGTGGGGGAAGGGGAGAGATGGGAAGAAAATTTGGAACTCAAAATCTTGTGGAAATCAATGTTGAAAAGTAAAAATAAATGTTTATTTTATAAAAAAGAAAGAAAGAAAGATATAAATTGGTTTCAGGTCACAGAAGAGCTCAAAAAGGGTTTTGAAAATGAAGTTAGAGAAGTAGAGGAAAAATTGGAAAGAGAAATGAGAATGATGCAAGAAAGTCATGAAAAATGAGTCAACAGCTTGCTAAAGGAGACCCCAGAAAATACTGAAGAAAATATACCTTAAAAATAGACTAACCCAAATGGCAAAAAGAGATCCAAAACATCAATGAGGAGAAGAATGACTTAAAAAACAGAATTGGCCAAATGGAAGAGGTCCAAAAGCTAACTGAAGAAAATAATTCCTTCAAAATTAGAATTGAGAAAATAGAAGCTAACAACATTTTGAAAAATCAGGAATTTCTAAAACAAAACCAAAAGAATGAAAAGATACCAGACAATGTGAAATATCTAATTGGTAAAACAACTGACCTGGAAAATAGATCCAGGAGACAATTTTAAAATTATGGGACAACCTGAAAGTTATGGTAAAAAAAAAAAAAGATCCTAGACATAATCTTCCATGAAATTAGCAAGGAAAATTACCCTGATATTCTAGAACCAGAAAGTAAAAAAATATTAAGGTAATCCAACAATCATCTCCTGACAGAGATCCCAAAAGGAAAACTCATAGGAATATTGTAGCCAAATTCCAGAACTCCCAAGTCAAGGAGAAAATGTTGCAAGCAGCCAGAAAGAAACAATTTTGGTATTGTGGAAATACAAGCAGGATAACACAAGATCTAGCAACTTCTACATTAAAGGATCAGAAGACTTGGAATATAATATTCCAGGGGTCAAAGGAGCTAGGATTAAAACCAATAATCACCTATCCCGCAAAACTAAGTATAATACTTCAAAGTGAAAAATAGTCTTTCAATGAAATAGAGGACTTTCAAGCATTCTTGATGACAAGACCAGAGCTGAATAGAAATTTTGACTTTCAAATACAAGAACCATGAGAAACATGAAAAAGGTAAACAGGAAAGAGACATTGTAAAGTACCTACTAAAGTTGAATTGTTTAAAATCCTACATGGAAAGATAGTATTTGCAACTCTTGAGACTTTTCTTAGTATTAGGGTATTTGGGGGGATATATATATGTCTGTGTGTGTGTGGGTATGTGTATATATATATATATGAAGAGAGCAAGATAGGATAAGTTGAACATGAAGGGATGATATCTAAAAAATAAAATTAAGGGATGAGAGGGAAATATATTGGGAGAAGGAGAAAGGGAGAAATAGAATGGAGTAAATTATGTCTCACATAAAAGAGACAATATTCCCTAACTGATAAATGGTTAAAGGATATCAACATGTAGTTTTCAGAGGAAGAAATTAAAGATATCCATAGTCATATGAAAAAATGCTCCAAATCATTATTGGTTAGAGAGATGCAAAGTAAAACAATTCTGAGGTACTACATCACACCTATCAGATTGGCTAACATGACAGAACAGGAAGATGATAAGTGTTGGAGAGGATGTGGGAGAGTTGGAATACTAATTCATTGTTGGTAGAGCTGTGAGCTTATCCAACCATTCTGGAGAGCAGTTTGGAACTATGCCTGAAGGGCTACAAAAATATGTATACTTTTTCACAAAGCAATATCATTTCTAGGACTGTATCCCCAAGAAATCATAAAAATGGGAAAGGGTCCCACATGTACAAACATATTTATAGCATGTGGTGGCCAAAAACTGGAAATCAAGGTGATGCCCATCAAGTGGGGAATGGCTGAAAAAATTGTGGTGTATGAATGTAATGGAATACTATTGTGCTATAAGAAATGATGAACAGGAAGACTTCAGAGAGGCCTGGAAAGACTTATATGATCTGATGCTAAGCAAAAGAAGCAGAACCAGGAGAACTTTGTGCACAGCAACAACCACAGTGTGTGAGAGTTTTTTTTCTGGGACTTGGAGCTTCATTGTAATCCAAGGACTTAAAAAAATTCCCGGTGGTCTTTTGAGACAAAATGCCTTCCACCTCCAGAGAAAGAACTATGGAATTCAGTCACAGAATGTAGTAGATTATTTTTCTTTTGCATTATGTTTTGGTTTGTTATAAGATTTCCCCCACTCATTTTAATTCTTCTATACAACACGATTATGGTGAAAATGTATTTAATAGGAATATATGTGTAGAACCTATATAAAATTGTATTCCATTTTGGGAAGGGAGGGTGAAGGGAAAGGAAAAAATCTGTTTTATGGTAGTGATTATAGAACACTGAAAAGAAATAAAATTAATAAATAAATTAAAGAAGAAAATAAAATGCTTTTTAATAGAGGGGAAGAGGGGTGGGGAGGTGAGAGGGAAAGAGTGAACCTTACTGTCATCAGATTTGGCTTAAGGAAGGATTAACATGCAGGTTCAATTTGGTATGAAAATCTAATTTCACTACAGGAATGTCATGGGGGAGGGGATAAGTGGGTTTGGGGGTGTGGGGATGATAGCAGGAAGGGCAAATAGGAGGAGGGGGTAATTAGAAGTAAAGCTTTTGAGGAGGACAGGGTCAAAAGAGAGAATAGAATAAATTGGGGCAGGATAAGATGGAGGGAAAATATAGTTAGTCTTTCACAACATGACTATTATGGAAGTGTTTTCCATGAGTACACTTATATAACCTATATTGAATTGCTTGCCTTTCAAGTGGGGGGTGGGTAGGGAGGAAGGAAGGGAGAGAAGTTAGAACTCAAAGTTTTAAAAATGGATGTTAAAAATTAAGTTTTACATGCAACTAGGAAATAAGACATACAGGCAATGGGTATAGAAATGGGTCTTGCCCTACAAGAAAATAGGGGGAAGGGGAATAAGAGAAGGTAGGGGTGCGATAGAAGGGAGGGAAGGTTGGGGAAAGGGGTAATGAGAATGCACACTGTTTGGGGTGTGTGGAAGGGAGAGATGTGGAGAAAATTCGGAATTCAAAATCTTGTGGAAGTGAATGCTTAAAACTAAAAATTAATTAATAAAAAAAAGACAGGGTTGTCTTCTTTTTTACTTTTTTTTCTATCCCTTCCATTTGGTATATTGCTTCAGCACTCAGGAAGTACTTACTAAATACTCACTACCTTCCTTCCTTTTTTCTAAACTTCCTTAAGTGCATCGCATACAAGGTCTTTTCTACACCTTTTGAGCTAAGGAGACAGTGCTTCAGATAATTTGGTCACATTGCTTGGGATTTTCACTCACATATTCCTGACTTTGAGTCCAATATGCTGTGAATATTGTCTTATGAAACTATCCTTCTATCTCAACCTGAATGCCACCTCAAGAATTCTATCTTGAGAAGATATAAACTTAAGTAAGAGTTTTTAAAAGCATGAGGATATCAATAAAATCAACTTTTTATATTTAAACATACACATTAACCTTGTTAGTTTGATTCAGTTTGGAATCAAAGGAAATAGTTCATGTAGAGTGTTGAGTGTTGATGTTTTGTGAAGAGATGGAAAAAACAGAATAGAAATAAAATGGCAGTCTCAGGAAATAAACATTCCTATCCTCATCACCAACCAAAAAAAAAATCAATATACTTAGCCATTAACACCTCACATTTAAGTGGTTCATGGTCATTTTGAAGTGTGTGTTTTTTTAGCTCACCATTTTTGTCACTTCTACAATATAGCTCTATCACCCAAATACTTTTTTTGGCTATCAAAAGCCAATCAACAGGGAAGTCTGACACATTTCATGTCAAAATTAATAACATAGCCATCCCTGAGTGTGGATGCTTGTCATTGTCAGTTCAATGTTTAGGACAAAATCAATCTTTCTGAACAGTTAAAAATGTAAACTATTTCATATGTGATCTTTGTATAAAAGGGAGAAAAGTAAAGGCGGAAAATTGCTGCTGATTGTTGATTAGAAGTAGATGGGAGACTTTGGGCAAGTCACTCTTCTTTTGCTAATAACATTAATAGCTAATAATAATTAACATTTCTATAGAGCTTACTATGTGCGGGCATTAAGCTAATCACTTTACTTTTATTATTTCATTTGATTCTCACATTAACCCAGGGAGGTAGGAGCTATTATTATACCATTTTACAGAAGACGGGACTGAGGTTAAGGGCTTATCCAGGGTCACACAGCGAGTAAATGAGTTTGGATTTGAACTGATGTCTTCCTGTCTCCAAGCCTGATACTCAAACCACTTTACCACCTGACTGCCTACATTTCTCCTTGTATTTAATAAAGTGAACAGGGAGAACCTCCAGGGTCCCTCCCAATTCTCAAATATTATGATTATAGTGCTATAGAGTAACATTTAGCTAGAGTTAATTATTAAGATAATCAGAAGAGTGATTGAACAATATATCTGGTCAAACTTGTGTGTTTGAATAAGAATATAAATGTAATTAGGGACAGGTAGATAGAGGGTGTAGCAGACAGTCTTGGAATCAGGAGGATCTGAGTTCAAATCTAGCATCCAACACTTACAAACTGATTCACCCTGGGTAAGTTATTTAACTCTGTTTGCCTCAGTTTCCTTATCTATAAAATGAATTGGAGAAGGAAACTACAAAATCACTCCAGTATCTTTGTCAAGAAAACCCCAAATGGGGTCGCAAAGTGTTGAACATGACTGTGATGACTGAACAATCACAAAAACAAGTAACAATTGCTGTATTTGGTCCAACTCTTATTTTTTAGTTGAGAATCATCTAAGCCTTAGGGTTTCAATTTATCTATGCACAGTATACCATGACTTTTTAGTTCTAAACAAAATACTATAGAAGACTGAATAAAAAAGGCTCAAGGATTTCTTAAACATCAAAAAGTCCTTTAAACAACATTTTCAAAAAGTTAAATATAAATTAATTTGAAACAGTGTACAATTATCTCCTTAAAAACATACAAGTCAAAAATGAATAAAAAGGTAGTGGTTTATAAAAAGTATACAGGAAGACAATTTAGACATTTGAATAGAAGAGATTGGGGGCACCATTGGCACGTATGTATTTTGATGGATGATTTGCAAGTTCTTCTGAAAATTTCCCTTCTCATATCAACATTACCATTTTTTTTTTGAAGTTTTGACATTTCAGCTCATGGGCAAATATACTTATTAGGCATAGGAATATGTCAAGATCTTTCCTGTAGAAGAAAAAATTCCCCCGTTAATAAAACTTGCTTGTGTCTCCTTTTTTCTCTCTTTGATGGCTACTACTTCTGTAAAGGAAAGCATTCCTTGTAATGAATTAAATATCAAAATGATGTCATAGCCTAAGCTTATTCAAAAAGAGATCACAAGTAGTAATCTTGCAGGTTGATACAAAATGTATTGTCCCAGAGTTTGGAACTTCAGTTCTCTTTCAGGGTGACATTTAGCAAACCAGAAAGCAGCCTGAAGGACCCGAGAAAAGGAATTGAGTGAGGGAATTTTAGAGAAAATAACATGACACTAAAATGTATTCCAGATTGCCTTAGCTAGGTGAAGATATGTGCATTTGTACCAACTGGCCCCCATGTCTGCAATGCCTTTGTTGTACATCCCTCTCACAGAATTACTATCATCCTTCAAAGCTCTATTCAGGTGCTATCTCCTATATAAATCCTTTCCTGATGCCCTAAAGCCTTGGTGGGAAACTGGGGCATTGAGACCACATGTGACCCTCTAGGTCCTCAAGTGCTGCCTTTGACTGAATCCAAACTTCTTTTTATTAAGGGAATTTATTCTGTGAAGTCTAGATTCAGAGATTCCTATTTAAAATTACTTTGGATTGTATAGGATAAACCTTACATGTTCATACTGTTTCCATTTTGTGTTCTTCTAGTATTTCCACCCTCCACACAGATTGTACTTCTGACTCCAAATTTTCTCTGCCATGCCCCAGAAATCTCTTAATCCTGGAAATCCACTGTCCTCCTGAACTTCTCACGGTATAAGTCCCTTCTGCCCCTTTCTTTTCTTCCTCTGTTTGACTGGTTACTGCCAGAAACTCCGTATTAAGGAAAGTGCCAGGCAAGCCTTCTCTTCCTTCCTTTCCAGACTACCTTCCTAGCTTTGCATGCTTTCTCTACCACACACTCTAATAAGGAAACCCTTCGAGCATTAACTCCAACTTTTTGGTTCCCTTTCATATGTACTAACTTTCCCTAATAGAATGTAGAATGTAAGCTTTTACTTCTGTTTATTGTCAGTGTTTAATATGTGTCTGCTGTAGAATGTTTGGGAAATGCTTGTTGATTTGACTTGACTATAAGCAAGGAATATTTTTTGGGTTATTTTTGTATTCAAATCCCTAGTACCTTGCACACTTCCTAATGCCATTGAATTAGTTATGTTAAGCATAAGAGGAAAATTAAAGAAGGGATAATACTACTATATAATATAGGTGGAATGGTGTTAATAATAAATTCTGATAAGAACAATGTACTATTCAGCTAATATTGCTTATGTTTTCTTAGGAGAATGACCTTAGAATCAGGAAGAAAAAAAAACAAAAAGCGTTTTCCAATGAGTTGAAAATCAAAAGAAAAGAGAAGTTGGTCACATGGAATCTAGTACCCATTAGTACATCCAAGTCACCTATCCATAGGAAAATACAATCCAGGGTACAAGAACAGACATATAATTGCTGGGTTGCTGTCAATGACCTTTGAACGATCAGATGCTGCTGGATGGGAGGAGAGGAAATGTTGTTCCATTATTTTTAAAGGTAACAAGGTGAAATCTGGGAACTCTGAACTAGTGAACCTAACCTGCCTTTGGAATATTTCCAGAATGCATTCTTGTGGCGATGTTCAATGAGCACTTAGAAAAAGAAGCTGTGGTCAGTAAAACCCAGAGTGACTTCAACAAGCCAGATGCTTTTTTTGGTCTCTTTCTACTTCTTTTTTCTTTCTTTTTCTCTTTCTATTTCTTCTTCCTTCCTTTCTTTTCATTCTTTCTTCCTTTTTTCTCCCTTTCTTTCCATTTTTCTTTTTTGATAGGCAAAATTCTTGCTATATTCTACCCTGAGCAGACGAATATTAATAATAATATATACTAGCATTTATATAGAATATTAAATTAAATATAGAATAGTAAATATAAAGAATATTAAATATTAAAGTTGGTAAATAACTTTACAAATAGTATTTCCTTTGATGCTCATAATAAATCTGGGAAGTAGATGCTATTGTTTTCCCTATAGTCCATACAAGTAAACTGAGGCACAAAAGCAGTTAAATGACTTGCCTAGACTAACACAGCCAGTAAATTTGTGAAGCCAAATTTAAACTCTTTCAGACTCCAAATCCAACAATGGGATTTAAAAACTGTGCCACTGAGTTGCCCCTATATGTTCAAATATAGGAAACCCACTTTGAGAAAGGTCCAAAGGATTTATGAGGATAAGGTAACAAGAATTCAGTATATGCCAAATAAGGATGAGTTGAAGAAACTTGATATTTTACTGAGAAAAAAAAGACGTGGTGTGGTGGAAGAGGAAGTAATATTCCATGATCTAAAAGGCAGAAGAAACATGAGACTTGTCCCGTGCTATATTTCTCTGCAGGGAAGCACTGCAGAATTGGATGACGATGGTCATGATGATAATGACTAACATTTGTATAGTGCTTTCAAGTTTCCCAAACATTTTATACATAATATCTCATTTGATCCTTACAACAACCTTGGGAAGTAGGAGCTATCATTTCCCTCATTTTAAAGATGAGGAAACTGAGTTACATAAGGACTAACTAACTCGTCCAGGACCATCCATCTAGTCTCAGATGAAATCTTAATTCAGGTCTTCTTGCCTTAAAGGCTGGTGCTCTATCCTAAAGAATATTATCTCCATTCTGTTGGCCAATGAACTTGATCATGATTCCAAGCCAAATTCTGGAATGTATTATCAGAGAGGTTGCTTAGCAAACGTTTAGAAAAGAAAATGTGGATCACAAGGAAATAGCTTTACTTTATCAAGATTGGGCCATAATAAAATGACTTCAATTCTACTTTTAACAAGGTTTATGTATGACTGGAGCAGAGAAATCTCATTTGGCTTACTTATACTTCAGTAAACCATGTGACAAAGTCTCTTATGCTATTCCTGTGGACAAAGAATAAAGATATAGTCTAGACAATTGCATCATTTGGTGAATATCTGGTAAATAGTCTTACTGAAAGAATAGTCATTAATGTTTAATATTAACTTGGAGGGAAATCTCCAGATAAACACCTCAGGAATGGGTCTTTGAATCTGTGCATCTCTGTTCTTTGTTTGTTTTCCTTTTTTAGAAAATCAATGTCTTGCATGATACAGCACTTTTGGAAAGTCCAAAATACTAGGAGGGGTAGTTAGCATAATCACTGACAATCTCAGAATTAAAAAAGACATTAAAAGTCTAGAGCATTGGACTAAATCTAAAAAAGATGAAATTTAATGGGAACAAATATGAACTCTTATAGTTGGGTTCAAAAAGTAAATTTCAGAAGCACACTATAGGGAAAGTATGGTTAGACTACAATTCATCTGAGCATGGACTACAAGCTCAACAGGTGTAAACATTATAATAGGGAAGTCAAGGAAGCTAATGAAACCTCAGGGCTTCCTTAGGAGAGGCATTCATGACAAAGAAAATAATGTCCTACTGTGTTTTGCCTGGATGGAAGTACATCTGTGGTATTACGTTCAGTAATGGACACCATGTTTGGAGTTTGGTAAGCTAGAACATTTCTAAAAGAAAAAAACTGGACTGGGGAAAGGGCCCCATTATCCTACCTTATGAATCTGTGATCCGAAAGTTGGAAGGGGCCTAAGCAGTCAGGTAGACTAGCCCCCAAAAATCCCTACACAAAACATCCGAGGAACACTTATCTAAATGAGAGGCATCAAACTCAATGCCCACGTGCTGCTTCTGCTACCCAAATCAAATTAAAATATAATTGGAAATTGTTTAATAAAAGAAATTTAAAAATACAATATATCATAGGTAATGCTAATCGTGGTTTTCTAAGTCAATATGTGACTGGCATGGATCCACTTCTGTTTGTCACCACTGCTATAATCTGCATGAGGATCTCCATTGAAGGGGAGGGCACTACCTTAGGAGGCAGCTCATTTTACTTACCATCACCAAGTTTTGCTTTTGCTTTCTTTTCTTGACAACAAGCACTTGATTATGTCCTGTAAGAGTCAAGCAGAAAAAAATCCGATCTCAAGACAACCCTTCAAATATTCAAAGATACCAGCTGACTTCCCCTAAATCCTCTCAAGCCTAAATGGGGGCCAGTTAAGGTAAACACAGATTTCCCGCTCTGAGCCTTGATGGGGATGGATCAAGGCACACACAGCATTCTAGCTTGTGTACTCAACCCTAAGGTTCTCCCCAAGCCTCACTGGGGGCCAGTTGAGATACACACATTTGTGTATTTAACCCTAAGATTCCTCATTCACTGTCTAGTGACCACCCATTTTATAAAAGGCCAACAGAAAAAGAAGACATAATGCTAGCAATAGCCTCACAAGTTTACATCACCTCATCCCTGTATCTTACTGCATAGACACAGTGGATGTTTATATTATTTATCATCATATAATGCTGTGCAAGCATGGTGGAGATGTCTTGAACCATAACTGTGGGAACTCTTATCTAATACCTGGGAACAGGACATCCTCATGACAATAGATCCTGAGAAACTAAACTCTAAGAATAATAACAAAAATTCACTTTACTCACACTAAAATCCACCTTACTTACACTAAAATTCACCTTACATACAAATTCATTTTCCAGTCATGCATTTCTTGCTTTCCTTAAGCTAGCTCTTACTTACATAGAGGTCACTGTTGGTGATGCAGTACAGCCAACTTACTGTCTCTCCATTACCCTTTGACTCACCTAACTGTGGATGCTTGAGGGCCTATGATGCTGGCAATATGGATGGCAATAAGTCTGTGTTCTTAAGAATTTCACATTCTAATTGGAGAAGACATTGGCAGGACAGTTTAAGGTACAGGAAAGATGACATGGCCCATAGATTTTAAAGGTGTAGCAACAGGACTCATTATCCATTCATACCTCTTATTTTAAAGTACAGGACATGGGAATCCATAGTATGGTTCTAGCTTACTTATAACCAAATACAATTCTTTACATATTGATAATAGACTAAACAGGGAAAACCAGTTGACATCAGTTTTCTAAAGCCACCAAGATTGAGAAAAGGAAAGGCTTAGAAGAACAGAGGTCCAGATGGAGGACAGAGCTGGAGCCAGAGGTAAGATACAAAAACTTAGGGAATGTGGCTGTTGTTGGCAATCTGCCTCCCCACTGATTATTTGCACTTGGAGATTATCTTCTCAGCTATTCTCTGTGGTTTTCATGGACAGAGAGGCAAGAAGCCACTGCATGGTTATCATTGGATCCACTGGTTGTTTGGCAGACATGTTAATGACATTGTAGGGAAGGAGAAGAAATGACAAAAGTTCATACTGCAACAAACGCGTTTGAATGTCAGTAATCAACACTGGTACTTTTGGATACGTATGAGAAAATAACACTTGCAACTCTACTGAAAAGTTCACTCTGGTCACTAATAGGCATCACTGTTTTCCCCAGTCTTGAAACAGAAGGCAGAATAAAGCCAAGAACCCAAGTGCCTTAGACTGAAATGTAGTGATTCACAGGGGATGGAGAATGCATCCAAGAAGTGAACCCACAGTGAGCATGACCATGGCCTGTAGCTGGTGCTCAGTTCCTATTCACAAGATGTGTCAGCGCCTCTTCTGAAATGTCTCCTCCCCCTCAATCTCACATTTGTTTGGCATTTTAACTGTCCCTAATCCAAATAAACCTCAGAGGGCTTGACAGATGAGACCTACATCAGAAATGAAAGAAGTCACTTTAAGAGTAGTAATAAAACATAATATAGGAAATATAATGCAGTGAGAGAAGAGTAAATGTGCCTGAAGATAAGTTATTTGACAAACACACAGCATGCTTCCCTGTTGAATTTAACAAGCTATACACAACAGAGATTTGTATGTTTCATGCACAATCCTCTTTTTCTGTTCTACAGTCTATGAAAATATCCATTTTATTTGGTTGTAAGTTGAAAACAAAACAAAATGAAAGACAAGACTGGGCATGCATGTTTTTGTTTTTTCTATTTTTAAGAAATAAAATTGAGGGATATATGAGCTTTAGGAGACTTCCCTTTCCTGGTACCATTACCAATCTTACTTCTGTCAATAGACCCAGGCAGATGGATTTCCATAGTTGTACAATGTATAGATGGCTGTCATTTTGTCATTTTGCCATCTTATCTACAATTCCCCCCCTCTCCTTTCATCAACAAATTCAAGGCAGAAAATAAATAAAGGCTTGCATTGCCTTTAGAAAGTTTGCTAACTCTTAAGTTAAAGGAATGGAATCTATTCAGGAAAGGAGAAAGATGAAGGGACATTTAGCCAATGGCCTCATGAAAGAAACAAAATTCTGTCCAGATTTCCTCTATCTCATAAAGGCAATTGAATTTAATCATTCGTGCTTTGGACCTGAGAGTCAAGTATGTTTTGGATTTCAAATCTCACTTGAACCAAGCATCTAACCTCTCCAGGAGTCAGTTTCCTTATCTGGCAAAGTGGGAGGATTGACCCTTGGATCTCAATGGCCTTCTCAGGCATTGATTCTAAGATCCTATCATCAAATGGTGTCAGGACACAAAAAAAATCATCAAAGTCCAGGCATAAAAATTTCTATAATCGAACAAGCCATTCCATCCTACCACTACCCTCATTTCCAGTCAGAGCTATGGATAAATGTCCAATACCAAACATTTCTGAAGTCACTGGATCTGATTGTCAAAAGCCCTACTTTTAATCATAGCTAGGTTACTGTGTGACGCTTGGCAAAATTCTCTATTCAGTTAGAGGATGGAACTACTTTTCTTTGAAGTTACATTCCCATTATTACAGATGCATACATCTAGAGCAGGAAAGAACATCAGAGACCATATACCCTATCCCACTCATTTTACAGTTTTCCTCATGAGAAACCAGAGACTCAAGGAGGGCAAGTGATTTGTCCAAGGTCACCCAAGTAGTAAGCATCAGAGATGAAATTTGAACAGATATCCTCTCACTCCAAAGCCAGAGCTGTTTCCACTGTTCCCAATTACCTCCTTTATGGCATAACTCTGATAAAATGTATTTCAAAATTGGACAATTGTGCAGTCAAGTCCTTTCTTTTGATCTATTCAAGGCCCAAAAACTTCAAAAACTGATAATGATAGGATGATGATAATGATGATTCCCAGCACTTTGAGATTTGCAAATATATTTGAGAAATATATTAGCTCATTTGGTCCTTCCAGCAACCCTGGGTTGTGGGTTATTATCTCAGGATTATAGTAGGTGCTGTTTATTATCCCAGGATTACAAATAAACAGGATGAAAGAGGCTATCCCTAATAGTTAATAATATCTAGCTTTTATAAAAGAATACTTAAAAGTTTTCAAATTTTTTACAAAATATTATCTCATTTTGTACTCATGACAATCCTGGGAGATATTCTTATTATTCTATGTTTATAGATATGGAAACCAAGACTGAAATTTGTGATGGCTAATATGTAATAGTAGCTAGCATTTACATGAGACTTTAAGGTTTACAGAACACTTTTTACATACTGTTTCATTTTACTTTCATAACCACCCTGGGAGGTAGGTGCTGTTATCATCCCCTTAAATAGATCTGTAAGCTGAGACAAATAGAGGTTAAGTGACTTACACAGTCTAACTGTCTGGGGTTAGATTTGAAGTCAGATTTTCCTGATTCCAGTTTCAGCACTATCTACTGTACCACCAAGCTGACCCCAAAGTCACTTTAAAATGTTTCTCTATTACACCAAGTCTCTTGCTAGACCCACTAGGCTGTGCTACCAAATGAGGGCAATGATTGACAAACTTTCAGTACAGGTCACTAAATTGTGATGTGAATGACTGAATCTTTACTGCCCAGAAATAAAGTTTCTTTAAAAAGCTTGTTCTCAACACCCTGAAACAGAGATGCTCTACTGTGCAGCATTCCTGACAGTCAGGTGTTTGGAGTGTTACAAGACAGATGTAATGTCAGGGAAATCTGGATCATCAAAGTTAAGAAATAAGAGTGGGAGAAACAAAATTACCTTTGACCCTTGGGGCAGTGATAATAACAGCTGACAAAATATAAGCCATATTTCTGACGTACTAGGAAAGATAGGGAGTATTTCTTAAGCTCCTCTCTTCCTCCTTACTCTAAAAGAGGGGGAAAACGTTGTTCAAAAAAATTGAATATGGTTGTCTCCTCTTGCTCTGTTCAGAGCAGGCAAGCATGAAAGAAAGAATACAATGGGTTTAATGCAGGAACACCAAAGAATAAAAATGAGCTTGCCATTGTCACAGTGTACTCCAAAACAAAGTGGGCTCCTGCAGAAGGAGAAGGCTGTGGAATATCACACTTTTACACAATAACAGCCCTGATCACTTTGACAATACCCCTCATGAGTTTATAGGGAAAAAAAGCTGTCTGAGCAGAGATTGGGTTTGATGCTTTCAACTCTATTGTTTCCTGGGAATAAAAGGGGGAACAAATTGGACAAGGGGATCTGAATTTCCCAACTGCCCTGCAATTGGCCTGCTGCCCATGTGTTACTGACACACAATATGTTTCTGTATAGGGAAAGGCATCCACTGGGAACAACTCAGGTACCACCACCCCATTGATTTGGCAAGCATTTGCAGGTTTTGCAAAGAGGGAGAAACAAGTTAGTCCAAAGGATTTATGTGAGCTGGGTGGTGGTGGTTTGCAGTAAAAAATAAAAAAAAAAATCAGCACTTCCCCGGAGAAATAAACACACAAGGAGCCAATGAAAGGATACAATTCTCTTTACAGAAGGTAAATTCTACTAAAGCCACAGCAACATGGCAGGCTTAGAGGTTGAATATTGATTTTTCAGTGTGAGAATGACAAGAAGAAAAGGCAATTACCAAAAAGACTTAAGTTACTCTGTATCTCTTCAATTTATTTTGGGGGGGGGTTAAGAAATACCTTCAGGTAGAAGTCAATCCCATTAGATTTCCCCCATCTTTTAAACTTAATTCACCTTTACTTAACACAGCATATCTATACCAAGGGAATCCTGAGTGAATTATAAAGTAATGAATATGGTTGCCCAAGTCTTAATTTGAAATCTCTTCAATGCCTCAATGAAGAAAAAATTATTCTAAAATAGCACCTTGTGTTTATTTTTGAATATTTTGCTTCTTTTTTTACATAACTTACATTTCCCCACACACATTAACCTCTCCCTTCTTCTACATCAAAGAGAGATCCCATATGAAAAATGGTTTAGAATGCCCCATATCCATGGAACACCATTTCTCCATAGGAGGAGAGGCATCTTTTCCTACCTAACTTTGAGACCAAGCTGGGTCTTGTTAATTTCACAACATTCAGTTTCGACTATTCTGTGATTGTTCTTTCCTTTTACACTAGTGTAATCATGGTCTATGACATTTTATGGGCTCATATGCTTCCCTTTCATGAATTCATATGTTTTTCCATGCTTATCTCTATCCATCATGTTTGACTTTTCTCACGGCACATTAACATTTCATTACATTCATGTACCATAATTAAATTAGCCATTCTCCAATAATAGGCATCAACTTTATTGTGCATTCTTTGTTACCACAAAAAAAGTGATGCTAAAAATAATTTATTACATAATGGAGTCTATTTTTTTTCCAGCTACCTCCTTGTGGTATATGAATATGAGTGGAAATTCTGAGACAAAGATATGGACATTTAGTTACATTATTAGCATAATTCCAAATTGCTTTCCAGATTGTTTGTACCAATGTACAGACCCACTAATAATGCAATTGCATTCCTGTCTTTGTGTAAACACTCCAATATTGACTATCTCATCTTTTGTCATTTTTGTTCTATTTCTGAGTGTGACTCGCTTTGTATGTCTTGAGTGCCACTATGTATATAGTCCTGCGGTAGGTGCTATTTTGTGGATGCAAAATACATGAAATATATACACTCCATGTCCTCTCAGACCTTAGACTTTATTTAGGGGATATAGTAAAGAAAATATTCAGTAGTATCAATCGGTATAAGATTGATTTCTAAAATGAGTAACATAGGCCCAATAGGAATTCAGAGAAGGATTATTTGGTCTATGACAAGGTTACCAATGGCAATTATATTTGTCATCATATACCTATACATATACATCACATAGCCTATACTGTGTTACAGGGAAATTAACATTAGACTTGGAGTTCAAAGATGTCAATTTGAATCTGAATATGACTGCTCATTAATTATGTGACCCTAAACAAATAATTAAATCTTTTTGAGCCTCAATTTTTCCATCTGTAAAATGAGAATAATACTTTTAATTCCTACCTCATGGTGTTTTTGTGAGGAGAGAACTTTATAAAAGGTAAAGTGTTATGATACCTATTTATTAACAATATTCATTAAATATACTTAATTCCCAGAGGGTTGAATTAGCTGGTGAAATCAAAATGGGCCAGCACCTTTAGTAGTAATCCAAATGCGTTTACAGTAGAATTAAAACAGTCGAAATGATGGATGCTCTAAATCTAATATTCGTTCTGTTCCCTTCCCCCCTCCTTTTTTAGCTTGAAATAAGTGATTGATGACTTGTCTAACTACCTCATTACATGGTTCAATGAACAGAATACTAGACCTTGAGTGAGAAAGAACTGAGTTTAATCTATCCTCAGAGATGTATAGGTTTATGACTCTGGGCAAGTCATTTCCCTCTATATACCTCAATTTCTTTATCTGCACAATAAGTATAATAGCACCTATGTCCTAGCTGTCATTGTGTAATTAAAAAAGAGTTAATATTTCTAAAGTGCTTTGCAGTCTTTAAAATGTTATATGTGTGATTACTAATATTATTTATTTATTATTTTTATTATTTCAACTCAACATATCCTAAATTCTCATCGCATGTAAGAATTCATCACTATGTGCAGCCAGAAAATGTAGACAATAGAGAGAAAGATGTAAGATGAATATAGGCTCTTATTGCATGACTGCAGCTGCAAATCCATCTTCCTACTTCCTGGCTCAGAGCTTGAGAAAGAAAAAGAAAATACAGACTCCCATTAAGCAAGTACCTTCTTCCTTTATGTCTCCTCTAGTAATAAATAATGTTCATTTCTCATTCCCATTGTAGTAATGTATGTCTGGTTTCTGAGAAGAATGTCGGAGAAAAAGAGGATTCACAAATAAGAGTCATCAGCACTTAAGATGAGGTTATACCACGACATACAGAATCTCTGATAGGATTAAAGGAAGGGGGAGTATAGGAAAAAAAAATAATGTTCCGAGTAGCAGTAGGTATGGAGAGCAAAAACCTTTTTCTTAATATTTCCAGTAGGAACTTATGGGTTTGAAAGGACCCAGGCCAATGTCCAAATCCTCTAATTGATGATATGACACAGAGACATCCACTTTAGCCCTTTAAAATCCCTGATTCAGCACTGTTGTGGAGAGAGCATCTCTAGGGGAAGATTATTCTCTCTTTTGTCATCTCGTCTTTGTTCTGAAACTATAGCTTAGAAACATATTTATTTATTTACAAATGTCAAATAAAAACATCAAAAGTTCTGGACTTAGTTTAGTGCTGCTTAGGCTAAAGTTTAGAACCCCCAGTATAATAGGGATATGGGGAGGTAGACAGCAGATACAGAAAGACCTGAGCTTTCTACAGCTAGTGGGGAAAAAATTAAACATTCAAAACAGATATAAGATAAGCAGAGGCAAAAAGATAGATGTGCATTAAGAGTGAAAAAAGAAAGCTTTTTTTTAATATTCTTTAGGAAATCATTCTAATTAGAGATCCAGCATTAACAGTAAGTAAGGCAAAGATGGAAAGGGGGTACAGGAAGGATTTGCACAAGGTCACAAAACAAACTACCTCAGCACAAACATATGTAAATAAAATATTTCCCGAAGCTCTCAAAAATATGTATGTATACATATCCACATAGATATAAACATTTCACATATATTTATTTGCATATATCATAAATACCTAGATATATTTTACATATCTATGTGTATGTGTGTATATGTGTTCGTGTATTTGCCTTGTCATTGAGAACAGATTAAGAAAGGCTTAATATTAAAGAATGATCGGAAACAGAATCAAGAGGGTGAGATAAAGGAAACTCATTAGAAATCTCCCAGATTCTGAACAACTTTAAAATAACACCTCAGATGGAATCCTGGAGTAACGAAATCGACAAAAAGTCAGAGAGAAACAATTTTCCAGCTCAAGACAACTTAGAAAGTCACCAGACTTATGATGGGTCCCTGAAGTACAGCTCTGGCAGTATGGCCAGGCAGGCACAGCCTGACCTTGGAGCTAGCTGTATCAGTGACCTCAGGAGCTCTTGGCATACAGATGGTAAGGGAGTGAGAGAAGCAGTCAGAAGGATGTTACAATAGATTTTTTTGCTAGCACAGGGTGCAGGACCTCATTGCCTTGCCCATAATTCTGAGTCATGGTCCCAGGGTGAAAAGGAAGACTGGCGATTTGATGTTTGCAGGCCAGGAGAGGACTGCTTGGGGCAACTTACCGGAGAGGAGTCCCATCCAGGAAGGAGAATAGCACTATTACTTGCCCAGATTGCATTTACAAGGCAAGAAGGAGCAAGAACTCTTCCACCACAGGGGAGAAGAAGCCCCACTTAGGGCTTGACTTGCACATGAATTGAAAATGAGTGGGTCAGAGTTGCCAAAGTTGTGAGCTTCACTCTCTCCTCCTGAAATATGAAAGTACAGTGGCATGACAAATTCATGATGACATTAGCATCTTTGATATTGGATGAAGCTCTAAGCACTCCACAGCATCTACTTTAGCTGTCTTCACGCCACTGAAACAAATTATTCTTATCGCCTCCGTGCTTCTAGGTGAAGTCTTCATATTCCTAAGCTAGATATCCTCCTAGTTCAACAATGGGTTTGAGTCCTGTCAATTACTTTCAACCTGGTTTAACCCAGCTGCCAAGATGGTTTTACTGTGGTATAATCACTGTACATGCCACAAGTGAGAGTCAAGTGAAGGTGGACACCAAAGATAGATTAAAAGCATTGAAAAGGACTAGGCCATCAGGGGTGTTAATCTTCCTTGAATACCTCATACACCCCATACTAAAGATATATGCACCAAATGGTATAACAACCAAATTCTTAAGCTCTTTGAGGCTCAGTTTTATTTTCTATAAAATTGGAACAGTACAAGTAGTTTCTCCCTATTTAGGGAATCAAATAAGAATGTACATAAAGTCCTTTGCAAACTTTAAAGAAATATGTAAATGTCAGTTAGTATTATGCATATGAATATAATTATCTCCATTTTACAGATAAGTAGACTGAATTTATGAGTTCAGTGATTTGTTAATGAGGAAATTACTTTGTCAATGATTATAAGCTTGGTAAATTTGCATGAGGTGAAATTTAAGCTTATGTCTTCTATTTACTTTGCTGCCACTTTTGTAAGGTAAATCCAAGTATTTTTAATGTATGAGGGCAATATTATCATTTAAAGGAATCAACATGAAGAATTTTATGGTAAAGTCAATAATTTATTTCACACACACACACCATCCAATTTATGTTCTGTGTAAATTCAAACATGATAATCACCATTTTTCTTATATGAAGTCACGTTAAAAGTTCAGTGGTACCTGGACCTATCTTTCCGTTTTGGTTGTCACCATGTCCGTGAAAGATCATAAATTTAATAATGGAAAGGACCTTAGTGTCCACTGAATCCACCACTTTTCATTTTATAGATGAAAAACCTGGAACACACAAGTTCACAAAGATGGCCAAGAAGATTCATCCCTGGGTTTTCCTGACCCCAAGTCCCTTCCTCTATATAGTAACCTATCCTACTATACCATAGTATGTTACTATCTGTGCCAGAAAGTATTTGAAGGGCCTAAGCAAGAAACTTCCTTCATAATTGTTTGTAGCCTTAACTCACATAAAAGTTATAAGATTTAGGAAGTAGGAAGCCCAGATTTCTAGGCCACATAACTGACAACAGTTCCTCAAATCCTCATAAATAATTCCTCCCAGAAGTTAAAGGTGACAGGTTGTAAATTTGCTTGGGGGACCATATGCTTCCCTCCAGTCTCAGAGCAACTTTTTTCAATTTAGCAAATTACCTTGTGCGTCCCATTAGAACTGACAGGTAGGGAAAGGGGCCCAGGAGCAACAGCAGCCTAATTATTCCAGTGACCAAACTGCTGAAAACTCAGGAGACTGATAAGGGAGGCTAAAAATGCAAAGCATTTTCTTTGCTTGTTTAGGGGGCGTCATTATATCCTCTGGAAGTATGTGTAATGAGATAGTTTAAATACTTTGGGGAAAAAGCTCTTGATTGCGACAATGGCAGACATAGTTAGGAGTTCATTTATAATGGCTTCCTGTATCTAGGAGGCACTTTCTAAACAGAGGAATAGAAATCTACTGACTGGTTAACTCTTGTAAGAGAGAGATACTATCACTGACTTCAGTCCCTTTGAGGCTCCTGAGTGCTCTATGGGATAGCTGGCATAATTACAGGCAGTTGACAAGATGGTTGAAAACCCTCATAACAAAAATCTTGATGAGAGTAGGGGGCTGATGCATTGCGAACGCTTTTCAGTAAGAATCTATTTTGTACATTTTTAAAGGGAAGAATGGTTTAATTCTGTGTTAAACACTCAAAGACTTCTACCTGTAGCATAAAGAGCCAGCCTTGGAGGTACCAAGACTGGGTTCAAATCTCTTCCCTGATACAAAATGGACTTAACCTCTGAATGTTTCAGGCAACTCTCTAAACTGGCCAAATACGTACAAATTGCTCTAATACATCCATCAAGGGAGTGATCATGCCATTTCTTCACTGATAAAATCGTAAGTCAGGGCTGTTATAATTATAATAAGAATAAAATTAAACTAAAACAAGAATAATATTTTAAATACCAAATGCAAATTCCAACTACCCAGTAAGTATAACTTCTTGCAGAATCTCTATCCTGGCTTTGTGTATCATTATTGATAAATTACAGCAGAGGCAGAATGTTGGAGTAGGCATCCAATAGCTCAGTACTTCATGCAATTGTATTAGACTCTAAGTTACAAATAAACTGCCAGCTTGCAATTATGGAGAGAAATTTCTGCCCAGCACTGTGCTAAGCAATAGGGATAAAAAGTTCCTAACACACAATGAAATGACAAGTCCATATCAAATAGAGAGGGAGATTAGAGAGTTGTGTTGAAGCACTAATAGTTTAAGGGACTTGTTTAGAGTACATAGCTAGTATATACCAGTTTTATAACCTACATCTTTATAACCCAGTGATAGTATCTATATCTATGTGTCTGTCTTTCCAAATTATGTATATGTGTATGCATGTGTGTATGTGTATGTATATATATATATGTGTGTACATATATATTCATATACACATATACATTATACATATACACATGTGTATATTATAGTATAGTATACTATACATACATATACATATACATCAATGTTTGTTATATGTATCTGTGCTATATGTGTGAATAATACAATATACATAAATAATGTGAATAAATTATATATGTTTATATGAATAAACACTATTCTTTATCATATACCTGTTTCTGATCACTAAAATCATTAGTTTCTGAGATTTGATTGTCCAGCACCATTACAGGATCATAGGAATTAGAAATGGAGGAATTTGGAAAAAGTCTTGTCTAATCTCTTCATTTTACAGAAGAGAAAACTGAGGCTCAGAGAGATCAAATCATTTTCACAAAATCCACCCCTCTACTGAACCCTTTTAGCGTAGGTGTCATCTTCTATCCATTACTCTCATACAGCCACACTTATCCACTCAATTCCCAAATCTTGTCATTATGTCCACATCTCTTGACTCTATCCCCTTGTCTTGACTCAACAACTACCCTCATTCAGACCTTCATAATCTCTCACCTGTGCTGTTACAAAAGTCTCCTAGCAGATATCCTCATCATCAGTCTTTCTCCCTGATTCAAGAATTAATTAGATCATGTCATTCAAGTACCTTATAAACTTTGATAATCCTGTTCCAGGACCAAATATAACCTCCTCTGTATAGCCTTCAAAGCCCTTCGTAATCTGGTTCCTACATACCTTGGCACGCTTGCTACACAATAGTCCCCTCCACGTAGACTGTGGAGTCCAGCCAAGCTGACCTTCTTATCATTCCTCTTTCCCAGAGCCCCACAGTTTATAGCCAAGCCTTTGCACCGGCTGGCACCAAGCCTGCTATGTATGGACTTCCTGCTTCCATCTCTCAGAATACCTAGTTTCCCTCAGAGCTCTACAGTGCCACTTTCTACAGCAAATCTTTCCTGATCCTAATGTTTGCCCTTACCTCAATCACCGTTGTCCATTTTTTATCTACTGTATACAAATCTATACACTATAGTTTTGTCTCCCTAGTCTATTCTGCCTAGGTTCTTGAGGTAGAAAGTTTGCCCTTTTGTCTTTGTATTCTAATTTCTCAGCATGTAATTGGCATTTAGTAAAACTCAGTTGGTTAGTTGATAGAAATGATCACCAAGGTCAGAACTCATAAAGAGCAGAATTGAGATACAATATCAGTTTCTCTGACTCCAGAGATAGTACTCTGTCCAACACTATCTCTTTTTTTCTATCTCTATTTCTGTTGCTATTTGTATATCTATTCTTATCTCTATCATCTCTAACTCTACATCTACATGTATATTTACAAGCTCTCAGTCAATCAACATTTTTCAAGCATTAACTATGTACCAGAAATTTACTAAGGATTGGGGATAAAAAAAGAAGAAAAAGAAAGTCCCTGCCCTCAAAGAGATTACGATCAACTTATATATACACATATACATATACATATACATATACACATATATACATGTATATGTATGCATGCATCCTTATCTGTATACATGGATATATGCGTGTACTCATGTATACATACATTCATACACATATATACTCATGCATATATATGATATCAGAGAAACCATTAAATTGTACAATATAAATAATTATTAAAATCATGAGATCATGAGTAGCTTGGGTAGGAATTTCAGTGTATCACAAGATTCTTATTATAACTGACCTCACCCCCACATCTGAAAGTTATTTTAATATTTTAAAAGTTATGAAGATGTGAGATTCTATTTGTTATGTTTTGAATGCCTTCCTATCTTTCCATTCCTTAGTGAGTCAAGGAAACTAAATAAGTGTCTGGTCCCAGGTTCCTCCTGTAATTACTCCCAGGAGAGTTCTTTCTGTACTACAACTCAATGCCAAATAATAATCAGAAGAAAGTCTTTAGAACCTCTTGAAATTTTAAATTAACTCTGTTTTGGCAAGAAATCTATACCAACTGTCCTTCCACTTGACCTTGTAAACATTTCACTTGTTCCACAAAGACAAGATCAAAATACAGTAAGTGGAAAAACTCTTAAGAACTAATGTAACAAAAAAAACAGTTTGCACTCACAGGCAGAGGGAAGAATGGTTCAGTGGTTAGAGTCCAACCACCCGAATTGGAATACTGCCTCTGCTACTTAAAATCTGTGTCACCTTGAACACATCATTTAATCTTTCATAGCCCCAATTCTCTTATCTGTAAAAATGGGGCTTAGAAGCTGATCTCCAAAGTCCCATCTGGCACTAAGACCCGTGCTCCTAAATGATGTTTGACAATTTAATCTATGAAATGAAGTAATGATTTTAGCAGGCAGAGACCAGATACACTTAGGTGATAAGGAATAGTAATTCTTTTAATAAAAAGCATTGAAAGCTATTCAGAGACCTCTAGCATACAATTTTCAGGAGCAGATGGAAGTAAATAATTGAAAGAAAATGATAGTACTTCAGAAAAATCCAAGTTCAGCTTAATCAGTAGCTGCAATCACAGCCCCATATCTGAACTCATTTCTTGCCCGAAGAGGGAAACTTATCCAGAGACAGCCATACAAGAATATCTTGCCTAGATAAGAGTCTTTTAAAGTTCAGGTTGGGAATATACCTTTAATATTGTTTATATCACCTCATCTGTAAAATCAGCTACTAACTGAGGAGGCATTTTGTATCATATTCTGGGGTTGAGAACTCTGATAGAGTTTTATTAGACTTCCCACTAAAAGAGCCTAGTGGAAAACTACTCTTTCTGCTTTGTATATATGTGGAGAACCACTGATGCAAATATTTTGATCAAAACCATGTTTTAGCACTTATGTCAACCAGCAGTAAATCTGCCTTGTGGTGTGACCCCTGCTAGAAGCTGAAAATTCAATCTTCTACAGGTCCTAAATAAGTTATACAAGAGAATGGTCAGGGAGTTGGGAGCCTGGACTGTTTTTGCTTTAAAATTCACTATAGATATAGCATACCAAGCTCTGGACCTAAGGCCAGGTTCAATCCAAGGAAAAGCCCCACAAAATCAGCTGTTTGATTTCCTTTGGTTTTGCCCAGAATTTCCTCCAGGAATTTCAAAATGCAGCTGGTTTCTGCTGATGTGGGCAAAGAGTTCCCAGTTTCCATTGAAATACTCAATTGGAATAGCAGATACAAAGCAGTCTTTATTGTTTAGAAAATACTGAAAACATAAAGGACTCACAATATAAAATATATATGTATATATATACACACATATACATACATGTATATAATACATATACATGCATATACACACACACATATATATACATATATATATATATGTGTGTGTATGTATGTAATTCTCCCTTCCAAAGAGGTTCCATCTTCTCCCAAGCCCACACCCTTACAATTCTCCAAACTCTTTGTTACCCTGCGGTGTGCACTTGCCTCAGAAGATTTCTAGAGAAGCAAAACCCCAAGATATCCAGTTCTTTGCCACCACAAAGAGAGCTGCCATGAACATTTTAGAACATCTTTGGAAATAGATCTAGTAGTGATATTGCTGGGTCAAACAGATAGTTTAAAAACTCTTTGGACATAATTTCAGATTGCTCTCCAAAATGGTTAGATCAGTTCACAAGTCCACCAACAATGGTTTGGTGTCCCAGTGTTTCTATATCCCCTCCAACATATCATTGACACAAACCTAAGGAATTATATTTACCATATACATTGTGTGGGATGGGGGGACTTTGTGTTTTCTGTACACCATCCCAATATTTTGCAATTGTTATTGCAAAATTCTCCATTGTTATAGAGAAGAAAGTCCAGGATGTTTATTTGTAGCTATCTTATCTCAATTGTTCACTGCTCCTCCAATTGTGAAGATATTGTGGATCATCATTTTCCAAGGAGATAGTGCTACCAGGGAATTCCCTCTTCTCTTACCAAAAGATCATCTAGGAAATTCTCCTCTTCTTTATCCAGGAGGGGGGAATGCAGAAACTTTTGCTACTTGAATATGGGATTATCTTCTACTACGGCCATGTGGGTAAGAGACTATGCAACTAAAATCTGTGTCTGCTGCTGCTTCTCTGTAACTGGATCCAAGAGGCAGTACAAGGAATAAAGGATAGAACTTGTAATAAGGAAGATGTGGATTCAAATATAGTCTTAAAGTCTCATGTAAGGGCAAGCAAAGTAGGATCTTTTGCTGTCTTTGTTTCAGTACAATCAAGAGGCATGATGCTTCTATTTGAATGTGATTAAAGAAGATCTTCCCTACCCACTGATAAGCCTGTTCATTGAGGGAAGCTTGATTAGAGGAGTTGTTTTGTAGGAGGGTCCAAAGTACCTTTTGTTTTTTTTCCATTGAGGCACTGGGTCAGAGGGTCATGCCACTGGCTCTGAAAAGTGTATAAATATTCTGAGGGTGAGGTTTTACTTGGCGGCTTAGTTTTTAGAAAAAGTTTTGTGTGCCAGAGGAGACTCTGAGAAGCCACTAAGGAGTCCCCTCGTTTTGAAAACTCAGATATTGGTGCTTCCCTCTCTGGTAAAGATATATGTATATTAATTAATTGGTAGGCAGTTTGGAAGCACTGTCTACTGATTTTTTATTTCTCTGAAATTTTTATTTGGATTTTCTCTGATTCCTGTGCTTGACTAAAATGATTGTTAACCCCTCAAAAGTTGCCTTTATTTTTAGAAAAGCAGATCAAAGACTCTATGGTAACAGGGCCCCTGTGTATGTTGAGGTGCTTACTGTTACATCTGGCTAGGTATATAACCTTGGACAAGGTCTAAAGAGAGAATAGAATAAATGGGGGGCAAGACAGGGTGGAGGGAAATACAGTTAATTTTTCACAACATGACTTTTGTGGAAGTCTTTTGCATAACTACACATTGTAAACTATATTGAATTGCTTGCCTTCTCAGAGGGGATGGGTGGGGAGGGAGGAAGGGAGAGAAGTTGGAACTCAAAGTTTTAAAAATGAATGTTAAAAATTGTTTTTATGTGCAACTGGGAAATAAAATACAGGTAATGGGGTATAGAATCTTACTCTACAAGAAAATAGAAGAGATGGGGATAAGAGAAGGGAGGCATGTGATAGAGGGGAGGGCACATTGAGGGAAGGAGTAAACAGAATGCACAGTGTCTCGGGGTGAGGGAGGGGAGAGAAGGGGAGAAAATTTGGATCACAAAATCTTGTGGAAATGAATGTTGAAAACTAAAAATAAATAAATAAATCTTCTTTTAAAAAGGCAAATTGAGAGTCAGAAACGGGCATATTATCCCTGTCTCGGGATGCTTTTACCTCTTGGGCTGAAAGATAATACCGCTGCATGTTCAAATTTGTGTCCTCTTACCCAAATTATCTTCCTTGAGGGCAGAGAATATTGAATGTATAACTATTACTTTATTGGTCAGTAAGCATTTATTAAGCACCTATCACTTGCCAGACACTGCTGGGTGTTGGGAATCCAGACACAAAGTATAAAAGAATCCTTTCTCTCAAGGAGCATCTATACAGCTTCTTGAGGGTAGGCATTGTTACATTTTTATCAATATTTGCTCAGTTGTGTCTGAATCTCCAGACTCCCACTTAAGGTTTTCTTGGTAGAGATACTAAAGTGGTTTGCCACTTCCTTCTCTAACTCATTTTATAGATGAGAAAGTTGAGACAAACAGGGTTAAGTGACTGGCCTGGGGTCACACAGTTACTAAGTGTCTGAAGTTGAATTTAAACTTCTTGAGTACTGGCCTGGCACTCTATCCACTGCGCTACCTAGGTGCCCTTTTATCCATAATGTCCCAGTGTCTAATACCATTCCTTGCACTCAGTAGGTCCCTGAGTATTATAAACACTAACAGAATTGCATTGACCATTTTCCTGATCTTACCCACTTTTCAGATATATTGTGAGGAAAGCACATTGTAAATATTCAAAAACTGTGCAAATGAATTATTATTGTCATTTATTTGGGAATATTCCTATTCTTTACTGAGGTACACTAGATGCTCAATACCTTCACTGGGTGTTATGAGAAAAGTACTTTGTAATAAAAGTAGGAATTTTCTTCATTTTATAAACCTGACCCTTTCTGCTTCATCACTGAGCCAAGTCTAGGTTACATTAAATCATAGAGGAGTCAGTCAGAAGAAGCATGGATTAAGTACTTACTAAATACAAAAGGCAGCTAGGTGATGAAGCAGATAGCATGGCAGGTCTGGAGTCAGAAAGACTGTGGTACATGAGTTCAAATCTGGCCTCAGACACTTAGAAGCTGTGTGACACTGGGCAGGTCATTTCACCCTGTTTGCCTCAATTTCCTCATTTGACAAATGAGCACAAGAAGGAAATGGCGGACCACTCCAGTAACTTTGCCAAAACAAAAGAGAAAAAAAAAACATAGGACCACAAAATATCAGACGTGACTAACAGCCACAAAATACTAGGGGCACAAAGAAAGGCAAAGATGAAATGTACTTTCTCAGATATCGTCATCACTGTATGGATGTGTTTTATTTGACTACAGAGATTTATTACAATGAATTAGTACTAATTGATATAAAAATAGCATTAAAATATTATTTTTAATGCAGATAATAAAAAAGTATAGAAAGGGACAAAATAGAACACTTTATCACTACCTTGTTGTATACATGTGTGTATATACCCATATACATATGCATACACATTCACATGCACATACATATATGTATATACATGTATATATACACACACATATATAGTATATATGTATATGCAAACATATACATAAAATCATGTATACCTACTGTAAAATATTATTTGTTATACAGTCTTATCAATTACTCTTTGATGTTTAAATCAATATTTATTCTTACAGAGAAATGCTCATGGTGTCCATTTATAAAGAGAGGCAGGCAACATTAAATGTCAATTATGAGCATGGAAGATGGAATTGGGGTAATCCCACCATCTTGGAAAAATCAATTATGATCTCATGAGAAAGTCACTTAATTACTGATATCCCATGTTTCCTGATACAGAAAATATGAATAAAGATATCTGTACTACTTATGTCACAGAGATGAAACTTTCTGCAAACCCTAAAGTATCATATAATTGTGAGTTATTTGTTATTATACAAGTCATTCTAATTGAATCGTGTAGGATTTATTAGCCAGTCAATGAACATTTAATAAGTAGCCCATTTATTCTTTTCCAGGCACTGTGCCAAGCATTGGGGATACACATGCAAAATAAGAAAGCGAGTCCCTGTATTCAAAGAACTTTCAATAAAATGGGGAAAGAAAATACACAAAAGGAAGCTGAAAAAGGAGGAGAAGGGTGGACACATCAGGCATGTAATGAAGAAATCCAGAGAAGTGTATCCTAGTGGGAAATGAAGATATGTCTGGCTTAAGTGCCCTCCCTAAATGGAGGTTTGGGAATGAGTTCTCCACTCTCCCCTCCATTCTTAGGGGTCCCCAAAACAGAGAGGTCTAAGAAGAAGTGAGACATGATGTCATCCACTGAGGACACAAAGACAAAAGAATGAAACAGCCCTGCTCTCAAAGGGCTCACCTTTTATAGAGAAGTGGGCACAAAGTGATGTCACACATTAATGAAAAACTGTTTCATTCATGTTCCTTAGAACAACTCAAGTTCCCTAGAAAATAACAGTATCCAAAGCAACAAGTAAATCCAATAGTGACTGAAAACTAAAGCTTTAGGGATGGTCTCCTACCTATAGTATTGAAGGAATTTATGGAAGAAAGGGTTATATTTACACAGGTGGTTTGGTGGGGAGATGGGGGAGGGAGGGAAGGGCCCTTGAAATACTAAATGAACTTAATCATTGTAAAGTCGACTGATAAAATGAAGACTTCTAAGACTTCCCTTTGCTCCCCACTTCCACCCCAGTCAAAGTGGCAGCCAGAAAGTGCTGGAATGAGTTCCCTTTATAATGGACTTATTATCTGTCACCTTGAATTTATCTAGAGTCCAGAAACAACCTTTAAACAAAAGTCATTTCTCTAGTCTAGAAGGCTATTCAGTTTTTTGGTCCCAAATTGTCATATTACATGTTCCCAATATTAGATCATTCACTCTCATCCTTATTCCCTAACCAGTACAGTGGAATGTTATTGTCTTTCTCTCCACTTCACAAGAACATGGCTCACCACTTATTTACTGACAGGTATATTGAATTCTGTTTGAATTCAGTGGAGGTGGCAGACAGGGTAGCATTTGGTAGGAAGAATCCTGTTGGAGGAAGCACAACCTCTTTGATGTTGAGAGATAATACATCTTGTTATTGGTTTTAGCAAAATGTGTTTGTCTCAGAATCAGGATTCTCTTCTTGAAGCCTGTGGTTCCTTATTCAGCTTTGTCAATACCAGAAAAACATTTATCTCCTAATCAATCAATAAAATCAGTCAGCAAGCATCTATTAAGAACTGCAGAGGTGCCAGGTGCTAGCCCAAGTCATCCTTCCTCATCATTTTTTTTTGCATTTCATGCTTAAACATATGGTGTCATTTGAATGGCTTTCTACTGTTGGTTTGCAATTTATTTTCCAGGTGTGCCTAATTTCTAATGGAGAGGTGCAATAAAAATCACACATGAGAAGTGGCATAGATTATGATCACAGAAGAAGGTGGAAAAGTCATGCGGTAAGAGTGGGTTATAATTGATGGGAAATTCAGGCCTTCAATGGGATATAAAATGTCAAAAGAATTAGAGGTGGGCACCCAGTAAGTGGGGTAGAACTTTTAATAAGAGAAGGGATTTATGGATAGGTGTAATGCACAATAAAAGATAATAGACTCTGATCAGTATCATTCCAAACAGTAATACATAACACCTTTAGAAAGAACATTAAGATTTGGAAAATGGAAGCCAGAAAAGTTAAGTGACCTATCCAAGGTCATACAGTATCTAAGTAATAACTAGATCTTATGCATTTCTGAAAAGACATCCAGCAATTCTATATCTACTATATCAAGTTTTATTATCACCTAAAATATTATAATCAGAGCTTATTAAGGGCTTGGACCAAGCTTTCATATCTCCCACAATGTTATGTGGAATTGGTAAACACCTAGTGAACGAGAAAGAGGTTGCTTGTGATGTGATGCTAATTTCTACACTTTTTTCCCCTCTCCTGAATTTCAAGATTATTGTAAGCAGCCTATCAGGAGAGTAAAGAATGGAAACAGTTTGTTCTTCTGAATTGCATTCATCCTTTGTTGCCAAAGAAGACTGTGCCATCAGAGAAATAATGACATGACTTGCACATGACTTTGTTTTGAATGAGGGAGGTCTGTGCAGGTCACCAGCCTCACTTTTCCTCCAGAGCCATGTGAATCCAGTGACCAGATATTCATTGGGATGACTGGAGATGACCCAGGATGAGGCAATTCGGGTTAAGTGACTTGCCCAAGGTCACACAGCTAGTGAGTGTCAAGTGTCTAAGGTGAGATTTGAACTCAGGTCCTCCTGACTCCTGCACTGGTGCTCTATCCACTGCACCACCTAGATGCCCCCTTGTTTTTCAATACTCTTCTCTTGTAGGGAAATGAATATGCATTCTACTTACCATTAGTAACCAGTCTTCTGATTTACTATACTGACTTTTTAACTCCTTTTAGAAAATGAAGTAGCTGAGACATGTTCCTTATGAGGAGACCATGGTAAATGTATTTCCATGATACTTTAGTAAGCAGACTCCAAAGGGGATGGGAATATACATATATATATATATTTGGGTATGTATGTATATATATATGTGTGTGTGTGTATATGTATATATACACATATACACATACACATATATATACATATATATGTGTATGTGTATATGTGTGTGTGACTAAAGATGCTGAAATGTAGCCCATATAATATAGCCTTAGTGCCAAAGGAAAGTTTCAAGAGTTTTAAGGCTATTACATGGCTAAACAGCTTCCAAAAATGGTCTAAAGGCATAATAGTTTGATACCTTCCTTGTAATCTTTACTTATATGGTGAAATCGGCTTGTGATCTCATTAATTTGAAGAAACAGCAAAATAGAATGGATAGAGTGTTGGTCTTGAAACCAAGAGAACATGGGTTTAAGCTATCCCTCTGACATACTGGCTGTGTCACCCTAGACAAGTCATTGAACCCACAACTGTCCAAGACAATAAGTTGCAGGTAAAGTGCCCTCTTGCATGGATAGTGGGAATTTCCTTACTCAGAAGTTGCCTATACTAATCAGCTGTGAATTTTTAAAAATTATTAATATTTATTATGAAATCCCAGATCCAGGCCCTATCTTTATCATTACCCCTGTCCCTCTAATGATTTGCATTGCTGTCAGCCAATGCCTATGCATTCTTTGCCAGGTTTCAATCTAATGTGCCTGTGGTTTCCTCTACTTTCTTCTCTATGTAACCTTTAAGACTAAGTGGGGGATATAAAAGCAAGTCAAATATTATCTGAAAGTAGAATAGCCTGTGGAGTCTTTCTTACTCATTAGCAGTCTTCAAGAAATGATTATGATCTTTTAAATAATATGACATTTGGATGTTATCACAGGTTTGAGGAAGGATAAATGTACCAATTTTCAAACAAGAGAATCAAGTCAGCAAACCAGTAAGTTTGACTTCAATCCCTGGCAAAATTTTAGATCAAAGTACAAGTGTTTTTTTCCATTTGGTTGTAAAGGAGATGCCTTTTTATCTCTCCTACAGGAGGCAGAATGAGCCAGACAAATCAAACTGCCACAACTAGCAACTTAACCGCTCTCTCCTTTTAGATTCTAAAGGAAAACAGCCCAGCACTCTGAACCTAAGAACATTAAGCACAGTAAGGTGCCCAGCCCAGTGTTGGCAGACATCATTCTGGGAAAAAAAACCTCTCTAGAGACACAATATAGCAACTGTTCCTTTGGGAGCTACAGCCTTAGCTACTGGAGATCCAGAAAAGTAAGTTCTTGCCACCAAATTCCCTGGCACTGTCAAATCCTTCAGCATCAAATGAAGTCAATATTGCACACTGAAGATAATCAGAGCTCACCATCTGATGTGCAGCAGAAATCTTCTATGAGGGTTGGCTCCCCATTAGAATGTGAGCAACTGGAAAGCACAGACCGTCTTATTTGTCTTTTCTATCCCGAGGGCTGACTATTGTGTAAATGCTTAACAAATGTTTTGTTCATTTTTTTTGTTCATTCACTGATCCCCTATGAGTAGCAACTCTAGTCAATATCAATTTGACGACAGTGGCATGCCCCAGGGATCTGTACTTGACCCTGTGCTGAGTAACACTTTTTATCCATGTTTTGCATAAAATCATAAGCCTATGCATATGAGAGATGGCTAACACAGTGGATTCAGAGACAAATTGAATAGGCTAAGGTATTTGGCTAAGCCTAATAAAAGTGAAACAATTGAGAACATTGTCACATCATTATATTCAGGTTCAATAAGCTGACTTCACAAATACAAGATGCAGTAGGTGTAGCTGGACACTAAATCCTTGGTCATCTCAATAAATTTAAATCCCAGTGTAGCTGACATAGCTATCATTTCTTGTTTGATCCTTATACCCTTTGAGGCAAATGCCATTATCAACCTCATTTTATAGATAAGGAAATTAATTCAGAGGTTAAGGGACGTGCTGAGGGTCAGATAACTAGTAGATATATGAGGTCAGATTTGAACTCAAGTATTTCAGCATGTCCTGTTCTCTATACACTGTGCCATCTAGCTCTGTCAACATGCATCAAGAGTATAATATGGCCAGGCTAGGTAACTCACACCTGTATCGTCTCCACTAAGACAGACAAGACTGATGAATCTCTTGAGCTCTGTATTTCTGATCCAGTTGACCAAGCTGATCAAGTATCTACACTAAGTCTAGCAATCAATACCATAAACATCCATGAAGCCAACAGGTTACAAAGGCCAGTTGTCCCAGGTCAGAAATGTACGAAGTCAAAGCTTCAGTTCATGCTGATCAGTAGTAGTGAGATTGGGTCTTGAGTCACCCTTACATTTCCAGTCTGGGCAATATAGGAAGAATTAGTCAAAAATGGGGGTGGGGGTGGGGAAAGGAGTGTGTGATATAATAGACAAAAGGGGTTGTGACCTTAGGTTGAATTAGGAGACACATAGCAAGCAGGACAAAGAAGGAGGTAGTTCTGCTGTACTCTATCTTGGCATATTGTGCCCATTCATGGGCACCGTATTTTATGAAGGATGGAATACCCAGAAAACATTCAGAAGTAAGTAAGAAAGGTAGTAGAAAAAAACTTTGCATTCATGTCCAATAAAGATGAAAGGAACTGGGGAAATTTAGCCTGGGGAATAGAAAACTTGTGGGGCGGGGCGGGGGGGGGGAGGGGAAAGTAGTGACTAGAACTTGATAACTGTTTTCAAGTATTTGAAAGTATTTGGGGGAGAAATGAGACTTGTTCTTTGACCCCAGAGGACAGAAGCTGAAGCAACAATGAAAATTGCAAATAAGTAAATTTAATCTTGAGTTTGGAAAAATTTCCTACCAATTAGAGCTAGCCAAAAGTGGAATCAGTTGCCTGATTATGGCACATCATCACTTTAAACAGAGTGGATAACCACTTGTCAAATATTTGGTAAGATGGATTCCTTTTCAGGTCTCTTCCAACTCTGAAATCCTTTGATTTCATAAAATTTCTTATGGATGGAAAATACAGACCTTTTTATGGATGGCTAGAATCAGAGTTTTTATTCAAAGAATTTAGATGATAATATCTTATTATTAAAATGAAGACAAAAATTTTCCCTCAGTCTAATGCTAGTGTCTTCTCTTTGAAACTATCTCCAATTTATTCTCTATATATCTTTTCTTTGTAGAAAGGTGGTTTCCTGTTATCTCCTCAGTTAGACTGTGAGTTTCTTGAAGACAGGGTCTCTTTTGCTTTTGTTTCTAATTTATTTGTTTTCCATTCTTTGTATTTTTAATCTTTAGCATCTGCCTGGCACATAAAAAAAGATTTAACAGCAATTGATTTAGTTTTCCTTTCTGCCTAGGAGTCAAAATTAGTTAGCTAAATAGTTTTAAAATTGGAGAGAAGATTCTTTTCAATGACCTTCACTTATTAAGCAGGTACAAATATTTACAGAAATCAATGAATACTTCCCTGCAGAGAGTATAAATAGTATTTTCTTGCTGCAAAAGATACAGGAATTCTGGGATTTCTTTCTAAGGATTCCTCTATGTTTGACGGAAAATGCCTGCTAAAAGAAAAATAAATAAATATATAAATGAAAACCCCTAGACTGGACGTGCATGATGACTTTTTGTATAAATGGAAAGTCTACGACAGGATTGGAAACAATTTTACTTGTTCCTACAGATGTGAATTTACAATCAAGAAAAAGTAATATATGAAAGTTGACTTTATCAGGCTTGGAACATCTATTCTACTGGGTCACACAGTCTTCTGCCTTCAGTGATTGCAATCACATCACTTTTCCTTTTGGTATTCCTGACATGAACAATGTGATATGCTGCATTCTTTCTAAGTGAAACATACATTGTATTCTTTAGAATTACTGGATAAGAACATCTAAGCACAGTTATATTTCAGATGGGCTCAGGTGAAAATCAAAAGTGTATACAGTTTGTACAGGAAGAGAATATGTTGCACAAAGGCAAATCAGAATTCCACGGCATTGTGGTGAGCGATAGCAATTCAAAAGCAAAAGAGAAATAGTTACTACCCTCAAGAATTTGCACTTGGAGAAACTAAGATGTTATATGATCTACCTTGGGGCAGAGAGATCAGTTTACACAATTCTGTCATACAAGTGTGCCAATCCTGTGAGAACATATTTGGTGCCTTAGAACTTCGGCTACTTAAAGACAGAAAAGGCCAGGTATATTTTGCCTTGTATAAATTGTATCCTCTTTCTGGAATCTATGATTTCTTTCATGGATACTAATCATAACCAATCCCAATTCAATTCAGCAAGTATTTATTAGTGCCCATTATTTCCAACTGTGCTAGGAGATAGGGATACAAGATAAAATAGTGTCTGATCTCAAGGAGTTTACATTCTATATGAGAAAGGGTGAAATATGTGCATAGAACAAATAAATGTTAAAAATACAAAATTGTTTCAAGAGGAAATGAGCACAAAGTTAAGGTTTTAGGTCATGCATGCAGGACACGTCACTTGACCTCTGCCTCAAAAGAAACTAAGGATTTCTAAGAGGGAGATTTCAAATATATATATAATGTGTGTATATAATGTGTGTATATATGTGTGTATGTATGTATTTATGTATACGCATACATATATATGCATTTATATATAAATATATACATGTTTGTGTATATATATTTATATATGTGTGTGTATAGATATAGATATAAATGGATATACATATATATATATATATATATATATATATATATATATATATATATATAAACCTAAGGCTAACTCTTGGTGATGATTTTCATTAATTAAGCTAAACTTCCAGTCTTTGAACTATTAAAAAAATATAGTCTGATATAGTCTGTTCCCAGAAGTATTCTTGATTATTTTCTCAGCTTCTAGACCTTCCTTTCATTGAATTAGCCTTAGAAAAACCTGGATCACCTCCTTAACAAGATGAAGTGTCTGGACTTTAACAAAAGCCAAGAGCTAATTCAGAAATCCCATTGTAGCAATTCCAGCCTTTGCTATTCTCTTCTTATGTCTCTTACACAATCACCTTCCTACTTCCTTTCAGCAGAGAACCTTATCTCAGACTTCACTAAAGAAATTGCACTCATCAGTCTTGAGTTTACTTTCTTCCCAATTTCATATATCAAAGAACCTCAGCATCATCTTTATCCTCTCTTCCTTTGCTCTATGGTCAAAGGATGATGTGATCTTTGTCTTTGTCAGTTACTCATGCCCTCAACTGAATCCCCTCTGGTTTCCTCAGTTTACTCCTTTTATCTTTCTCTATGTTCCATTTTTTCCTTAGTAATTTTTCCCTACTGCTTTCAAATACTGTCAGATCCTCCTTATCCTTAAAAACTTTAGTTGACCCTAACATTCCTTTCAGCTATCATCCTGTATTTTCTCCTTCCAAAACCAAACTTTTCTGTGTTCATTGCCTCCTTTGTCTCATCTACTACTTACTTCTCAAGACTGTATACTCTGGCTTATCTACTTAACATTAAAAGACAGCTAGGTGGACGGGGGTGAAGCCAAGATGGCAGAGTAGAAAGATATACATACACAGGGTCTCCCTACACAGCCCATAAAATACCTGTAGAGAGGGACTGTCAACAAATTTTGGAGCAGCAGCAGTGGAGAACAAAAGAGTGGAGGAGATTTTCAGCTCAGGGTGACCTGAAAGGCCCATGGGAAACATTAGTTGCACCTGACGTGGAGTGAAGCATGGAGCCCAGCCCAGCCTTAGCCATGTGGAGCAAGGAGACTCTGGGAGAAGGACACCTCGGGGGCAGAATCTCCAGTCTTGGAATCCCTAGTAGCAGCAGCAGCAGGTCCTCAGATCCCTCAACCCACAAGTGCCAAAGGTCAGTGACCAGGTTTTTTCAGATGGCTGGGAAGGGAGAAGGGCCTTCCCATAGCTCCACCCTCAGGCAACGGCATCAGAGGCCACATTAGGCAGGCAGCAGCAGTTCTCAGGGCAGCCCCTACATCAATCAGCCTACATTGTTGGATCGTAAAACCCCTGGGGGCACTGAGGAGCTGAGTCTTACCTCAGCCCTTTGTAAAGGCCCTGAGAGAGCTGGTCTTTGTCTCACACTGAATGGTGGCCCTGCCCATCTAACTTATCTGAAAATCATCCCACAGCACTGACTTGGCAGAACTGGAAGCCAGATAGCTGTGGAGAGAAAACTGCTAAGATTCTGGATACAAAAATCTCTCCCTACTTCCAGATCAGTGTACGTGCTTGATTGTGCCACCTTGGAGGAATTGAAATCTTACAGACCCCCAGAGTATACCCTACTCTTGACAAAGGACCCAAAGTCAAGCAACTGGTTGGGAAAATGCCCCAAAAAGAGGAAAAAATAGGACTATAGAAGGTTACTTTCTTGGTGAACAGATGTCTTCTCCCAACCTTTCAGATGAGGAGGAACAATGCTTACCATCAGGGAAAGACATAAAAGTCAAGGCTTCTGTATCACAAACATCCAAAATAAATATTCACTGGTCTCAGGCCACGGAAGATCTCAAAAAGGATTTTGAAAATCAAGTAAGAGAGATGGAGGAAAAACAGGGAAGATAAATGAGAGAGATGCAAGAAAAGCAGGAAAAGCAGGTCAACACCTTGCTAAAGGAGACCCAAAAAAATGCCAAAGAAAATAACACCTTGAAAAATAGGCTAACTCAATTGGCAAAAGAGGCTAAAAAAGCAAATGAAAAGAAGAATGCTTTCAAAAGCAGAATTAGCCAAATGGAAAAGGAGGTTCAAAAGCTCACTGAAGAAAATAGTTCTTTCAAAATTAGAATGGAACAGATGGAGGCTAATGACTTTATGAGAAACCAAGAAATCACAAAACAAAACCAAAAGAATGAAAAAATGGAAGATAATGTGAATTATCCCATTGGAAAAACAACTGACCTGGAAAATAGATCCAGGAGAGACAATTTAAAAATTATGGGACTACCTGAAAGTCATGATAAAAAAAAGAGCCTAGACATTACCCTTCATGAAATTATCAAGGAAAACTGCCCTGATATTCTAGAACCAGGGGGCAAAATAAACATTGAAAGAATCCACAGATCACCTCCTGAAAGAGATCCAAAAAGAGAAATTCTTAGTAACATTGTGGTCAAATTCCAGAGTTCCCAGGTCAAAGAAAAAATATTTTAAGCAGCTAGAAAGAAACAATTCAAGTATTGTGGAAATACAATCAGGATAACACAAGATCTAGCAGCTTCTACATTAAGAGATCAAAGGGCATGGAATACAATATTCCAGAAGTCAAAGGAACTAGGACTAAAACCAAGAATCACCTACCCAGCAAAACTGAGTATAATACTTCAGGGGAAAAAATGGTCTTTCAATGAAATAGAGAACTTTCAAGCATTCTTAATGAAAAGACCAGAGCTGAAAAGAAAATTTGACTTTCAAACACAAGAATCAAGAGAAGTATGAAAAGGTAAACAGTAAATAAAAATCATAAGGGACCTACTAAAGTTGAACTATTTACATTCCTACATGGAAAGACAATATTTACAACTCTTGAAAACTTTTTTCACTATCTGGGTAGTTGGGATTACACACACTCACACACACACACACAGAGCACAGGGTGAATAGAATAAGATGGGATCATATCTTTAAAAAATGAAATTAAGCAGTGAGAGAGAAGTATATTCAGAGGAGAAAGGGAGAAATGGAAGGGGGCAAATTATCTCTTATAAATGAGGGAAATAAATGACTTTTCAGAGGAGGGACAAAGAAGGGAGGTGAGAGAAAAAACATGAAACTTACTCTCATCACATTCAACTAAAGGAAGGAATAAAATGCACACTCATTTTGGTATGAAAACCTATCTTACAATACAGGAAAGTGAGGGAGAAGGGGATAAGCAGGGTAGAGGGGATGATGGAAGGGAGGGCAATGGGAGGAGGGAGCAATTAGAAGTCAACACTCTTGGGGAGGGACAGGGTCAAAAGAGAGAATGGAATAAATGGGGGGCAGGACAGGATGGAGGGAAATATAGTTAGTCTTACACGACACAACTATTATGGAAGTCATTTACAAAACTTCACAAATATGGCCTATATTGAATTGCTTGCCTTCCCAAAGGGAATGGGTGGGGAGGGAGGGATAAAGAGATGTTGGAATTCAAAGTTTTAGGAACAACTGTTGAGTATTGTTCTTGCAACTAGGAAACAAGAAATACAGGTAATGGGGTATAGAAATTTATATTGCTTTACAGGACAAAAGAAGATGAGGATAACGGAAGGGAGGGATGTTAGAAGGGAGGGCAGATTGGTGATAGGGGTAATTAGAATGCTTGGTGTTTTGGGGTGGGGGAGGGGAGAAATGGGGAGAAAATTTGGAACCCAAAAATTTTTTGGAAATGAATGTTGAAAACTTAAATAAAATTAAAAATAACCAAAAAAAGACAGCTAGGTGGCATAGTAGATAGAGCACTGGACCAAGAGTCACTCAGGAAAACTCGTTTTTATGAGTTCAAATATGGCCTCAGCTACTTACTAGCTGTGTGACTCTGAGCAAATCATTTAACCTTGCTTGCCTCAATTTCCTTATCTATAAAATGAGATGGAAATGGAAAAGCAAACCATTCTAGCATCTCTGCCAAGAAAACACCAAATGAGGTCATGAAGAGTCAGACACAACTGAATAACAACTTGCCATTAAATTAAACCTGCATTCCCCAAAATGACCAATGATCTCTTTGTTTTAAATTCAATAACACTTTTTTTTCACTTTGTGTTCCTAACCTTTCTGCATTATTTGGCAGAATTGATCACTTCCTTCTACGACCTTCTCTCTCTTCCCTCTACTAGCATCTCTCTCCTGAATTAGAATCCCAATGTCAGGAAACATCTTCATTTCAATGACCATAGGCATATCTAAATTCGAATGAAACCATCTTTCCTTCTAACCTCCCCTATAGTTTTATCAAAGTTTTTATCACAGCGTAAAAGTACTGCAATTTTCACTCTCCCACCATATCTAATCAATTTCCAAATATTATTGATCCCGTCCCCTCAATATCTTTAAATCTGTCATTCAATTGACAAACATCTAAGTGCTTACTATGCGCCAGGAATTATCCCCTTGTCTTTACTTATATCAAACTATCTAAGTAAGATTCTTATTAACTATTGTCCAAATATTGCAATAGCTTCCTAACTGGTATACTGGATCCCAATTCCACTCTCTCCCTTCTGCAATCCATCTTCCATGTAACTACCAACCTGAAAATAAATTTTAAGTGAAAGTCAGATCATACTGTTCCCCTGCTCATGAAAAATCAGTAATCATCTATTACTCAGGATAAAACAAAAAACTTCTGTTTGTCATTTAAAATCTTTCACAATCTGTCTCCTGATTTTCTTTTCAGACTTACACATTACACTTCTTCATGAACACTATGATTTGGCCAGCTTAATTTCTTTGCTACCCATTGTACACTCAATAGACTCCATCTCTCCTCTCATTCTTGGAAGACTCTCCTTATCTCTTCTTCTTAGAATCCACAGCTTCCTCCCCAAATCAGTTGAAATGCTACCTCCTTTAAAGATGTTTTCTAATTGCTTCATTTTAAGCAGCCACCTTCCCCTCACCACTACATATTTATTTCAAATATATCATATTATTTATTAGTGGACATGTATCACCCTATATAATATAATCTCTTAAAGGTCAAAGACTGATTCACTTTTGGCTATAAATTCATGGTGTCCAATGCATATACCAACATATTGAATATGTTGTTGAATAAATGATTAATGATTGATTGTAATTAAAATAGAAATAATATTTTATTAAAATTATATATGAATAATCATCCTGAAAAGGTGAGATTTTGACAGTCTTAGAGGAAATTGTAAGTTCAGAGAAGCATTACTTTATCTGACATGTTGATAAAGTGTAAGACAATGTTTCCTAACATTTTTCCAGGGGGTATGTTTCTTTTTTACCATTAAAAATGTCATTGTTAATGTATTAGCATGTATTGATTTTAAAATACATAATAGTAAAAATTTTTCTGAATGCAATAATCATTTTAAACGAACTTATATTTTATTAATCACAATAGCAACTATATTTGGGGAAGACAGGAATAGGGACAATGTATATTACTCAGTTCAACAGTTTAGAAAGTTCCTGCCGAAGAAACTCGTGCAGATAGATGGGCAACTATTACCCATCTGTTGCCTAAGTCAGACAACCTAGACTTCTATAAAATTTACTGAAACACTGAGAGGACAAGTGACTGTCAAGGATTTTAATGTGAGAGGTGTAAAACATGGAACTTGAACCGAGGTTTTTCTTTTGACTTGAGATCATGTCTCCAATCACTATATTACCCTCCAAAACATAAATGTGTGTGACAGAGAAAGAAAAGAGAAGAAAGAAAGAAAGAAAGAAAGAAAGAAAGAAAGAAAGAAAGAAAGGAAGGAAGGAAGGAAGGAAGGAAGGAAGGAAGGAAGGAAGGAAGGAAGGAAGGAAGGAAGGAAGGAAGGAAGGAAGGAAGGAAGGAAGGAAGGAAGGAAAGAGAGAGAGAGAGAAAGAAAGAAAGAAAGAAAGAAAGAAAGAAAGAAAGAAAGAAAGAAAGAAAGAAAGAAAGAAAGAAAGAAAGAAAGAAAGAAAGAAAGAAAGAAAGAAAGAAAGAAAGAAAGAAAAAGAAAGAAAGAAAGAAAGAAAGAAAGACAGTAAAATTATATATTGCTTTTGAGTCTATAAAATGAGTTTTCATATACTTTTTGCATATGGTTTCATGAACCTCTCATATAAAGTCCATGCACCCACCCCCATCACAAGGGTCTACATTCTACAGTTTGGAAACTACCATTAATTGAATAAAGTGAAAGAAGAATGAAATCCATAAAATGTTTAAGTATTTTCTTATGGGCTTCTGTCAAAATGCATAAAATAACCTCAGCAAAGAGTCAGCATAGTATAGCAGGAAAAGTGCCATCCTTGAAAGCAGGAAATTTGAGTTCTAGACTTGGTTTCACCATTTGAAAACTGGTGGCTTTGGGCAAGTCACCTAATTTCCCTGAACCTAAGTTGCCTTATGGAAAATGGGAATATTAATATTATTTTAAGAGATCAACTTTACTACTCAAACTGAAGAGAATAAATTATTTGTTACACAGACGATGGCATATACTTGACTTCTCAATGTCATTAAGTAAAAGTCAAGATCCTTAGCCTTCAGATACTAATTTATTTTGGTGGACAGGTCAGTGAAGGGTCTAGATTTCATGTCATCTGAAGATTAGTTGAAGGACCTAAGTGTGTTTAATTTAGAGTCTGGGCATTTCCCTCCTGGCTTCCCTATTTTGGAAATTAGTACCCTCTTAATTAGTTACCCTGTCAATTACCTAATTAGTAATTAATTAGTACTCTCTTATCCAAAGAAATCTTCCCCAAATCTCCTTTAAATGGGGTCCACAGGTCAGCCATCTCTTCACCTCCTACATGGCAGTCCTACTGTAGGCTTAATACACCTTCTTCCCTTCCCTTCCCTTCCCCACTCCACAGCTTTTCAAGCTTTTCAGCTTCACTTTGCTTACCCTTTTGGACTATAAGCTGCCTGAGGATAAGAACTGTGCTTCTATTCCTATTTGTATCCCCAAGGCTGAGCATAGTGCCTAGCACACTGTAAATGCTTAATAAATACTTATTGATTGACCAAGAAAAAGAGATTTAGGAAGCCCATTAAAGCTACCTCCAAGTATTTCTGAAAGGCCATGAAGGGGAAGAGGGATTAGCCTTGTTCTGCTTGGACCCAGAGGGCAAAACTAGGAGCCCTGGATAGAGGCTGAAAATAATAATAATTTTAATTGTCAGAAAAAACTCCCTAACAATTAGTTTTGTGCCCATGGGGGACTTTACTCTTTCAGGGGATAGGAGATGGGAGACACTGGAGGTCTTTGATCGAAAGCTAGAGGACCACCTGTTTGTTCCAGAGGGGATCTGGGAGACTAGACAAGCTAACTATGAAGTCCTATTCAACTCAGAGAATCTGTTATTCTGGGATTAATTGCATTATCCACCACACAGAGCTGTTGTGAGGGTCAGATGAAATAATGAATGTAAAGTGCTTTGAAGCTGGAAAGCATTATAGAAATATGAGTCACTCTGTCATTATGCTAGAATGGACCTTTAAACACTACGATAAAAATCAATAAACACTATGATGGGGACTCCTAGATGGAAGATAAACTCTCATTGTTTATGCTTTCCATAATAAATAGATTAAATGCCTTTATATGGTGAATGACTTCACTGGTCCTTTCCAATTCTAACTAAATGTCTGCTTGAAGTGAGTGATATAGTAACTGCATTTTGGGTTAAATGTTTAATGTGGGAAATAATTGCAAAGATTTCAAATTCAAAGTAGGAAAAAATGTTTCATTTCAATACTCATGATGGGAAGCAGGCCCATGACCAGGATGGAGATGTTATTAGCAGCTTTTCAAGAGCTCTTTGAGGACTTGGCAACAAGAGGAGACCAAAGGAATACAAGGGAATCAAAGATTTGGAGAGCCAGACAAAAAAATTAAGCACGCAACCCTCTCATTTTTGGGGTAAGGAAACCATGGACCAGAGAGGTTGAAGGGATTTATGCAAGGTCACACATCTACTGAAAGTACCTAGGTCAGGATTTGGATGCAGGTCTTTTTAATTCAAATCCATTGATTTTGCATTATATCATGCTTCAATGTTATACTATCTTTAAATACCCCAAAAACTACCGGGTTGCATCTCTTGCATTTTCCTTTGTAGAGGTTGCATGCTTTTCTTACTTGGATTCACATTATTCTGAAACTGGAATACATTCATCACAGAGGAAAAGAAATATTGAGGTAACCATCAAAAATCATAGTGTAAATGTTTTGAAAAGAAAAGCCCTACTGATGTACAAGTAGAAGAAGTAAAACTAGAAAAATACACAAGGATATTAACTTAAAAGATCACTAAGAAGGAAGATGAATTAATTACTAATTAATGCTCCCAGAAAATAGATAAGGAAATATATCTGCTTCCATTGAGAACAGAACTTGGAGACTACAAGGGCCAAATGTTGTATACATTTTTGGAAATTATCATATTCTTTGCTTTTGCTCAAGTATTTTTCATCATTGTAAGAGAGAGTTTAATTCCTGAGGTGAGGAGGGAAGGAGCTGGTATCCAGAAATTACTGTGAGAAAACAGACAAAAATAAAATCATTTGCTTTGAAATCACTCTTAAACTTAGCAAAATTATCCATTTTGTAAATGTCATGGATTTCCATCAACACCAACTGGTTTGGCACAGTATTTATTAAATAGTCACATTTCCATTGCATCAATAAAGAGGAAAAACACTGTTTTGCTATAAAAATCTGCTTGTAGCAAGCAGCTAATGAGATGCCCATTTGTATGCATTTGTATTCCATCCACAACTAAAAAGTCTCTATTCCTATCAAAAAATCACACTTGTATTAACCCTCTATCATCTGTTGCCTTGTGTATAAATTGGATGCTTTGGGAGACAGTGGGTGGGGAAAGGAATAAGCTGAATTATTAATTTTTCCATCTGACCCAACAATACTATGAAGTAACTCTCTCAATCCAAGGTGCCCTTCTCAAAAATGCCCAGATTCTTGCCTTCCTGCTCTGTTATACATAGAGGAAAGGCAGACTGCCTGGTATTTCTCTAGGTTCTAAGAATGGCAAAGGCTTGCTCAGGAGCAGATTAGTCCCGTGGATGGCAGACGTTTCATAAGAATTTCATACACTAGAAGGATCTGAGTCAGCAGAAGAGAATGCCAACATAGCTGATCCCCTACTGAAATTGTCCTGTGAAACCCTAGTTAAGTAGAAGAATTCAGCAACGATAAAATGATTACTTGAGGGACTTTTTAAGGGAAATTAACTGAAATATGTGAATGTCTTCATAAGCCGCAATACTGTAAAGAGATAAAACTAAAAGAAATCTTGTGTGGTTAAACATTAATATCTTGCTAATCCAGGAGCTCTCTGGTGATTTACAGCTCACTGAATATGGCTAATAAATATTCTTATCTAATGCATGTCGATAATACTGTGTGCAAATGACTGCCATTCGACTTCAAATGAAACAGGAAGACTTCTGGGTGTGAAACTGTTCAATTATTTTATCTCACATGAAATGCAGAAATTTCTCTCTTTCCATAGATTTAGAGCTGGAATCAATCTCATAAGTTAGGCATCAAATACAGGTCTCTCATTTGTAAAATGAAGGACCTGAGACCAGAGGAGTGAAGGACTTGACCAAACTCACACAAATTATAAATAGCAGGAAAGGGATTTGAATTCTTACTTACTCTTAATTTGAGCTTCTTATTCCAAACCCAGAATACTTTTCTACTATACCATTCTGACTTCCTCTTTTAGAATTCAGTAGGCATATATTATAAGTTTAGACAATTTTTTCCTCTGTGACTTGTTCAATATTAAAGTCAACTGTTCATATAACCAGAATTGCACTAAATACTATATACATAGTTGTTGGATCAGACATGAGTCCTGCAACCTTACTAAGACAGAAAACCTTAAACTTGACTCTCATCACAGGACTGCAGTAGAAAAATGGTAAGGGGAAAAATTTGAAACTCTTACAACATATTGGAGAGGGCATTCTAGGATATAAGACATATATAGATATAGGTAGATAGAGATAGAGATATATTTGTGTCCACAGTGGTTAACTGAGTATCTAGCACATTTGTAATTCATTCTCTGAGTCATATCTGACTCTTTGTGACCCCATGGGCCATAGTACACCAGGTCCTTTTCTCCTTTGGATCTCTCAAAGTTTGTCCAAGCTCATGTTCATTGCTTCCATGACACTATCTACCATCTCATCCTTTGCATCTCCTTCTTCTTTTGTCTTCAATCTTTCCCAGCATCAGTATCTGTATCTGGCTCTATGCTTAATACTTTACAAATATTATCTCATTTGATTATCACAGCAATCTTGTGAGGTAGGTGTTATCATTATTCTCATTTTACAGTAATAGAAACTAAGGCAAACAAGAGTTGAGTGACTTGTCCAGGCTCACACATCTAACAAATGCATAAGCCTAAATTTTAACTCAGGACTTATTGACTCCAGTGTTCTATCTACTGAGCCAAAGAGTTGCCTCTTAATTGGACAGGTATGAGTTATAGTAAAGAGTTTTTGAGGTCTCATCCTTTCTCTTCAATGAGAATATTCCCACAACTGATACAAACTGCAAAGTTCCCACACAAGTTCTAGGTTGTCATTTAGCTGGTTGGATGGTGTGTGTGTGTGTGTGTGTGTGTTGAGTTGATCTGTAATTTTATCATTGACTTCAGCAGCCATCTCATCCAATACATTCCTGACCAATCATTCCCTCTACTTCTACAGATGTGTACCTTCTCCACAACTTGTTAAGCCTTGAGCTGTGTCTTGAAGAAAGGGAGAGGGCCTGAGGTGGAGATAAGGTGGTTTGTTTTAGGCTTCAGAGTGCAAAGACATGAAAACAGGAAATGGAACATTGTGTTTGAGGAAGAGGGAAGGCTAGTTTGTCTCAGCCCCAGGATATGAGAGAATTAGCAATGTCCAATGAAGCTACAACTCATTTTTAAAGGTTTTCTGTGTCACTGCAAGATAAAGTGACTTGACCTGAGTCACAAAGTAGGCATGTGTTGAAGAGGACCCGAACACCTATTTCCCTTATTCTGGGGCTCCATCTCAATCTGTTATATACAATGTTTCCTCTTTCCCATATAGAATAAAGTTTATACTTTATAGTGTATATATGGTATACATGGATACTGTTTAAAGTATCCATGACAATAAATTAATCAAACAGTAAGTATTTATTAAGTACCTACTATGTGTCAGGAACTGTGCTAGACTCTGAGGATACAAAGATAAAGATGAAATTGTCCATATAATAAAACTTCCTATTTGGCGCTCTGTTTCATGGAATCAGGAAGTATTTGTTGGTAGATATTACCAAAGCAATACTGTGATGTTCGTGTGGATTCACATTAGCCAAAAATAATGAGAGCATTTAATAGGTGGAAAGGATTATGAGACCATTTTCCCAGTTGATCAGAGAAGAAGAATAATGTTCAAATAGAAGAAGGCTCTTTCAAATTCAAATTCAGCAAAATATATTAGGCATGTCTTAGGCACAAGATATTGAGATAGTTGCCGAGGATACAAAGACATAATAGTCTATGCATACAAGAAACTTAGATTCCACTGAAGGGTATTAAATATGCACAGATTAGTAAATGCGAAGCAATTTGATGAAGGAAAATAACTGAGGGGATTCCGGGGAAACTTCACAGAGAAGGCACATTCTCTTACCTATTCTAAAATTCTATTTTTACACATATGTGTTGTTTCTCCCATTAAAATAGTGGCTTCTTGAGAAGAGGGACAATCTTGATTTTTTATTTGTATTTCTAGTATTTTGCACATACTAAAAAATAAAATTTAATAAAACACTTCATTCATTTGTTCATAAGGTGGTGCTTGAATTGTGTCTTGAAGAAAGGTAGAAAATCAGGCATTACCAATGTTCCAAGCTCTTAGGTCTATAACCTAAGAATAATCCTAGAATTTCCACTTTCCCTCTCCTTACACAGTGACTGAGCTGTCACATGTTAGTGCCCATACTTCTCAAAGTGGTCCATTCTGTCCACTCACATTGTATCTTAGTTTAGACTCTTATTCCTTCTAGCATAGAATACCATATTGCAATATCCTCCTGACTAGTCTCCATGCTAATTAAATTAAATATAAAGAACTTCACGAACCAATTCTAGATCAGTAGAAGCCACAAAATGACAGAGTGAAAGAGATTTCCAGAACAAGGCAGCCTGGAGGGCAGACAGGAAACATCTATCAAACTGGTGCAGAGCAAAGTGCAGCACAGCATGGGCCACCTGGTGGCAAGGACAGGGCTGGAGCAGCAGTAACTATGGGTCCAAGATTCCTCAATTCACAAATGCAAAAGATAGCTTCAGAGATCAGTGAGAAAGCTCTTTCACTTGGGTGAGAAGGGAACACAGAGGTCTAGCCCCTCCCAGGGAGCAGCAACTTTCATTGTTGGAGCCCTGACCTAAAACCCCTGGGGGAGTTGAGCAGAAGATCTGGATCTCAGCCCTGAGTGGTGGCCCTGGGGTGAGGAGAAGTGCTATCTGGCCTTGTGGAGCTGGTTGAGGCTCTGGAGAGGGAATCCTGCTCACAGATTAGAGAATAGGCCAGGAGAGGAATAAATTCCTCCCCCTTGATTGTGCCACCTTGGAGGAACTGAGAACTTACAGGTCTCCAGATTATACCCTCCCCATGACAAAGAACTCAAAAGTCAAGTAACTGGCTGGGAAAATGTCCAAAAAAGGGAAAAAGAATAAGACAATATAAGGTTACTTTCTTGATGAGCAGGTATTTTCTTCCATCCTTTCAGGTGAGGAAGAACAATGCTTACCATCAGAAGAATACCTAAAAGTCAAGGCTTCTGCAACCAAAATCTCCAAAATAAATATGCAATGGTTTCAGACCATGGAAGGGCCCAAAAAGGATTTTGGAAATCAAGTAAGAGAGGTGGGAGAAAAATTGGGAAGAGAAATGAGAGTGATGCAAGACAATCATGAACAGCAAGTCAACAGCTTGCTACAGGAAACCCAAAAAAAGACTGAAGAAATTAACACCTCTAAAAATAGACTAACTCAAATGGGAAAAGAGGCCCAAAAAGTCAATGAGGAGAAGAATGCTCTAAAGAGCAGAATTAGCTAAATGGAAAAGGAGGTTCAAAAGCTCATTGAAGAAAATAGTTCTTTACAAATTAGACTGGAGCAGATGTAAGTTAATGACTTTATGAGAAACCAAGAAATTACAAAACAAAACCAAATGAATGAAAAATAGAAGACAATGTGAAATATCTCATTTGAAAAACAAGTAACTTGGAAAATAGATCCAGGAGACACAATTTAAAAATTATGGGACTACCTGAAAGTCATGATCTGAAAAAGAGCCTAGACATTATCTTTCATGAAATTATCAAGGAAAACTGCCCTGATATTCAGGAACCAGAGGGTAAAATAAATACTGAAATAATTCACCAATCTCCTCCTGAAAGAGATTTGAAAAGAAAAACTCCTAGGAATATTGTAGTCAGATTCCAGAGTTCCCAGGTCAAAGAGAAAATATTGCAAGCTACCAGAAAGAAGCAATTTAAGTATCATGGAAATGCAAACAGGATAACACAGGATCTGGCAGCTTCTACATTAAGGGATCGAAGGGCTTGGAATAGCATATTCCAGAAGTCAAAGGAACTAGGACTAAAACCAAGAATCACCTACCCAGCAAAACTCAGTATAATACTTCAGGGGAGAATAGAATAAATGGGGGGGCAGGGTAGGACAGAGAGAAGTATAGGTAGTCTTTCACAACATGACTATTATGGAAGTCTTTAGCAAAACTGCACATACATAGCATATATTGAATTGCCTGCCTTCTCAGTGGGAATGAGTGGGGAGGGAGGAAGGGAGAGAGGTTAGAATTCAAAGTTTTAGGAAGGAATGTTAAGAATTGTTTTTGCATGTAACTGGGAAATAAGAAATACAGGTAATGGGGTATAGAAATCTATCTTGCCATACAAGAAAAGAGAGAAGATGGGGATAAGGGAAGGGAGGGGTGTGATAGAAGGGAGGGTAGATTGGGGGAAGGGGTAATCAGAATGCATGTTTTGGGATGGGGAAGGAGAGAGATGGAGAGAAAATTTGAAACTCAAAATCTTGTAGAAATGAATGTTGAAAACTAAAAATAAATAAATAAATTTAAAAAAAGATGGACAATCACAACAACAATCCAGACAACGCATACTTTCCTAAAAGAAAGAGATTAGGGTTAGGGTTAGGGTTTTAGTGAAGGATATTGTTTTTGCCAAGAAATTCAATTAAGTCCTGATCAAGTTTCTTTCCTTAAAGTAAATCTGGAAAGAACTCTAAATTGCAGCAATACTGTTCATTATTATTTTCATCTTAATTAAAAAGATTAATATGTTTCTGTGAAAAAATAAAGAACTTCACAATCTGGTCCTAATCTATCTTTCCAGCTTCATTGGACATTACTCCTGTGGGATACAGCAAACTAGCCTTCCACCTTTCTCACACCTGATACCCCAATTCCTGTTTTCATAACTTTCTATTTTCTGATTCTCAAGTCTAAATCATATTCCCTCCTTACTTCCACCTCTGAACCTCTCCCTTTCTTCAAGACATGGCTCAAGATTGAAAAAGTTGTGCTATATGATTGTGATGGAAAACCTTTGTGCTATAAGAAAAGATGAGAAGAATGGCATCAGGAAAACTATGAAAATTTATATGAATTGATTTAAAATGAAATGTGCCGAAACAGAACATTGTACACAGTGATAGCAAAACAATAATTGTGACTGACAAGGAGAGACTTAGATTTTCTGATCAGTGCAATAATCCAAGAGAATTCTGAAGTATTCATAATGAAAAATGCCACCCACATGCACAGAGAGAATTAATGAAGTCTGAGGGCAAAATGAAACATATATTTTACACTCACTTTAGTTTTCTTGCAATATGGCTAATATGGAAACAGGTTTTACATGACTTCACATTCATATTTGATGTTTATAATGGCAACGACACTGGCATAGACAGGATGGCTACTAGCACATGTTCTTAGATCTGTTTTACTAGGGAAGATAGCTGTTTAAGAGGTCAACAAACTTTTTTTTTAATTACATTCACTAGTTCAGGGGAAAAGTCAGCACGCTGAACTTGAGAGAAAATACAGAGACTATATAAGCGGAGAAACAAAGAACAACATGTAGGGCTCTACTACCTGAATCAAAGCAACATTACTATACGCCTTCCATACATTATTGGATCAAGAGAGCCTTTACATCTGTGTTGTCAGGGGTCTGAACATATGGCTACTCAGAGTCTCGACCAAGGGATCACAAGATTCTCATAAGCTATCCCCCAAAGTAAAATACCAGGCTCCCAGAATGTATAAGAAAGACTATGCTCCCGATTGGCTCCGAATCAGTAGATACAGAAAGTAAATGACTGAACACAGCTGTGAACTCTCAGTGCTCAAAGGAGATCAATACTTCAGATGTTTTCAATGAGCCTGAGCCTGAGAAACTGAACTCCAAAAAGAAAACAAAAATCTCACTTTGCTTTCTTTTACGCTGTCATATAACTTGCCTTCTCAATGGGTAGGGGAGGGGCTTTAGAAAAGGAGGGAATTTGGAATGCACTTTTAAAAAATAAAGTTTAAATAATGTGTTTATGCATTATGTATACATAATCATATTATATATATCACATGTTAACATATATTTTATTTTTAAATGTTTCAGTTTAGATAAATACTGAAACAAATACATCATAGAGAAACATTATAAATTAAAATATTAAACTTAAACATAAAATAAGAAAAGAAAAAAACATGACATGTGAACAGCAGAACATAGGAAAGGATTTAAAACATATAGCAATAACTTACTATTTCAAGAAAGCATATATACTAAATACTGTACATTAAGTTGAAAGCTGTCCATCTTTTCTTTGCTTCCTTGTAGATTTTCTTTTGTTCTTTTCTATCCATGTTTTATTTTGTTCTTTTCCCCCTTCCTCTCCCCTACCCATTACCCCAAAACTACAATTGGGCATGAGTATATTTATATAGGTGTTGATGTATACAAACACGTATACATATATACATACATACATGAATATGTACTTTCCCTAAGAGATTCTACTCCTAATCTTGTTTTTATGTTCATGCATATCTTTTTTTTCCTTTCTCCTAACTCCTCTACTTTACTTCTACCTGCTACTTTGCCCTCCTATTACTTAACTTACCCTCACTCCAGCAATCTCTCCCTTTCACTCCCATTCTTTTAAATCTAAACACCCTTTTGTACACCCTTTTGACCTATTCTATCCCCCAGCATTCTAAAGCTCCCTCTTTTATCTTCTGCCCCCTCTATAACCCCTTAGAGTTTTATTTCTTTTGTAAAAAATTTAGAACTTTATACTCTTCTAGACATACATGTATGTTCCCCTCCCAAACCTATTCCCAATGAAAGTAGGTTTCCAGAATTAACACTCCACCACCCTGCATCTAATTCCTCTGTATTGGTTTCTCCTCTTGGACCTCATTTGTACAGTGTAGGATAATTAGCCTTTTAGCTGTTCCTGAATGGTTTTACTTTCTAAAGTCATATCATACTCAAGTCTACCCCAATCTTTTTATAAGCTACTTAATTACTTAGGCATAGGTTTTACATTTTCCATACATAAAAGGTAAACATTCTATCCTTATTGAGTCACTTGTATGTGATGCACTACATTAGCATGTCCCTTATATTTCTCTTTGCTTTTGTATATCAAATCTTTTACTGAGTTCAGGTTTGTCGTTGTTGTTTAAGAGTCCTCAAGAGTCCTCAGTCTGACAGTTGATCAAATATCATTTTTTTCCCTTCAAAATTATGCTTAGCTTTGCTGGGTATGATATTTTTTTGGCCAGAGGCCCAATTCTTTTGCTCTTCCAGCTATAGTGTTCCAAGATAGGCACTCTTTTACTGTAGTTAGAGCTAGGTCTTGTGTGATTCTAACTGTGGTATCCTCATATAGAAATTGTTTTTGTTGTTGGTTCTGTTATTTCTCACAATATTTTGTCTTTAATTTTATCTTAATCTTCAGAATTTAACTATAATATTCCTGTGAGTTGTTCATGTAGACTCTCTTTCGTGTGGTGTTTCGTGATTTTTTTTCTATTTCTAACTTCCCCTCTTGTTCTAATGGTTCAGGACAATTTTCTTTAATTATTGTCTCAAGATTCCTTTTTTGATCAGAACTTTCAGGTAGTCCAATTATCCTTATGTTTTTCATTTTGATCTGTTCTCTAGATCTTTTTTGTTTTTCTTATGAGCTGTTTCACATTCTCTCCTATTGTTTTTTTCATTCTTTATATTTTGTTTTTGGTTTTCTAAATTTCTTCATCTAACTTTGCTGGCTTCCCCTTGCCCAACTCTGGTTTTCAAAGAATCATTTTTCTTCATAAGATTCTCAATCTTCTTTCTGAATTGCTTGACTTTCTTGTTGTAACCTTCTTGTTTTTCTTGTATTAGTCTTATTTTTCTTTTTAATTTGTTCTCAATGTCTCTCATTTGATTTTTAAAGTTTTTCGGTGAATTATTTTTTGGGCAGGTGATCATTTGACATTACCTTTTGGGGTAGAAGACGGTTTCTTTGTTTCAGTATCCTCTTCTGAAGACTAACTCTGGTATTCTGCATTTCTGTAGAAGCTCTCTATGGTTGGATTCTTTCTCCTTTGCCTGTGCATTTTTTTAATAATAATTAAGATTTTATAATCTCCTCTGGTCGTGGTGTATGGGGAATGTTGCCTCTGATCCTCTTCTTGAACTTGAACTCAAACCAAGACCTGCAGCCTCCTCTAAGTGCCCACAGCCAGCTGGATCCCCAACCCACTGCTTCTGCAGTCACCTGGTGTATACTTGTTCCTTCTTGCCCTGGCAGCTCTTCGCAGCACATCTGGGTCTGGTGTTCCTTGTCAGCAGAGGTTCCCTAGAACCATATCAGATACCCAACTCCCCTCACTGTCCAGGGGGTTAGAATTTCCTTTGTTCCTTAGCATTGTAACACAATTATATACCATAATACTATATAACAAATTAATCTTGCATTCTTTTTAAAATGTATTTTACCTATAAATCCCAAATATTCAAAAATGAAGATGTAATTCACTTTTTCCATGGAAATTACAATATTACACAGGGTTAATTAATCCTCCATTCCCAACTAAGTAGTTTGGAAGCCATTTTGTGGTTCTTTTAAAATTTTTCCACATTTTAATTAACTATTCAAAGCATTACTTGTATATTATGTGGTCAAAACTCTTCTAGATATTTTGGGGAAATACAAGTATAAAAAACCTTATTAGATTTCATCCTTTAAAGAACCTATAACTAACTTCTCTACTTCTTAGATGAAACAACAGCAAATAAGGCAAGGTAGAACATCAAAATATAATAAATTATGCGGCACAAGTACTACAGGGATATAAAGAAGAGGAAAACCAGTGAGGACTGGTAGAATTAGGGAGGCTTCATGGAGGAGGTCATCAATTTAGGCCTTGAAGGGATGGTAGAATTTAGATGGTGTGAGGACAAGGAAGGAATTATAAACGAAAGGAGTAACATGAACAAAATAGCATATATGCAAGACTGCATATGACACAAGGAGCTCCATCATGTAGAAAACTCATTTTGAAGGCTCATGAGTAATAAAATTTGATAGCTAATGTTTGGCCAGATTATGAGGGCTCTTAAAAATCAAACAAAGATGCCATTCAAGTTTTTTGAGCCATGGAATAAATGACAAAATAGGTAATTAAGCAAGATTTGTCTAGATGTGATGTATAAAAAGGATATAGAGATGGCAGACCCTAAAGTCAGATTTAAACCAGTTTTAAAGCTTTTGAAATAATCCAGGTGTAATATAACGAATTACTGACCAAAAGTGACAGCAGGAAAAATGAAGGGGATCAGATGAATAGGAGGTATTTTAAAAAAACCTGAAAGAACTGGTTGGTGAATTGGATATAGAAAATGAAGCCTAATAATGATTCAGAGATGATTCCAAACATTTCATACTGAGTGACTGGCATAATAGAGATACCCTTGATAGAGATTGAGGAGCTTGGAGTATGAGCTCATTAGAAGAGGAAGATGATGAGGAGCTTTTTGACAGGTTGAGATTGACATGACAGTGAAATGAGCAAATGAATGATCTCTAACATCGTTGGAAATAAATGATTGCACAGATGAAACAGCAGTAGAGTTGGAGATTTGGGAACAAGAGATGTGGAAGGAAAATGTAATAGTCAAAGTCATAGTTTTGAATCTATGGAAGATAACACAGAGAAAGATGATGTGAGAGGCGGGGACTCTGCCCAGGAAAAGAAGCAAAGGTATGAAGAGAAAAAAAGGGCCAATAAAGCAAAAAGAAAAAGATGTCTCAAAATTGGGTCATATAAGGAATACAATACCATGTAGATTAGCCTATATAAGTGTCCAATATTTACATGGACCAAGAGTAATGCGTACAGTCTTAATAGAGATGTGTTTTTATTCAATGAGTGATTTCCTATCCCACACTAGCTTGGTACTCTGTAAAAGAGACTTTTGAAAAGTACTCTAAATATCTCTCACCATCAAAAATACAAATTATCCTTTCTGTTATTAATTTTTTAGCACAAGAAAAAGTTGGCAGAAATTCTTCTGGATCTTTTCCCAAATATCTCTATGGTTCTGGCTTTAGACTGGGCTAATGATAATTTACCACTACAAGATTAGTTAATAAGAAGGCTTTCTAAATGTCTACTGTGGGAAAGGAGAGGTATAAACATTTCTAACTCACTCTTGACCCTTTTTCTCTCACAGAAGTAAATTAGCTGGGAGTGCTACACTTTGCATCTATGGCCCTGCCTGGTTTCAACTCCACTAAACAAGATGCCTCTCCCTGGATAAGCACATTATTCTAAACTCACCACCATGACATTAACTCCACCTCCCTCAGTCATCCTTCCCCTCTGTTTGGAGGGGTGGGTGGAAGGCAGAATACCAAACTCCTCCCAATGCCTTCTTTTATAGAGGGCAGACACTGGACTGTCAGATCACTCCATGTTGCATCTGCTACACTGCCTGGTTTCAGTTCCACAGAACAAGATGTGTCCAGTACCCTCTGATATTCTATGCCCTCCTTTCCTGTTTGCTTTTTTATGTTGTCTACCTCTTTAGATTATAAGCTCACTGAGGGCAGGGACTCTCTATTAATTATATCCCCAGTGCTTATTACAGTCTACCTAGCATGTTATAGGCATTTAATAAATATTTGTTAGGTTAGATTGCCATTAATAAAATCACACATTTGTTTTGCATATTCTTTGCATGTATTTAACTCTATGAATGTTCTACTGTTATATCCTTGCACACACATACTCCCCCGAAAAAAAGGTAGAAAGTTAACTCCTTGAAGACATCCTTGTCACATGGCCAGGGTTGTATCTCCAGAATTTAGCACACTGACTTGCTCCCAAGCATGGCATGTCAGGTTCCAGAGATAAAGACACAGCAAAAAAACATCCCCGTACATTAGGTGATCAAGAAATACTTGCTAAATTGAATTGAAGCAAAGTTGAGACAAATGAAAATTTAGAGAGGCAGAGTTTCTGGGTAATTTATGATCAACGTATTAATTAGGGTAGCTGATAAAAAATAAATTGATGGTCAGTGATTTGCTTTACATAATTTTTTGAAAGGGAATGCCCCTGACAGGCAGGAAAAATCAACCCTGACTGGTGAACAGTTAATAAGAGGGTAGACTTTCAAGGGAGAAGGTGGGTGGAAAGCCTTCAGCTCCTGCTGCTGAGAACCTGGCTTGATCATGAGACTCATACACCCTTAGCAATCTGGGCAAAGGAACCCATCTCCATCCAGACCACTCTGTTTGGTTTTCTTCTTCATGAGCTGGGTGGCCCTAAATCTGAGGATCTAAGCAATCTCATCTATCAGCAATGTTCTTCAGATACTCACTGACTGACTTATGGGGACTGAGCCATGAATGAGGAAATAAAGAAAAAAAGGCTTAATCCTAATTTAGCAACTGGTTATGAATATAATAAAAATTATTCAATTATCTTAAAGTAAAGATATAATATCAAAAACATCAGAACTCATCTCATCTACTATGTAAGCTAAATGGGTATATATAACAATCATCCCTGTTTTGAATATGAGAAGTATAAAAAAGTCCCAGATACCATCTTTGAAATAGTTGTGATTTTTCTAAAGTACAGATCTGACCATGTCACTCCGCTACTCAGTAAAGTCCAATGGCTCCCTATGACATCTAGGATTGTATATAAACTCTCTTGTTTGGTATTTAAAGTTTTTTACAACCTGGTCCCAACAGACCTTTCTGTTAGGGACCCGGGAGTCTGGGCCTGATCTCTCAGGCCCACAGGCCTTATCTGACCAGCAGAGGCCTGCAGGCCTTGGTGGAGAGAGCTGTAAGCAATGACTGAGGCGGGAAACAAGATGGTGAAGAACTCCATTTATTGAAGCAGTGAGTGGTGCATTTATCTCTTTTCTGACACTAGAGCCCTAAGCGAACCTATCAGCAATTAGTTTGCCCTTATAAGGAAGTAATATACCTTTGACCAGGACTGCCCAGGGCGGACCCGGTAGCCCCTAGAAAGAAAAACATCTTGGCCTTCTTTGTTCTCCAAAAGCCCAGGAAAATAGCCTTGAGCAAAACAGGGGAGGAACCCTTCCTCTCAGAGCCATCTTGTTCATGCCTTACCAGTCTCCCCTCAGTTTGTCTGAGTCATGACCAGTGAATGCCGTCCAAGAGGCTGGGGGTTGGCAATTCCCTTACACCTTTCCACTCTCCTTGCCATGCAAGCAAACTACACTTCACCTCATACATGGAACCTCATGCCTCTGCATTGGTTGCCTTCCTATACATGGTATCCTCACCCCTGCCCCTTAGAAGCTCTAATTTTCTTCAAGACTTTGTCCAAATTCCATGTCCCAATATTAGACCAATTTCTGAAAGTGAAGGAGTAAGACATTGTTTGTCTAGTGGGTTTTGCCCTACTGGTAGATTTCTGGATTTTGCTATTGTCATTTAGCTATTTTTTTCATTCATGCATGGCTCTTTGGTACCCATTTGGGAGGTTTTCCTGCCGAAGATACTGGAGTGCCTGGTCATTTACAGATGAGAAAATTGAGGGAAACAAGGTTAAGTAACTTCCCTAGGGTCACACAGTAGATAATTTCAAACACACATTATAGGATCCTTCTGCCTGTCACCTGCCCCACATCTTGACTCCTTTTTATATAATAGAAATGTTCCAATCTTTAAATTGTATGGGAAGTCTCAAGACATTCACAATTTGCAGTCCCCTGTTTAAATAGACACTGTTTTGTCTATTTTCAAAAAAGCACACAAAGACTGGCAGAATAAAAAAAAAATCAGCAGTTTGGTCCCTATTCTTTGAAGTCACTTAAATGAGGAATTAGAAAACTCCAGCGAAGTTGGCTCATTAAAGAAAGTCTCAGGCCACACCACTGGCCCTCCAGCTATTCCAGAGGATGGATGCAGAGAAGCCAGTTAATCTATTGCACTGTTTGCCACTTTACCCTCATATTCTATAAGATCAGCAGGAGAATGTTTGGTATATGAGCAGTACTTTAAAAGAAACTAGGCCATTTGAACAATGAAACAAAACAATTCATTTTAAATAGGGTACTGGAGAGGAAAAAAAATACCTTTTCAACCTGAATCTAGAAATATTTTCTCCGAATGGCCAAATAAATTGAAAGTGATTATGTTTCTCAGTGTTCAACAAATGCAAACCATTTTTCCCATTGTTTACTTCTAAAATATGATGACAAATACCTTAGGAGACAAACTTACACAGGTCTTTTCTCTGGTTGATATATATATATATTATGCAATAAGCTGCAGTTTTACATTGAAATGATTAAGCTGTGTATTTGTGGCTCGACCAATTGCATATGTATAAGTGGGATGCCTCTTTTATATTTATAAATTGGGGGGTGGATTGTGATACAATCTGTGATCTTCACTGAATAACCACCACGATACACGTGCAGATTCTTCATTTCATATAATGTAGAAGATGCCCAACAATGTTTCCATTTGTGAAGATGGAGTTGAATAGTAATTCACCACAGTGAAGATAGATAAGGTCCAGCTGGACCTCAGCTTTCCATGTCCAGACCTTCAGCTTTACAGGTTTGCCCAGAAGCTGATCAGACCCTAATTCAATTCATGCTGACCAAATTCAGAAGAAATATAGAAATCCAAATACTAATTAATTAATTTACAAAGGGGAAAATATCTCATCAGTGATCAAGCTATTTGCATATACTACTTCAACACTGTGATGCCGAAAGAAGAATCAAAAAGTTTTTTGGTATGGAATTAATAATAATGATAGTTGGCATTCATAAAACACCTACTGTGTGTCAGTCTTCTCAGCTGATTCTCACAACTCTTGGAGGCAGATGCTATTATCTGTTTTACATTTGAAGAAACTGAGGCAGGAAAAAGTTAAGTGACTTGCTAAAGGAACCACAGCTACTAAGTGTCCAAGCTTTGTTTTTAACTCAGTTCTTCATGACTTCAAGTTCAGCTCTCTATACACTGCCTATCGCTTCAAGTTAAAAACAACTTAACATTTATATGGTATGTTCAAGTTTGCAAAATGCATTTCATATGCAAACTCATACATGTATGTATACTCACATATGTGTGTATGTGTGTTTATATGTGTATGCATATGTATATGTGTTTGCATGTATATGTAATGCACACATATACATGAATAAATATACATGTATACATTTTTACATACTTTCATATATGGATTATTCTAAACCAATCGTCCTTTAGAATTACTTTTTTGTTGTATTATTTGAAAGGGAAAGGGGAAGTCATCATTTTTAATCATAGCATTGTAGGGTGGGTTACTTTGGAGAAGATTTCTTGTAAAATTATGCATGTAATATGTAAGTAATATCTATGTATATAATATGTAAATCTTGTTTTCTTGTAAATCTTAATAATGTATGATGCTTGTTGCTGGGCTAGTGACAGAGTGTCTTCTTGGACTTGGATTGCTTCATTCTATTCCTGAACTAACCTCAAAGACCACAGCTTTTGGGATATGAACTCTCTCTTTGATAAAACATGCTCTGAAAACTGCAATAGAATAGAGCGTAAACTAGATATAGACCAACATTTCATATCATATATGAAGGATGCATGATTTAGACATAAAGGGTGATAACATAAGCAAATTAGAAGGGCAAGGAATAGTCCATCTGTCAGATCTATGGAAGGGAGAAGAATTCATGACCAAAAGAGATAGCATTATAATATATAAAATAGATATTTTTATTGTATTAAATTAAAAAGCTTTTGTACAAGCAAAACCAATGCAACTAAGATTAAAAGAAAAGCAAAAGAACTTGGAAATAATCTTTATAGCAAGGCCTCATTTCTCAAATAAATAGAAGACTGAGTCAAATTTAAAGGAATACAAGCCATTCCCCAACTGTTAAATCAGCAAAGGATATGAACCATCACTTTTCAGATGAAGAAATCAAAGGTAACTATAGGCACGTGAAGAAATGTTTTAAATGATTTTTCATTAGAGAAATGCAATTTTAAACAACTCTGAGGTACCACCTCATAACTATCAGCTTGGCTAATATGACACAAGAGGAAAATGATAAATGTTGGAGACGATATGGGAAAACTGTGACACTAATGCACTGTTGGTGGAGCTGTAAACCAATCCAACCATTCTGGAGAGCAATTTGGAACTATGCCAAAGGACAACCTGGCATACCCTTTGATCTAGCAATATCACTATTAGGTCTGTTATCTCAAAGAGATCATTAAAAGGAAGAAAAGATCTACCTGTGAAGTAATAAAACACTGTTAAAAATTTAAACATAATAATAAAATTAATGTGTGGAATTTTCATTTCCATACTTTGTAAACCTTATTAGCAAAATCCATAATTATTTAAAAGAGACTGATTTAACTAATCATACTGGAAAAAAAATATAGTGGATAAGAAATGTATATTGTCCAGTTGCCTGTGGAGCTGAATGGATTGATTATAGGAACAAAAAGTCATAGATCTAAATGTGAGGATTTCAGAAATGATTTGGTCCAGCCTCCTTATTTTAAAGAATTGAGAGACTTGAGAACTAGAAAACTGGAGTGATTTTTCCCATAATCTTGTCAGTAATGAGTAGATCTAGGATGAGAACCTGTCCTCTGATGCTAAACCCAGTGCTCTTTCCACTACATGGGGAGCCCATGAAGGAATTCATGAATGTATACATCTTTGACAAATGCTATAAACAGATAATGAGCTGAGTTTAAAGTTGAGGGGAAGGAAATGAACAAATAGAATTACATTTAGTGATCAGAAGCTGCTCACCTCTGCCAAAGCCCATCTCTTCAATACTCAAATTAGTATATCATTTTGATGCAGTTGTGAATCATGTGACAATACGATCCCAGAAGAGTCTGACTTTCAGAGGACCTGAATGGCAATAGAAAGTGACTGCAGCATGATATCAGTTGTAACTTGCATGGGAGAATTTAGGACAGCTAGGTCATGCAGTGGATAGAGCACTAGGCTTGGAGTCTGGAAGATTCATCTTCAAATCTAACTTCAAACAAAATACTAGCTCTGTGAGCCTGGGCAAGTCACTTAACCCTGTTTGCCTCCATTTCCTCATCTGTAAAACGAGCTCAAAAAGAAAATGAGAATCCACTCAAGTATTGTCGCCAAGAAAATTCCAAAATTTTCTGAAACTACTGAATAACACAACAACGATGTAAGTAGTATAAATAAAAGCCCTGTTCCCCCTCAAAAAAAAAATAACTAATGTACTGAGGATACAAGACAATGGGTGAACAACAAATTGTTGTTCTTGAAATACTTGAAGAAACAGAGAAGAAAATGTCCATTGTGTTAGCTGGATCTTCTGTAAAGGAGTAACAGATGGATGGGTGATAATTGCATGCACTGCAAAAGTAGAGAAAGGTGGCAATCTCTGCTGATGGAGCCAGTATACACAACGATGAGATCCCAGCTGTAGCAAACATCTAGAGACAGTGTGGCTTAGTGGATAGAGTACCTAACTTATAGTCAGGAACGAAGCCTGCCTCCAACACTTATGAGCTATGTGACCCTATAAATGAGGGGATTTAAACTGACAGCTCTCAAGGCTCTGAGCTTTAAACCAATTATTCCATGAACTAAGAGGGACCTTAGTCTCCAGGAAAGATTGTATCAGAGATTGAAATGTGGTTATTTGACTCACAAGCTATATCTGTCCCCTAAAATTTAGGCTGATGCTGTATAAAAAATAAAATATCTGTACATTTAATTAGGGCAGCATATATTCCAGGGTTTGTACAATTCCTGTATAACCCAACCAATATTTTTAAGAGATTTTTCAAAATTAACTGAATAACCCCGGAAGACTTCAGGTATCTAAAATATTAATAGGAGTCTCAAGAATGAAATTTCAGTGCATACCCACATTTTTTAGATATTCCTTTCCTAATAAATATGTTCCTAGGTTTTAATATACTGTCAGTATTACTGGTGTGCATCCAAAAAGATCTGGGCAAATCATCATGTCATGTATGAATCTATAAAGTATAAATCATATTTTAGGTTGATAGAGTGCATCTCTGTTTGCAAAAGATATTTCTGAGATGTTTTACAACACTCTACTAATGGAGCATGGGCCATAAGAATGAATTGAAAAGCATTATTTATTGCAATGCAGAACAGCTTTTGAACATTCTGGCTCTTAATGTTCCAGTGCCTAGAACAAGAGTGCGGCATGAAAGAGGGTCTGCCATGTAATCCATTAGTGTTTTCCAGTGGAATTTTTGTCTTCTACAATTCTAGTATTTGAAATGAGAAAAAAAATAGTTATCCCTAAAACTGAATTTCAAGTGAGTGAATGAGGGGAAAAGACAATAATGGATAGCTTTAAAAGTGGCTTTACATACTGATACTAAGAATTGGTTGTCTGACTTAGTTTATCTGGAAACACAAAATTTTCCAGATAGAAACAGACTGAAAGTTATCCTTCTAACAGAATGGTAAGATTTTCATTTGTTCATCAAATATTTATTGAGCATTCCTAGAGCCAAATCACCATGCTTGGTTGGGTGGAGGATAAAAATAGGTATGAGACATCATAGCTGCCTTTAAAGAGATTACAATATAGTCAGGGAGGCAAAAATCATAAATATAAAAGAAGTAGAATGTGGATAAAATCCCTAACTATGTGAGTTGTGACTAACTATAAAGGCAAATGGCATAGGGGCTATCCCTTTGATTTCACTGATACAGGAAACTCCCAGATGAAGAAATTCCTTCTGCTAATGCAGGCTTGTATCTTCTTTAAAACTTCAAGTCATAGAGAGCTGCCTAAACTATTAAGAAATTAAATGAATCGTCCTGGTCATGGAGTCGGTATGTGTCAGAGACCAGTCTTGAACCCGGATTTTCCTAAATTTGAGGCCATCTCTTTATCCACTACTAACATTGTCTTATGAGAGTAATACAGAGGGTCCAAAATGAGCAAGCAATGAGATCATCAAAGTTATAACAACAGTGACTAACATTTATATGATACGTAATATGTGTCAGGCACTGTTAAGTTCTTTACAAATAGTTCAGTAGGGCTTCATGGTAGAGATGGACTCTTGGTTAGGCTATAATGAGTGGAACTGGTGCAAGCAAAGGAAACCAGAAAGGACATTTCAGATATTCAAGCAGGCAGTAGATTATGTGTATAAGCAAAGATTCCAAGCATGTCGTATCATAGGCAGGTACCAAATAGTAGATCTGCCTGACTATGGTGAAGACTGTACCTGGGCCATTACCCAGAGAGATCAGATAGGTAGTGCAATTAGAAACATTAGTCTCAACAATGAGCAATATTGACCAGACAAAGGGAAAACTAAAGACAGAGATGCTTGGGGGCTATTTTAGCAGTGCATTTATAGAAGTGCCAGCTTGGGTGAGACTGAATCCAAGGGCTGGAAGGAGAGAAAGGGAGTTGTCAGTGGGCATGCATATGACAGAGCAAAGTAAAGAGGAGGACTTTCAAAGGATGAGTTGAGAAGGTTCAGTGACAGAGCAGACATAGGGAATGAAGGAGAAAGAAGAATGAGAAATGACTCCAAGCTTTCTCATCTGGCAAACGGAAGGAATGGTTGCATGTCTGACAGCATATGCTGCTTGGGAAAAGAGCCAGGGGCTTTCAGGAGCCAAATTTTGGAAACATTTTTCAATGTGCATCAATCAGTGAATGTCCAAGGGGAGGTGAGATTCCTACCCTTGAAACAAGAGACCCTTTCCTGAAGTTTTACATATGATCAACCTATGAATAAGAATTTATTAAACATTTGTTAAAAAAAAAAAAGCACAGTGCTAACTGCTGAGGATACAGCCCCTGACCTCAAGGACTTTACACTCTATCCAAGGAGTCCATATGACAGTACAGACAGGACACAACCAAATCAGACACAAGGTAAATGAGTGGGGAGGTACTAGCAGCTAGGAAGCAAGGAAACCCCACCCCCACCCCCAAAGAAAAGGTAGGCATTTGACCTGAGTCTTAAAGGAAGTCAGGGGTTCCAAAAGGTAGAAGCAGCCTTCTGGATTCCATGAGGATAGCTTAGGGATGACATCTATGTAGAACACAGAGCTGAATGTGTTCCTACCCTGGGCACATTGGAGGAAAGTACTGACTTTAGCAAAAGTTCTGAAATAAAGGAAAGGTGTGATGCTGCCAAATTCCTTCACCTTATGGAACCTCTCTACCTTCTCCTCTGTAAAATGGGGGCAAATGATACTCTCATGTCCTACCTTACCGAGCTGTTCTGAAGGAAAGACTTTCTAAATTTTGGAATAAATTGGAATCATTCATTTCTCTCCCAGGCCCCTTAGAAGATGTAAGCAGAAGAAATTCAGAAGTATTCATTCCTCTGCATGAGTCTGAAGTGAATCAGTATTCAAGAATATCAATTTAAGTGATATAAACCTCCACTCGCTTTATTCTAAACACATCCTACTTAACTGTGTGACCTTGGGCAAATCACTTAACCCTGATTATCTCCAAAAAAAAATTTTTTAAAGCACATCCTATTCCTAGACAGAACAAGATAAGATAGGATGGTACAATGAAGGGGTGCTGGCTTTGGAAGTAGATGATGTGGATTCAAGTCCAGTCTAAGTCATTTAATAAACACAACATCCTGAAGGACCTCTTGAACTCTGGCTCTACTCAGATCCTAATCTCTCATTCTGTGATAATCTTAAACATCAATGTAAAGTATTTATTGTTTTTCTTTCTAACTTCCTTTCTGAAGAAGGACTTTTGTCCTTAAAAAAAAATGATCCAATAGTTATAATGGACAGATTCCAATCAGAACATTCCATTCCTCCTAAAAAAAATGGCACTGTATTTGTTTTGTTTAGAGCTAGAAGAAATCTCATGACTATTTAGTCCAAAGCCTCTCATTTTACAGATAAAGAAAGGGAGACTTAGGGAACTACTTGAGGTTACACAAGTAGTATGTGCCAAAGGCAGCATTTGAATCCAGTACTCAGACTCTATCTAGGCAGCACAGTAGACAGAGCATTCAGTCTAGAGTCAGGAAAACTGTAGTTCAAATCCAACCTTATAGATAATTAGCAGCTGCATTATCCTATCACTTAACGCTGCTTGCCCCATTTTTTTCATCTGTAAAATGAGCTGGAGAAGAAAATGGCAAACCACTCCAGTGTCTTTGCCAAGAAAACCCCAAATGGGATCATGAAAAGTCAGATATCACTGAAACAACTGAAAACAATTCTAACTCCAGAGCCAAGTACTAGATTTAGTGTCAGGAAAACTCAATTCTAACCCTGCCTTAGTTATTAGCTAAGTAATCATTGTAAAATCACCTTACCTTTTTATCAATATTGATTCCCTCATCTGTTAAATTGGGATAATAGAGCCTACCTCACAGAGTTGTTGTGAAGACGAAATGAGAAATTGTATGTCAAGCATATGGTAAACCTTAAAGCCTGGTCCATTGTATTACGCTCCCTCCATCTTATACGTGTGCATATTTGGCTCCCCTTAGAATGTAGGATCTTTGAGGGCAGGGGCTATTTAATCTATGTCTTTATATATCCAATGCCTAACAAGGCACCTGGTGTATAGTAGGACACTAATAAATGCTGATTGATTGATTTATCAGGTATGAAAAGCTATGGCAATTATCAATGAGCCACAGTGGTGGAATACTATTTCATTTTGTTTTTCTTAGGAACAAGTAACTAAGGAGACTGCAGCAAATACAACATAGATATTCGTATTGTTAAGTAAGAAGTGAGCTTTGCTCCCTAAGTGTCCATAAAGCAATCAAGATCAGCCCAGTCGAGCAATTTATAAGGTCCCAGGACTTGCTAAGAGAAGAAATTGGGGGGAAGTATTTTTCTTTCCTCTGAAAAACAATGTTGAGAAAGGAGGGAATACAAGTGAAAAATGGAGCCTGACCTGAAAGAGGATCTGGAGGGATCTCTCTGGTAAATGAATTCATCAAAACCTTAGATTACTTTCATTTCAATGGGTAGTCAAGAATCCTTCAGGAGTTTGCTCAAGATGCAATTAATCTCATTTTTATTACACAGTATTATGTGGTGGGGACATCTTTGGGGGAGTAAAAACCAGAATAATTCTTTCCAGGGCCCTCCAGAGAGAAGACTGTTCTCTACCTGCTTGGAAGGATTTCAAATCTGGCCCCACTTCCAAGGCACAGGGCTACTTTTGGCCTAAACTGAGCTCCATTCTTTCCTTTAGGTCAGAGAAGATTAGCTTCTTTCCAAACTGGAAAATGTTTGTCTGAGGGGAAATGAGAAAAATTTTAAGTATTACTCAGCAAAGGAACTGCTTCCTGCATAGGATCAGTAAGATATAAGGAAAAGGAGTGCTAGGTTTGAGTTCAGGAAAGATCTTGACTCAAACCCTATCCACAGCATTTGCACAGTAATTAACGTCAGCCTGAGAGTCAGAAAGACCTCAGTTGGATACTTTCTTCCAGTACTTACTAGCAGTGTAACTGGGCAAGTAACTTAACCCCTCCCAGCTACAGTCTCATCATCTGTGAAATGGATACAACTATAACACCTACCCCTTAGAGTAGTCATAAGTGTCAAATGAGATAATGTGTTGAGAACTTTGCAAACTTTAAAATGCGTTGTAGATGCTAGCTATCATTGTCATTATGATAAACGGGCCTCTACCTCTCAGCTTTCTCAGCTATAAATGGAGTATAATCAGTACTACCTCTTAGGGTTGTGGGGAGAATCAAATGAGATAATATTATGTCATCTGTAAAACTTGAGGTACTATATAAATGTCAGTTATAATTACTGCAAGAGAAGCGACTCATATGAACTTATGTCCATTCTAATGGGCAAGGGCTTATCGTCCATTTGACATTGATCTGTAACATCCTCTATATCACTATGTAAGGCAGAGAATGTGTCCCCACCCATCGTTCTCATTACTGCATAAAAATATATATATATATTAGAATCTCAAAGAGATAAACCAGCATGTTAAGTAGAAAGCTGGTCTTGAAGACAGAAAGACCAGGATTCGTATTTCAACTCCAACACAGACTGTTGTGATTCTGGGCAACTCTTTAAGACCAGTTAAATAGAAAGTGCCAAATTGCTTTGATAGAAGGGTTTGCTTCCCTGGGAGTTCCCTATACCTATGAAATCACAGAATTAGACCCTATCCTTTATCATCTCACTTGTTTTGGTATTATTTTGCTTTATTCATAACATTTGTCCTTCTGAGAACAGGACTGTTGTACTCATCTTCCTTTCAGACAATTTCAATAGCCTCCTAATTAGTGTCTTTGCTTCCAGTTTCCCTAAACTAATCCAACTTGTATACAACCATTACAAGAATCTTCCTAAGACCTGAATACATCAAAGACATTCTGCAATTCAAAATGGCTCCCTATTGCTTCTAGACTTAGAAACAAGGTCTTCACAGTGAAACTGAAGACCTTCTACTATTTGGAAAAGTGTTTTTCCCAGATTTATTTCATGACTGTAAGGAAAGGCTATTTTTCCCTGACTTATTTGTTGAATTCCCCTTACCCACTCTATATCATAGCCAAATTGCGCTACCACGAAAGTTTTTGACATGAAATTTGATATGAAATCATACCCTTCCTAATGCATTTTTGCCTCATTTTTAGGCTTGGTTCAGTTGTCACCTCCCCCAGGAAGCTTTTCCTGATTTCTATCCATTGTTGGTGCTCTACTCAAATTAATTTGTACTTATTTCTGTTTGCACATATGCTCCTCCATTTCCCAATCCTGTTGCTAACCATTTATTTTTGTGGTATCCAACTCTTTGTGACTCCGTTTGGGGTTTTCTTGACAAGGATAATGCAGTAGTTTGCCATTTACTTCTCCATCTCATTTTACAAATGATGAACCTGAAGCAAATAGGGTGAAGTGACTTGCTTAGAGTCATACAGCTTACCAAGTGTCTGAAGCCAGATTTGAAGTCCGGTCTTCCTGACTCCAGCACTCCATGCACGGCATCACGTAACTGTCCTCCTCACCCTAACTCACAAGCTATGTAAACTCCTTCAGGAAAAGGGGTTTGTTGTCTGTTCATTTTTTCGATTCGTGAAGCTAAACAGAGAAGGTACATACTCATAATTATAACAATAATAATGATAAAAATGCTATTCACTGCTTTAAAGTTTGCAAAATGCTTTGCATTAATCATCTCAGTTGAAATTCACAATGACCCTGTGCTATTATCATGCGATCATTACTCCCTTTTAGCAGATCGGCTAACTGAGTCTCACAGAAGTTAAAGTACTCATAGATCTCAGAGTCAATAAATATCTGAGACAGAATTTAGATTCAGACTTTCCTGACTACAAGTCCAATCAATCTAAAAAATATTCCAGGTTATTTGTTGAATTTAATTGTGCTGTTTAGAGTTGACCTAACAACCAACACTAAGGGGAAATGTGGCATTTTAGGTAGCATTCTACCATTGGTATCAGGATGATTCAGATCCCATCTCTGAAACTTACTGGTTTTGTGACTCCATGACAGTCATTTAGCATTTCTGAACCTCACCTACCTATAAAATGGAGATGGAATAGAACCTCACTAAGGATGATGGTGAAGGTCGAGCAAGATAATGTACCTAAATCATTTTGTAAACCTTAATGCACTATGTAAATGTCAGCTGTTATCATTACTGCTCATTTACACAATTCTGAAGGAATTCTGTTTTCCATTCTAAAATGACTCCATTTTAGAACTGAGGCAATGACTTCATCTAGAAATTCAATCAAAGAATAAACAACCTTACTTGACTAAAGGTTATCTTTGCTATTTTAAAAATGGCAACATTGCTCAGATTTTTTTTCAGAGTCAATTTATCTCCTTTAGAATGAAACATTCTCAAGTCATAAGTAATTTCTTTTTTATATATAATTTACTTTCCACAATTACATATAAAAAATTTTAACATTCTTTTTTTTCAAAATCTGAGTTCCAACTTTTCTTCCTCCCTTACTTCTCCCACTCATTGAGAAGGCAAGCAAATTGATATAGGTTATAGATGTCTAATCATGAAAAACAAATTTCCTTTTAAGTCAAGCTGTGAAAGCACAGACAAAACAAACAAAACAGGAAAAATGAAGAAAGAGTATCACATTCAACTCACACCTGTGCTTTCTATCTATACTCCTTCTAACTGCCCTAATAACGAAAAAGATTTTAGGAATTACAAGTATCATTTTCCCATGTAAGAATGTAAACAGTTTAACCTCATTGAATCCTTTATGATTTCTCTTTCCTGTTTACCTTTTAATGTTTCTTTTAAGTCTTGTATTTGAAAGACAAATTTTCTATTCAGTTTTTGTCTTTTCATCAGAAATACTTGAAAGTCCTCCACTGAATATCCATTTTTCCCCTGAAGGATTATACTCAGTTTTGTTGGGTGGATGATTCTTAGTTGTAATCCTAGCTCTTTTGTCCTCTGGAATATCATATTCTGAACCCTCATCCTTTAAGGTAAAGCTGCTAAGATTTCTTTCAATTTCTAATTTATTCTCTGGTTCCAGAATATCAGGGAGTTTTCCTTGATAATTTCTTGAAAGGTGATGGTCTAGGCACTTTTTTTAATCATGGCTTTCAGGTAGTCCAATAATTTTTAAATTATCTTTCCTGGATCCATTTTTCCAGTTCAACTGTTTTTTCCGATGAAATATTTCACTTTTCTTCTATTTTTTCATCATTTTGATTTCATTTGTTTCTTGATTTCTCATAAAGATAGTAGCTTCCACTTGCCCAAATCTAATTTTTAAGACCTATGTTTTCTTTAGTGAGTTTTTATACTTCTTTTTCAACTTGACTAATTCTCCTTTTAAGAAATATTTTTCTTCAGTGGATTTTTATACGCCTTTTACCATTTGGCCTATTCTGTTTTTTAAGATATTATTTTCTTCCGTTTCTTTTTGTGCCTCCTTTACCAAGCTGTTGATTATTTTTCATTATTTTCTTGCATCACTCTCATTTCTCTTCCCAGTTTTCCCTCCATCACTCTTACTTGATTTTTAAAATCCTTTTTGACTTCTTCCATGGCCTGGGGCTGATTCATATTTTTCTTGGAGGCTTTAGATGCTGAAGTTTTGACTTTGTTGTCTTCTGAATTTGTGTTTTGATTTTTCCTGTCACCATGGTAACTTCCTATAGTCAGAATCTTTTTCTTCTGCTTGCTCATTTTCCAGTCTTTTATTGACTTTTAACTCCATGCTAAAGTGGGACTTTGCTTCTAAAGTGGAGGGGAGGGGTACTCTTCTAAGCTTTAGGTTTTTTGTGCAGCTGTTTGTGGAAATAATTCTAGGAACCTGTAAGTTTTCACAGCTTCTGAGATGATATGATCTAGGGAGAGGTGTGCTTACTGCTCTCCTGTACCATGCACTGGTCTGTGAATGTCCTCAAGTACTCTTTTCTATCATGGAACTGTGACCAAGATTCCTAGCCCTCTGCCCCAGCTCTGATGTGCTAGTGCTTTTCCTCACCCTGGAACTGAGATTCAGGGCCAAGTATGGACAATGCAATAGATCCTGGGAACTGCTACTGTTGCCACTAATTCAGTCACTCCAAGGTCTGCTCCTGGTTTGAGGGGACCCAACCTGAACTACCACATTACTGGACTGAACTCCACTCTGACCCTAGAGCTGGACTTTCTGCTGACCTTCTAAGCTGTCATGGGCTGGTGGTGGTGACAGGACTGGAAACCCTAGAAAAAACAGAAAATGATAGAAAAATTAAGAGAAAAATAGGTTTGTCCTGCCTTGAGAAGGGAATACATGGGTAAAGAAAGACAACATAACTTAGATCAATGGACAAAAGTTATAAGGAAACTGATTTTGGAATAATATAGGGTGAGGGGGATGAAATTAGGTACTTCCTTATGTGATGAATTCCCCATCACTGATGGTATTCAAGATGGTGTCTGTGGACCATTTATTGGGATGATAATAGAGGGAATTCATGAACTGGACTAGATCATCTTTAAGGTTCTTTCCTAAGGTTGATTCTTTAAGTTAAAAATAATTCCATCATTTTTATCCATAGTTAGATTGGAAGCTTCTCCAGTAGATTGAGAGGTTCTAAAGAGCAGGAATTCTCTTTTGCCTTTCTTTGTTTTCCCAGCACCTAGCACAATTCCCAGTACATTGGTCAGTCGGTCAGTACATATTTATTAAGAGCCTACTACACCCTGAGGAGAAAAAGAAACAGAAAGGATGTCTCCCTTCAAGAAGCTCACAGTCTAATGGGGCAGAGGGGGAGAACATGCAAACAACTGTGTACAAATAAGCTACATAAAAATAAACTGTAACTATTCAACAAAGAATCAAGGAGTATTTAGTATAAGTTCATTGTCCATTTACTGACTGTCTGATAAACTGATATTTAAGGCTGCTTATTACTCCTTAGTCACTTGCTATGTGGTTATAGATACAGGGAAGTCAGATTTCACTCCCAAGTCTCATTCACTTTATGAAGTGCTGACACTTGAAATTAGGGATAAACATAATTTAGAGAAAGGCCGGAAGGGACCAAGGATTTGGGGAAAATAGGAAAAGAATTGAGAGTTGGACCTAGAGTCAGGAAAGGCCTGGATTTGAATTCTGCTCTTTATCCACTCATAAGCTATAAAGCACACTTTCTTCTTCTGAAAAACAGGCATAACATTTATGGTACCTACTTCACAAGATTGTCATGGGGATGAAATGAGTCGATCATGTATTGGAATCCTCAAATGCTTAGAAAGAAATAAAATAGAATGCTGGAGTTGGAGTCAGAAATACCTGGTTTCAAATTCTACCTTTGACATTTATTAGGTATGTGACTCTTTGTCAGGCTTCCATTTTCCATCTGTAAAATGGGTATTCTTGAACTTGTAATACTTACCTTGGTCCATTGTTGTGAGGGTCAAAGGAAATAAATGTCAATATTTGAATCATTTTACAATTTTAAAGCTGTGGGTGCCAACTATTACTTATATTATTAGTCAAATATTTATTAAACACCTACAACGCACAAATAAGGGTGAGTAATATTGTTTTTGCAAACATCCCAGAGTCTCAATTTTGCCTCACATATCCATAACCCTAGTTCAGGCTCTCACTACGTAGTTTACTGAAATTGGTTTCCTTCATCCAAGCCTCTCCCCACTTTGACCTATCTTCCACCCAGCTGTTGAAGTTCAGGTACAATCATCTAAACCTTCCCCTCAACTCTACAAACTCCAGTAGTCCCCAACTACTGTTAAAATGAAATATAAACTTCACAAGATGACCTCTTCAGAACTTTTCAGTCTTTGTGGTGGCCGTATAGGCTTACTCACTGCTCAGCATGCTGGGTCATTATCTCTGTATCTTCACACAGGCCCCATTCCTGAAATGTCCTCCCACATTTCCTTTACCTCTTGGAATCTCTAATTTCCTTAGCTTTTAGGGCCAGTATCTTGTACTCATGAAATGGGTCAAAGGAAACATAAGTTAGAAACTGAGAGGAAATACCAATGCACACTTCATAAAGCTTTCTTTTTACCTTTCCTTTCCATTTATAATATATCCTAATTGTAAATGTGTTACATGATTCTACCAGTCAATGAAATCCATGAGATATGTGTGCTTTTTTCCTAAAATTTATATGCTTAGAGAATATAGTAGACACTTAATGTGTTCCCTTAATTGAATTTATTCTTTAATTGAATTCATTTGTCCTAAGAAACATCTTAGTTTCTTAGCAACATCAATACCAATCTCAAAGGGGCTTTAGTTACTCTTCCCCCTTTTAGAGATGAACAAAACTGTGGTTGATAGTGAAGGGACTTATCAAAGGTCACATAGGTGGTAGATAATAGAAATTAATTAAGATCCTGGTCTTCTGACTCCAAACCTAGCACTCCTTCCATTGAAACGACCATTACCTTATATTCAGGCTTCACAAAAACAGTTCTCTAGGGTAGCTAGGTGGGATGGGATAGAGCACTACGCCTGGAGTGAATTTAAATCCAGCCTCAGACACCGGCCAGCTATGTGACCTTAGGAAAGTCATTTGACTTGTCTTCCTTAGTTTCCTCAACTGTAAAAATGAGATAATAATAGCATTTTCAAGGGTTGTGGTGAGGATTAAATGAAATATTATTTATAAAAAGTTTAGCACAACATCTGGCACATTGTAAGGACAAAAAAAAAAATGCTGATTTATTTCATTATTATTCTCTCCTCAGAGCACAGGCACACACAGAGTTTCAGTCCTGACAATACAAAGTCCTATGTCTTGACTGTACAAAGACTTTGAACATGTAAAAGGATTTTGTGCAAAGATGATAAATGATCAAATTCTCTGTTTCATGCCTCAAGATACTGAGAGAATAATTGTTCCTTCCAGCTGTGATTTCCACTTCTTTCCTTCTTTACATAGTCTCACCCTGTACTTCTTTTATACTTGACAGAGAGACAACATTATCAGCCTTTCTGACAATAATTATATAGCTTCCAAATAGTAGCCATTAAATTAGTGCATTTAATTCCTATTTATTTGCAATTACATGGTCATGAGATGCTTCAGAAGGTAGCACCAAGTCATATATTATAACACAGAGTCCAGGAACCTCCGAATTTTACAGAAAAAACAGAAGGAGTAAAAGGAAAAGGAAACAAAGGGAGAAGGTGAAATGCAAGTTCTTATTCATGAACAAATATGTCCAGACTTGTCTGTTACTTTGGCATCCATGATTAGAAAACTATTTAAGAAAATACGATGAGACCATGTATAGAGGCAACGTTAATACCCTTTATTATCCTTGAATTTTGTTCTTTGCATTTTTTAAATAGTAACTGGAAAACAGTACCTGGTAATTCCTTTGTTTGTTTTTTGGGGGTGAACTTCCCCTTTATAGCAGGTCTCATACTGTAAACATATTACTTTAATTGAAGCTTCCATCCAATATGACTATGAATTCTGCATAACATCTCAGGCTTACCACATCATTAATCCAGAATTAAGTCAAATACCAGTTAACAACATGCCAATTAACAACGACTTCTGGACAAAGCCAGAAGTTTAGTAGATGATAAATGGAAAGGGAAGTCATGAGGCACTTTGTTTATTTTGCATATGTAAATGCTTCATTATTTTATAAAACATTCTGAAAATTTTTTTAATTTTTTAAATTAAAAATATATAGTTTTTCTATTTTAGTTTATAAAAATTAATTTTGTGAAAAATTATTTTAAATCCAAATGAGGACTAGAGAGATGAGCCATGTGGTATGGTGGATAAAGGACTAGTCAGAGTCAGAAAGACAGATTCCAGCCTTGCCTCTGATGGGCACTAACTCTGTAGCCAGAACTTAGCCATCTAATGTCTCAGTGCCCTAGGCAACTTTCTAATATAAGAATCAATGAATGGAAGTTGAAAAAAAAATTTAAGTACCACCTTGTGCCATGCACTATACTAGGCACAAATAAAGAAAGTAAAGCAATCTCTATCCCCAAGGACATTACATTCTAACAGAGGAAAATAACACATAATAGGAAATAGTGGTCAGGAAATTGAATTTTAGTCTGGGGAGCCACAGAAATGGTGGCAGGAGCCATAGAACTCTCTGTCCATGGTCATACCCTTTCTAATAGCAGTGGCAATACTGATTTGATCACTATTCCTAGAACAAAAGGTGGAAAGCAATGGGGTAGAAGAGACAACAGGGTAGATAGCCAGATGTCCAGGTTGGACTGGGTTTCCTGACTGATGAAAGCATGAGATGTGGATCATATCTGAGGCCAGCAAGATAAAGTAAATCAGGTGAATTTCTACTTAATCATTAATAAAAACATCTTGTTTCCAAGACACGGCTCTAAAACTGAATGGATCAACTGACCTAAGGAAAAGAGATAGCCTATAGAGACTGGGAAATGGCAGAGTAGATGGTAACATGCCCAGGTAAGTCTAGGGTTCCTGGTGGATAAGTAGATAGATTATAAGTTACCAGCTGACTTACTGGTCTATATCCATAAAGGGAATTTCCACCCCTAGAACACCCCACAGCAAGGAAATCAATGATCACTCCTTCCTCATGCTCTCTATGGGTGAACTATTTAAAGAAGTCTAGATATTTGAAAAGAAGATCACACTGACAAAAGCCAGGCCCTATTCATATAATAAAAATGCCAGTTTTTTTTAAAGTTTACTCTGCTATTTTTTTCAGACATGTCCTAATTAAAACTAGATTAACTGTCCAAGTTATCCAACTAATTGTGCAGAGAGGTCAGAATGACAGCTAGAAAGGGAAAAACTATAATAATATATGGAAAATCAATAAATTCCATGAATACAGATAGACATGACTTCAGTATTTTACCTCATCTTATGAAAGCGTACATACAGGGACTGCTTAGCATCTTTTTTTCTTTAAGAAAACTCCTGAATAACAGATGGAGAATACATTAAGGATGGAAATCTAGTTAATACCTTTGGAGGGGGCATTTTCTTTCTTTTTTTAATTTTGAAATAAAAGGAGGGGAGGAGCCAAGATGGTGGAGTAGAAAGACTCAGGTATGCTAGCTCCGAACCCACAGTCCGTAATTTTCTATAAAAAGAACTCCCCACAAATTCTGAAACAGTGGAAGCCACGCAGCAACTCAGTGGAAGAGATTTCCATTCCAGAAAGCCCTGAAAAACCAACCCCAAAGGTCCATCATGCGCTGGATAGCGGAGCCCACCCCTGCGCTGTCCTAGCCACGTGGTCCCAGAGGAGCAGATCCATGCAGGCTTCAGGGATGGAATCTCTGGTGGCCACGAAGGTCCCTCCACCCACAGATGATACTGGTCAGTGAGACAGACTTCTGGGCTGGCTGAGAGGGGAGCAGGGTGTCTCCATAAGTCAGGCACCCTTGGGAGGCAGCAGCAGAGGCAGAGGCGGCCCGGGACTCCCGGAGCAAGAGGAGCTCAGATCCATTACTGAAGATCTCCGCATAAACCCCCTGAGGGAACTGAGCCTGGGCGGTGGCCCTGCCCCCACCTGAGAACCAGAACTTAAGCTCACATTGAATAGCAGCCACACCCCACCACAGAAAGCCATGAGGCTGGGGAGCAGCATTTGAATCTCAGACCCCAAGCACTAGCTGGGTAGATCTAGGCAGGGGTGGAGAGGAATCTCAGAAGTCGAGTAACTGGCTGGGAAAATGCCCAGAAAAGGGAAGAAAAATAAGACCATAGATAGCTACTTTCTTGGGGAACAGATGATGTTTCCTCCTTTCATTTCTGATGGGGAGGAACAATGCTTGCCATCAGGGAAAGATATGGAGGTCAGGGCCTCTCTATCCCAGACATCCGAGGTGGATGTCTGGTGGGCTCAGGACATGGAAGAGTTCAAAAAGGATTTTGAAAATCAAGGGAGGCAGGTGGAGGAAAAACTGGGAAGAGAAATGAGAGAGATGCAAGAAAAGCATGAAAAATGGGTCAATATCTTGCTAAAGGAGACCCAAAAAAATGCTGAAGAAAATAACACCTTGAAAAATAGGCTCACTCAATTGGCAAAAGAGGTTCAAAAAGCCAATGAGGAGAAGAATGCCTTCAAAAGCAGAATTAGCCAACTGGAAAAAGAGGTTCAAAAGTTCACTGAAGAAAATAGTTCTCTCAAAATTAGAATGGAACAGATGGAGGCTAATGACTTTATGAGAATCCAAGAAATCACAAAACAAAGCCAAAAGAATGAAAAAATGGAAGAGAATGTGAAATATCTCATTGGAAAAACAACTGACCTGGAAAATAGATCCAGGAGAGATAATTTAAAAATTTTTGGACTACCTGAAAGCCATGATCAAAAAAAGAGGCTAGACATCATCTTTCATGAAATTATCAAGGAAAACTGCCCTGACATTCTAGAAACAGAGGGCAAAATAAGTATTGAAGGAATCCATCGATCACCACCTGAAAGAGATCCAAAAAGAGAAACTCCTAGGAACATTGTGGCCAAATTCCAGAATTCCAAGGTCAGGGAGAAAATATTGCAAGAAGCTAGAAAGAAATGATTCCAGGATTGTGGAAATACAATCAGGATAACTCAAGATCTAGCAGCTTCTACATTAAGGGATCAAAGGGAGTGGAATATGATATTCCAGAAGTCAAAGGAACTAGGACACAAACCAACAATCACCTATCCAGCAAAACTGAGTATAATACTTCAGGGGAAACTATGGTCTTTCAATGAAACAGAGGGCTTTCAAGCATTCTTGATGAAAAGACCAGAGCTGAAAAGAAAATTTGACTTTCAAACACAAGAATGAGAAGAAGCATGAAAAAGTAAACAGCAAAGAGAAGTCAGAAGGGACTTACCAAAGGTGAACTGTTTACATTCCTACATGGAAAGACAATATTTGTAACTCTTAAAACTTTTCAGTAACTGGGTAGGTGGTAGGATCACACACACGCATGTACATGCATGCATGCACACACACATACACACATGCATGCACATACAGAGACAGAGAGCACAGAGTGAATTGAATAGGATGGACCATATCTTAAAAGAAATTAAGGTAAATGGTGAGAGAGAAATGTAGTGGGAGGAGAGAGGGTGAAATGGAATGGGGTAAATTATCTCTCATTCAAGAGACAAGCAGGAGACTTTTTAGTGGAGGGAAAAAGAGGAGAGCTGAGAAAAAAACATGAAGTTTACCCTCATCACATTCGACTAAAGGAAGGAATAAAATGCACACTCATTTTGGTATGAAAACCTATCTTACAATAGAGGAAAGTGGGGGATAAGGAGACAAGCAGGGTGGGGGGGATGATGAGAGGGAGGGTAATGGGAGGAGGGAGCAATTTGAAGTCAACACTCTTGGGGAGGGACAGGATCAAAAGACAGAATAGAATCAATGAGGGGCAGGATAGGATGGAGGGAAATACAGTTAGTCTTACACAACATGACTGTTATTGAAGTCATTTGCAAAACTACACAGATAGAGCCTATATTGAATTGCCTGCCTTCCCAAAGGGAATGGGTGGGGAGGGAGGGATAGGGAGCATTTTGAAATCAAAGTTTTAGGAACAACTGTTTAGTATTGTTCTTGCTACTGGGAAATAAGAAATACAATTAATGGGGAATAGAAAGTCATCTGGCCCTACAGGACAAAAGAGAAGATGGAGACAAGAGAAGGGAGGGATGATAGAAGAGAGGGCAGATTGGTGATAGGGAAAATTAGACTGCTTGGTGTATTGGGGTGGGGGGGAGGGGATAAAAGGGGAGAAAATTTGGAACCCAAAATTTTGTGAAAATGAATGCAAAAAGTTAAATAAATAAATTTATATTTAAAAAAATAGAAGAAAAATATTTTGAAATAAAGGCTTTTCTGTCCTGTTGTTTTAAAAAAAAATAGAAGCATATGGTTGCTACTAGTAAAGACAATGTGAAGAAAATTTTCAGTGTAGTTTAGGATCCCAAGAGTATTTCATATGTGAATTATTTGAAAGAAATTGATTTGTATTAACTAGAAAAAGAAAACCCAAAGTTACATGATACCTGTCTCAAATATTTGAAGCTTTGTTATGTACGAAGAGGATTATAACTTTTCTGCTTAGCTGCAGAGATCGATACTAGGCATATTCATAGAAGTTAAAGAGAGGTAAAAGATGGTTTTCTGTAAAATGTATCCTGCCTCCCTGTAGAAATATGCCAGGGAGACACAGGAGAATTAAAGGCTAGATTTTGGAAAAGCTTCAGATCTTTCTAGCTTCCATTGGATTTGAAAGAGATACCCATAGAAAAACCAGGATCTATGACATAGTCAGACATCTGCTTTAAAGGAGACTCACTTTGGCATCTGAGTGGAGGATAGATTGAAGTGCAGAAAGATTCACAGTAGCAAGATGAAGTTGAACACTACTACAGTAGTGCAGGTGAGAAATAAGAAGGCCTATACCAGTTGGGAAAGAAAGGGAAGTAGAGGAGAGATATTATACAAGTAGAAATGACAAGGCCTCACAAATAATTGGATATGTGGGCTGAGTGTGAGGAAGGAGTCAATGATGGTGCCTGGGTTGTGAGCCTGTATGAGTGGGTGGATGATGCTGTTGATAAAAGCTGGAAGGAGAAGAGGGTTTTGGAGGCAAAGACATTGAAGTTTGAACATACTGAGCTTGAAATGGCTTCAGGTCATCCAATCTAGTATATCCCAAAGGCATTTGGTAGTACAGCTGTATTTTAGCAGACAGTTAATGACTTCATATATAGGTCTGAGAATAATTTGATAGAGATAACAATTGAACACATGGGTACTATGGGTACTGATGAGATCACCTAGTGAGACAGTATAGAGGGAAAAGAGGAGATCCAGAAAGAGACCTTTGTGGAATACCGCCATGTAGTAGACATGACATGAATGATGATCCAGAAAATAGAGTTTGAAGAGCAGTCAAACAGGGAATGCAGGAGAAAAATGTCACAAAAACTCTGAGAGGAGAAAATATCCAAGGAGATAGTGTTCAGCAGTGTCAAAGGCTACAGTGAGGTTAAGAAAGGTAAGGAATGTAAAAAGACAGTTAATTTGGGAATTAAGGCATGGAGCTGACCTTAGAGAGAGAAGTTTCAGTTGCATGATAAAATTTGAAAGTAAATGATAAGAGTTCATAAATGTATGAGAGGAGAAGTTGAGGCACTTAGTATAAATGGATTTCTCAAGGAGATGAGCCAAAAAGGATAGGAGAGAAATCAGACATCAGGTGAGGAGAATGGTCAGATCAGGTAAAGATCATTTTTTAAAAAATGGGCATGTTTGTAGGAAGCAAGAAATAGCTGCAAGATAGGAAGAGACTGGAGATAAGAAACAAAGTGGGGTGATAGAAAGGGCAATAAGCCAGAGATGATGGTAGAGAATGGACTCAATGATACATATATAGGGAGTTACCTTGACAAAAAAGTCCACTTCTTCAATAGAGACATGAGAGAAGGAGGAGATCATAGAAGATGTCTAAGTGAGGTGAGATAAAAAAAGAGGAGAGAAGAGAGAATTCTAAGGGAATAGCCTCAAAATTTTTGGTGACTTATGAGGTGGGGTCCTCAGTTGAGGAAACTGGGGTGAGAAGAGTAATAATTTTAATGAGTGACAAGAAATTTATAAAATAATTATTTTGGTGAACAGAATAGGAAGGAGGTTCATAATAGAATTTGGTTAGATATGACAAGAGATTTCAAAATTGAGGCTTCCTCTTACTGGAGATCTTCAGGCAGAAGTTAAATGACCCCTTGTTGACACTTTTGCAGTGGGATTTCTATAAAGGCAAAATAGACCACATAGCATCTAAAATGCCTTCCATCTCTGAGATTCTGTCCGGATGCTTGAATTTGGGGGCCCTGAAGATATATGAATGTCATAGAAGAAGGAGCACTGGATTTACTCTGTTACTTGGGTAAGTTATTTAACCTCCTTCAACCTCTTTGTCCATATATAAAAAGAAGGGGTGAGACTAGATGAGCCCTAGTCTTCTTTCCAACTCTAAATCATTGATATTATTGATGATGATGATGATGAGATATATATATATGATATAATGATAACTATAAGATTTCTTGATAGCTACGGTTCTGTCTTCTTCTAAAAGTCCTATAAAAACCTTATGGACTTCAGACTGAGAGAACAGAATGGTAACCCTCAGTTTTCTGGGAAATCAACGATTTCAACTGTCAGAAGTTGGAAGAGGCAGAGCTTTTTATAGGACTTTTAGAATAAGACAGAGCTTCTTGCCTGGGATCGATAAAAAAGACTCCCCTCAGATTGTCCTTAGGAAACCTCTCCTCTAACCAGCCTGAGATTGGCAGCCTCGGGTACCAAGCTGGAGACTGAGAATTAAAAAGGAAGTTACTGCTATCTGGCCGAGTTACTGGGGCTCTTTTCTTCGTACATCTCTTCTGTATCTAAGGATTTCAGTCCGTCAGAGACCTCACCCTCATAGTAAGTTCTCTATCTTCCTCCCAGTTCTGATCCCTGAAGGTTAGACTATAGGACTGATAAGTGATAATCTGCCCAGTACTGAGTGGCAAGATTTCTCAGTTTTCAAAACTTTAATAATCTTTCATTTGGGCAGCTGGGTGGTGTAGTGGATAAAGTGCTGGACCTGGACACAGGAAGGCCCATCTTCTTGGGTTCAAATCTGGCCTCTGACACTTACCAGCCTTCCATCTCTGAGTTACTCTGTGCAAGTCACCTAACCCTGTTTGCCTCACTTTCCTCATCTATAAAAATGAACTAGAGCAGGAAAGGGGCAAACCACTCCAGTGTCTTTTCTAAGAAAACTCCAAATGGGGTCATAGAGTCAGGCATGACTGAAAATGATTAAACAAAGTATGTTTCATTCACTCATGTAAAGGAGTAAGTAGGGAAAAGACATGTAAACAGGAGTTAGACCCAGAAGTTCATTTCTGTCCTGTTTATATGCAGATACATCACAGAGGGGAACGTGATAGCTATCTCAAATGTTTTACGTTCGGCCTCAGCTAGTTCATCTTAGAGTCTGCAAAAGGCCTCATTTTTCAAATATATAGAGGGTGGCTAGGTGGTATAGTGGATAGAGTACTGGACCCAGAATCAGGGAGATCTTTCAAATCTGGTCTCCGATACTTGATAGCTATGCAACCCTGTGCAAGTCACTTAACCCATTTACCTCTGTTTCCTCATCTGTAAAATGAACTGTAGAAAAGAATGGCTAGCAACACCAGTATCTTTATAAGAAAACCCTCAAATGGGCTCACAAAGAGTCACGTACAGCTAAACAACAATAACATATACTACTATGTGATCACAGGCCAGTCTTTTAATCTCTCAGAAGCCCAGGAAATTTTCAGAGACTAAAAGTTCTAAGTGATTTCTGTAGAAGTGGAGGAACTTTCTTTACCAGTGAAATCAATGTTCTCAACCACATCTCTACACAGACACAACACAATATGTTTGAATCTTTCAATTATACTGTATTACAGGGCCTTGTTCTTCGTTTTTGTGGGTTTTTTTTTCTTTTCTATAGGGAATGATTGGGTGAACTGGTGAAACCTGGACAAGAAAAATGTATGTATTCAAATCTAAGGATTCAGCAATTTACCATTTAATAGAAAAACTACACTATAGAAAATGTCTTGTTTTATTTTCTTCAGCACCAGGCTAAGAACTCTTATTATTAATGCTCAACTATATAACTATACAACGGGTCTTGTGCATTTAAATATCCTAAACAGGGCTTCTTAGGAGAATAATGGATCCGAAGGCTAGGCCTTATCAGGAAAATTCTATGGGCAATTCAGAATGAAAGTATTTGAATAGTTAGGGCATTTCCTATTTAGAGACCTTTTATTGCGCCAATCCTGTTAAAAGCAATAACATAGTTACCCTCTCTTTATAAAATTGATCCTCCCCTATACCCTGAATAATACCATAAGCTACCACTTTATACTCAAATCCATCTCCAAGACAATCCCCTTGAGCCACTCTACTATAGAAAACTATAATCTCGACAAGTGGGAATGTAAAAGCTATAATGAATAAGGGAACTGAATCCTGTTGCCCTCCTTTATTTTTTGCAGTAAATGGTAAAATATAAATGGAAAAATGGGACCATTTCCAAAGAATTCATGGAATGGTAAGGCAATTACTAAAAAGCAGACTAATCCCATTTTTAAGATGGAAACCCTGGCCACACTACACCTGACTTAGCAAAAGTTGAGTTCAATTTTGTGGAACTGAATAAATAAATCTTCAAAGTAATTGTACCAAATAAAATTAGATACCATCACTATGCTAAAAGACTCTTGAAATTAAGTTGGCAGATATGCAAATATGAACAAGTATCCAATAAGGTATTTTATTCTATACTTTTTTAAAATGATTTTTCAAGTGTGACAATTTTTTACTTATAGTGATGATTGATATTTATATCATTTTTAAATATATTATTCCATTTGATCTTCACAATATATGTGATAGGGACTAGGCTATCAATTTTTACAGTTGAGGAAACAGACTCAAATAGATAAAATGCGGAAGCTAGGTGCAGTCATTGTGTATAGTTTGTCCTTTGTTCTCAAAGAGGACCATGACATCAGAAATATGATGTCATAACTTTCAACTGATTTGAATTTGAGGGAGGAAGGGCTGTGCAAAGACCCCAGTCTCCCTTTCCCCTCCAGACTCATTTGTGTCCGATGGCCAGTTATAGAACAGAGCAGTAGACAAAGTCTTGGACTTGGAGTCAGTGCTGAAGCAGGAGAACCTTATTAATTATGTGGCCCTGAGAAGATTACCAACCTTCTCTCAACAATCAGAAAATATTTATTAAGTACCTATTAAATGTCTGACCCTGTGCTAAGTGCTAGAGGTACAAAAAGAAAGCAAAGACATTCCCTGCCCTAAAGAGCTAACAATCTTATGGGGAAGACAATATGCAAAAAATATCTACAAAGTAAACTATATACAGGATAAATAGGAAGTAATTAATAGAGGGAGGATACTAGAATTAAGAGAGGTTGATGAAAGCTTCCTGTAGAAGGTGAGATTTTTTTGCAAAGTTTTTGTAGCTGTTCAGTTGTTTTGGTCATGTCTCACTCTTTGTGACCCCCTTTGGAATTTTCCTGGCATAGATACTGGAGTGACTTTCTATTTCCTTCTCCAGTTCATTTTATAGGTGAGTAAACTGAGGCAAACAGCGTTAAGCGACTTGCCTAGGGTCATGCAGCAAGGCCAGATTTGAACTTAGGGAGAAGCATCTTCCTGACTCCAGGCTTGGTACGGTGTCTACTGTGTCACCTAACTGCCCTCTTTTACAAAGTCTTTGTTTCAAACCTTCATGAGCTAGGCAACAGTAGCAAGTATTCACAACTTCCACCACCACCACCACTACCACAATAAGCATTTGCATAACACTTCAGTATTTACAAAGCACTTTACACACATCATTTCAACGATCCCAGCGACAACTGCAATCTTATGATATGTCCCATTTTATGCCCATTTAATAGATGAGGAAACTGTATCTCTTCTGCCTTTTGCAGCTCAATAGGCTACAAGGTCTTCTGCAATAGTTGGATAGGTAGGACGAGAACCAGGAGAGAGTGGTGTCCCAACAAACTAAACAAACTAGAGAGAAGAGAGAATCGAGGAGAGAGTAATCAGCTGCATCAATGCTTGCAGAGAGGTCAAGGAGAATGAGGATTGGGATGTGGCCATTGCATTGGGCAGCTAAGAGATGAATAACTTTAAAGAGGGAAGTTTCAGTGAAATAAGATAGGAAGTCAAATTGGAAAAGAAGAGGAGAGGAAGTAGAGATAACTATTGCTATTTCTAGGGGAAAAGTCTTGATTACCTGCCCTAGCAAACCAAAATTAAATAAGGGCAAAGAATATTTAGGATTATGATTCATTTTTCCCTCATTAGAAGCAATTAGGTGGCATAGTAGATTGCTGAACTTGGAGTCAGGAAAACTTTAATTTAAAGCTTGCCTCAGACACCTCCTAGTTATGTGACACTGGGCAAGTCATTAACCTCTTAGCTTCCATTTCTTTATCTGTAACAATCAATGATAAAAGCACCAGGCTCAGAGGGTTGCAATGAGATTATACATGTATACATACATACATATATATAAACACTTTACAAACCTTAAAGATCTATATATTACTTATTGCTAATTGTTTCTAGTATTATTTTCACCTTCTGAATTATAAAGTTCCTACAAGGGCTCTCTCATGTTGTGTGCCCCATGTCTGGTGCTGCCACCATGCCCCAAATTGCTAATGACACCTTTGTTTCCTATTCCCAACTCCAGCACTGTAAATATCACGCCATGCCATTTCTTATTCAACATTACTAAGAGCAAAGAGAGTAGAAATTGATCATTAGTGGGACCTGGACAAAGGATACAAATTTGGGTTAAAATAATTGTGCTGCCCCATCCCTCTCAACTCCATTCCTGTTTTTAAGAGAATACAGAGAGACAGGACCACATAGAATCCAAAGAGAAGCCATACAATGTGTCACTATACATACACCTACAAGTAATATGACTTACCATCTACGTGACCTTGGGTCACTTTACTGTCTCTGTGTCTCAGTTTCCTCATCACTTCTTTTTTTTTTTTTTTAATTTATTTATTTATTTATTTAGCTTTTTACATTCATTTTCACAAATTTTTGGGTTCCAAATTTTCTCCCCTTTTCTCCCCTCCCCCCACCCCAATACCCCAAGCAATCTAATTTTCCCTATCTCCAATCTGTCCTCTCTTCTGTCATCCCTCCCTTCCCTTGTCTCTATCTTCTCTTTTCTCCTGTAGGGCCAGATGATTTTCTATTCCTCATTAACTGTATGTCTTCTTTCCTAGTTGCAACAGCAATACTAAACAATTGTTCCTAAAACTTTGAGTTCCAAATTCTCCCCATCCCTCCCTCCCCACCTATTCCCTTTGGTAAGGCAGGCAATTCATTATAGGCCATATCTGTGTAGCTTTGCAAGTGACCTTCCTGATAGTCGTGTTGTGTAAGACTAACTGGATTACCATCCCTCCTAACCTGCCCCTCATTGTTTCTCTTCTGTCTTTTGATCCTGTCCCTCCCCAAGTGTTGACTTTCAATTACTCCCTCCTCCCTTTGCCCTCCCTTCCATCATACCCCCCCCAATATCTCCTTCTCCCCCGCTTTCTTATACTGTAAGATAGGTTTTCATACCAAAATGAGTGTGCATTACACTCCTTCGTTTAGTCAAATGTGATGAGGGTAAACGTTTGTTTGTTTGTTTTTTCCTCAGCTCTCCTCTTTTTCCCTCCACTAAAAACATCTCCCACTTGCCTCTTATATGACATATAGTTACCCCCTTCCATTTCCCCCTCTTTCCTCTCACTACATTTCTCTCTCACCATTTACCTTAATTTCTTTTAAGGTATGGTCCCATCCTATTCAGTTCAATCTGTGCTCTCTGTCTCTGCATGTGAATGCATGTGTGTATGTGTGTGCATGCGTGTACATGTGTATGTGTGGTCCCACCAACCACCCAGATACTGAAAAGTTTTAAGAGTTAGAAATATTGTCCTTCCCTGTATGAATGCAAACAGTTCATTTCTGGTAAGTCCCTTAATACTTCACCTTGCTGTTTACTTTTGCATGCTTCCTCTCATTCTTGTGTTTGAAAGTCAAATTTTCTTTTTAGCTCTGGTCTTTTCATTAAGAATGATTGAAAGTCCTCTGTTTCATTGAAAGACCATATTTTCCCTTGAAGTATTATACTCAGTTTAGCTGGGTAGGTGATTCTTGGTTTCAGTCCTAGTTCCTTTGCCTTCTGGAATATCCTATTCCACGCCCTTCGGTCCCTTAATGTAGAAGCTGCTAGATCTTGGGTTATCCTGATTGTATTTCCACAGTACTGGAATTGTTTCTTTCTGGCTGCTTGCAAGATTTTTTCCTTGAGCTGGGAGTTCTGGAATTTGGCCACAATGTTCCTAGGAGTTTCTCTTTTTGGATCTCTTTCAGGTGGTGATCGATGGATTCTTTCAATACTTATTTTGCCCTCTGGTCCTAGAATGTCAGGGCAGTTTTCCTTGATAATTTCATGCAAGACGATGTCTAGGCTCTTTTTTTGATCATGGCTTTCAGGTAGTCCCATAATTTTTAAGTTGTCTCTCCTTGATCTATTTTCCAGGTCAGTTGTTTTTCCCATGAGATATTTCACATTCTCTTCCATTTTATCGTTCTTTTGGTTTTGTTTGGTGATTTCTTGGTTTCTCATAAAGTCATTAGACACCATCTGTTCCATTCTAATTTTGAGAGAACTATTAAATTCCGTGAGCTTTTGAGCCTCTTTTTCCATTTGGCTCATTCTGCTTTTGAATGCATTCTTCTCCTCATTGGCTTTTTGAACCTCTTTTGCCAATTGAGTGAGCCTATTTTTCAAGGTGTTAATTTCCTCAGCATTTTTTTGGGTCTCCTTTACCAAGATATTGACCTTTTTTTCATACTCTTCTTGCATCTTTGTCATTTCTCTTCCCAGTCTTTCCTCCACCTGTCTAACTTGCTTTTCAAAATCCTTTTTAAGCTCTTCCAAGGCCTGAGCCCACCCAACACCCCCCTGGGGTGTCTGGGGTACTGAGGCCCCGCCCTCAACATCTTTCCCTGATGGGAAAAATACGTTCTCGTCCTCCCCATCAGATCCGAAGGTCGGGATCATTTGCATTTGTTGGAAAAAACTCTCTAAAGTCTTATTTTTCTTCCCCTTTCTAGGCATTTTCCCAGCCAGTTACTTGACTTCTGAGATTCCTTTCCACCCCCGCCTGGTTCCGCCCAGCTAGTGCTTGGCCTCTGAGATTCAAATGCGCTTTCCCGCGGCAAGCTTTAGTTCTGGCTCAGGGGTGGAGGCAGGGCCGTCTCCTAAGCTTGGGCCCTCAGGGGCTTTCCGCAGAGACTTTCAGGAACCGAGCGGGTGGGGGCGGGGTGGGGGGCCCCGCCTGCTGTGCTCAGCTCCCTTGGGGGTTTTATTCAGAGGCGTTCAGCAGTAGAGCAGGGTGGAGGCAGTTCCTCATCACTTCTTGCCTGAATTACTGCCGTAGTCTCCTACTTGTTCTCCCTGGCTCAGATGTCTCCCTTCTCCAATTCATCCTCCCCAGAACTATCAGAAGGGTATTGTTCAAGCTCAAGACTGGTCAGACCATTTCCCTACTCTATCGACTTCTATTATTGTACAAATCATATCAAGACCTTCACAACTTTGTGCCAACAGGTATTTTCAGACTTATTATGCATTACTCCCCTTCACTCAGTACATTTCAGCCAAATTGGCTTTCTTACAGTTCCTCACACACGACAATTCATCTTTCCTCTCCATGCCTATGCACGGTTCTTCCTCATGTTAAAAATGCAGCCTCCCTTTACTTCTATCTAACACGATATCTAGTTTCTTTCAGAAACCAGCAAAGGGGCTAATCATTTTGGCCTAATGGGCTAATTTCTCTCCAGCTATGCAATCTTTTCCCTCTAGAAATTATATTTATATTATATCTATGTGACATATATAAATATATGTCATATCTCTTATCTAGAACAAATACATATAAGTATATCTTTACATATATGTGTGTGATACACATACATATATGCCCCTATTGTCTCTCCTCACAGAACAGGAGCTCCTTCATTACAGACTCTTGTCTCATTTCTGTCTAGGCCAAGATCTAGAACAAGGCTGGACATAGAGAAGGCACTTTTTTATTGGTTGAACAATAAAATAAGGAGTTTGAACTAGTCACTTACTAACGTCCCTTTGCGCCTGAAATCTAAATCTATGATCAGATGATCCTTTGAACTTTTGGGTTTTTTTAACAAGTGAAATCAGGTTAAAAAAACACATTTTCATCTTTGTGGAGGAAATGAACTCCTCAAACAGGAGTCTTCAACATTGAGCTCAGAGCCTTTTTGCCTCAGAGGTGATCAGGAACTCATGGGATAATTATGTGTAGACAAGTTTTGGGTCTTTTTACTGTTCCTAGGTCTAGTTGGTACCAATAGATTCTCTCTCCCCAGTTTTCTTTTGAAGGAACAGTTCAGTGCCAGGAGCACAGCTATTCCAGCCCCCAAAACATTGGACTAAAGGTGATTATTCCAATTTACTATTTCTCCGGGGAAATTGCAGAGAGAAGTGGATCAGATAATTGCAAGATTTATTTGAATTAAACATGTATTTTTTCCTATAAGACTTATCTCAGGAAGGGAGAGATGGGGAGAAAATTTGAAACTCAAAATCTTGGGGAAGTAAATATTGAAAACTAAAAATTAATTAATTAATAAAAAGGAAAAAAAAGAACTTATAGAATTCTTGAAAAGGTGAGTGACAGGTAGCCAAGTTCAGCTTCCCCAGCCTCCCCAAATCCTGCCCAGGTCTTACAACTTTTTACCTCTAATAAAGGCATTCAATAACTCAACAATAACAACAAAGAGAGAGAGAGAAAGGAAAAAGAGAAGGGGGAAAGAAGAGAAGGAAAAATGAAGTAAGTCCTAATAACGTAATTCTCACAGACGCAGTATCTTGTGACGACTTCATCATCTGACTCTCCCACTCTATGCATTTCTTTCAAATAGTCCTTTAAATGCTGGACCTGGGGAACACAACAGTGGCTTCCTATTACCTCCAGCATCAAAGATGAAATCCTTGGTTTAACTTTTAAAATTCTTCACAATTTACCTACTTTCTAACTTTCAGTTTTCTTATACTTTATTCCCTTCCATATACTCTACCATACAGAGACACTGGAATCTTAGCTGTTCCTTGAATATGTCCCTGGCTCTCCCCTAGGCTTGGAATGCTCTCTGTCCTAATCACCTCTTGGCTTCCCTAACTTCCTTCAAGACTTAGTTCAAATTCTACCATCTGCAAGAGGATTTTCCTAGAGATTCTCTTTCCCTAATTCATATGAACTGCATTCCTTCCTGGACTACCTTCCATTTGTATCATTTCTCTTTTATATGTGTATAGCTCTGTTTTTGTTTTGTTTGTTATTTTTTGCATATTGTCTTCTCCTTTAGGATGTGAGCTTCTTGAGGGTAGGATTCAAGTTTTCTTTTGCAATCCTATCCCTCCCCCTCGTTTACTCCCTTTTTTGTACTTTTTATTCTCTTGCTGGTAGCTAAAGCAACAACAGAGACAGAAAGATAAAGAGATAAAAAATAGAGACTAAGACACTGAGGAACAAGTGGGGCAGGATGGGAAGGAGAGATCTTTACTTGCACTAACAAGTAGGATGGTTAAAAGCAAGAGGAAATTTTAGATCCTCCTGAAGCCCCAACCAAAATGAGAACCAGAGCAAAAAGAAGAAAGAAATAAACCGAAAGTCCATGAACTGGACAGATTCTAGGCAGGTATCCTAGAATGGAAAACAATACAGAGGAGGAATGTGGAAGAAAAATATTTCTTGAAAAAAAGATGGTAAAAAGTAATGTTCTTATAGGTGGCACAGTGGATAGAATGTCAATCCTGGAATTAGGAAGATGAGTTCAAATCAGGTCTCAGATAATAGCTGTGTAATATTGGATAAGTCAGTTTACCCTGTTTGCCTCAGTTTCCTCATACGTATAATAAGATGGAGAAGGAAATAACAAACAACTCCAGTATCTTTGCCAATAAATCCCACAAAGAGTCAGATACAACTGAAACAACTGAACAACAAGAACTCTGGAATTAGAATTAAAAGAATAGGTGAGATGGTACATTAGCTAAGACAGAAAGAGCAAAAGACCCAGGTCCTAAATATGCCAGAATATTTATGGAGTATTTTTTGTGATAGCAAAGAACTGAAGGAAAAAGAATAAAAGTAATTGCTACTATAATACTCTAAGTTTACAAAGTGCTTTATATATACAACCTTGTCTGACTCTCAAAACCACCTTGTTATAGAGGTTCCATTATTATCTCCATTTTGCAAATGTGAAAACTGAGGTTGATAGAATTTAAATGACTTATACAAGGTCACACATCTAGTTAAGTATCAGAGGCAGGCTTTTCACTCAGGTCTTCTTGACATCAAAGTAGGGTCCCAATAATTAGGCAATGATTGAATAACCATGTGATATGAATGCAAGGGAATATTATTATGCAGTAATAAAGGACACAAAAGAGGAATTCAGATCAACACAAGGAATTTTATATGAATTTATGAATAGCAAATGAACGTCACCAGAATGACATACACATAAACTACAATCATGCAAATGAAAAGATCACGAAGAAGCAATTTTCAAACAAATAGTAGTTTCTGGAGAACTGTTGTTCCGGCATTCTTTTGAGTCGTGCCAAACTCTTCATGACCCCATTTGTGGTTTTCTTGGCAAAGATAATGGAGGGGTTTGCCATTTTTTTCTCCAGCTCATTTTACAGATGAGGAAACTGAGGCAAATAGGGTTAAATGACTTGTATAGAGTCACACAAATAGTAAGTGTCTAAGATTAGATTAAAACTCAAGTCTTCCTGACTCCAGGCCCAGAGCACTATCTACAGCACCACTTAACTGTCCCACTCTGGAGAATAGGTTATAAAATATTCCTGACCCCTCTCAGGAGAGAGACAGAAGACTACAAAGGCAGAATGTTCAGTTCATTGTGAAACTTGAATTCTCTATCTATCGTTTTCATGTAACTCTACTTTTCTTTGTTACAAAATAAAATTTTACTTCCAGAATTGGGGTGAAAGCATGGGAATGACATATCTAAATATGATTACAATGTAAAAGTAAAACATATCAATAAAACATTTGTTATTTTTTTCTCTCCTGGTAAGCTAGAGTTCATTGAAACTAGCACCAAAGTATTGAATGGGAATTATGTTCCCAAAGTGGATTCATATTGATAAATCATAAGAAAGCAAAATTACTTTTCCCTTGGAAAGAGGGGGCAATAAGTAAACCATACCTCATCCTCTAAATCCCACCAAGATTTTTAGTCACTGGACAAATATGTAAAACAATGCAGCCACTGCAGACCTTTTGATTGGACCTTAAGGTTTGCAAAGTGTTCTACAGCCATTGCCTCATTTGATCAACTAAACCATCTAAAGCGGAAAAATATTAATAATAGTGTCCTTTTCCTCTGTTCTTGAGAGAAAGGTGTTTCTGACATTCCTGCTGCATATTTTTGTCACATCCAGAGAAAATAATTAAATTTGCAATCATGCAAACTTCCATGAAATTTATGATATGAGATTGGGTATTCATAACCATGTCCAAAAGCACCTTCAAAAAGTTCCAGCTTTCAGAGCGGAAATTGCATTTGAATTTCTACTTCACTTTAGCATTGTACCAGTACTGTGTGTGTGTATGTGTATGTGTGTGTTTCTTTTTTCTAGAGCTATTATAAAAGCAGATGGAATTTTCTTATTATAGATTTTTTTGCATAGCAACAGCAGGATTAGCTACAACCAATGTTGAGGTGACCTATAAAACCTGGCACATCTTTAGCTATACAAGATCTTAACATTTTATAACATCCCGAACACAAAACTCCAAATGGAATACAAGATAGTACTATGAATAAATATGCCTAACTGTTTTAAATAGTCTAATCTTATTTTAAAAAGAGGTGCACGAATACAGACTAACAAGAACAACCAGTAAAGCAGAGACATGAAACAACTGGCAATCAGCAAATGTAAGCGTGGGAAAAGTATCAGATAATGTGGAGAGTTGGATGCACTAACTAGTTTCCTCATCACAAGAATACATCAGAAAAAAAAAGGAGTCATGACTATTTAATTCCATTTTTTATGACATCTCAGGGCCATAACTAGCAATATTGACACTGAGGAGTAGGGCAATAAGATATCCCCAGAGCAAACAATATGGATCATGGGTCATGTCCTCAAATCAGCTATTAAGGACAAATTATTAGGTAAGCAGAGAGTACAAGGGAGAGATTCTAGGACTCAAGGTTCCATTTGGGGTACCACCCAAGATTCCAGAACACTAGCCTCATTGAGCAGAGATCTTGAAACCCTGTGAAGCCTACAGGGGATGTGGGGAGAAGAGGAAGACTTAGTCAAATTGAAGCTCTGCTCAAATACAGCTCGTAATTTTGGAAAGCATGTTTATGGTCTATTGGCTTCTGACTTTAATTTTTCTCAACAACTATTATGCTCGAGTATTTTTATGCTACTGAAGGATCCCCAGTGTTGTTGGGGACTTCTAAATATTGGCACCTTGAGGAGAAGCTTTAGTTACCTGCTTTACCTATACCTCTATTCCTCCATTAGCATCCCCAGCATTTAGAGCAGAACTTGGAACACAGTAAGCACTTAATAAATCAATTTTCATTCATTCATTCATTCCTTTTCTACTTTCCTTCTCTACATTCATTCTCCACATTCATTAATCCTAAAAGCTATCAGATTAATTTATATGAGGCTTTGAACATATTTTTGACAGAACCAGGCAGTAATATCACTAACTTTTCCCCATTTAACTATCTAGTGAATATGTCTGATGAGGATAACAGACATGGGGAGTAGCAAACAAGGTGCATTTGGCTCAAGCCTCATCCCCTTGTGAAACAAGAAGTCAAAGGACAGAGCCTTTGGTTACTTGTATTGTCAGTGGTTCTCCCTGCACCAACCTTGCTCTATATGCATTAGTTTCAACAAGGCAAAGAAACCTGGCATGGCCCCAGTAGTTGTTCGAACAAAATCTATTAGCATATCTTTCGGTGTCAAGGAAGTCTTTCTCCCTGAGCTTTTGGTTTCCTTCAGTGTGGTATACTGGTGGATACCAAAGGAATTAGAGACAGCGTGTAAAAACCTGATACTACAAATAACCCACCCAGCTTACAATGACTGAGTACTTGTGGTTCGTGTTATTGTTGAGTCATTTCAGTTGTGTCCAACTCTTCGTGACCCCGTCTGGGGTTTTCTTGGCAAAGATACTGGAATAGTTTGCCGTTTTCTAACCCAGTGCATTTTACAGGTGAGAAAACTGAGGCAAATAGGGTTACACAACTAATAAGTGTCTGAGGGCAGATTTGAACTCAGCTGGATAAATCTTACTGATTCTAAGTCTGGCACTGTAGGTACTATGGAATCACCTAGAGGCCTATCATTCCCCATACATTTTATTACAAAGACATCTCAGAGGGAGGCCAGGGGGTGATGTGTTGCTGGGGCCTTGGGACTGTGATGATGATAATCTACCCATGAGAGCCATTACTACTTTAGACAGGACTGCTCAGTGACGGCAAAGATAGTCCCGCTACCACATCGTCCCCTTTGTTTCGTTTTCTATTTCAGTAGAGCCTTCAGTAGCCTCATAGTTCACTCTGAACTTTTTGGTGTAAGTCTAACTGGAAGATCAACACTTGAATTCCCTCCTAAATCAAAGAGCTTTTGTCCTAGATTACAGAGCAAGTAAGTTAGGAGGAAAATAGTGGGAGTGGGAGACAAAGTAAAAACCTGATCCCATCTTAACCTATTCATATCTTTTATAGGTTTGTTGATTTCTTTAGTTTTTATATTACTGTCATTTGGGGATCAAACACTCCCCCCAACAACACCCAGTGAACTCCTTAATGTCTTTGTTCTTTAAAAGAAAATATTGGTCTTTGATGGTACATTTCCTTTTTTCCAATCACAATAACTTGTACTTTAAACATTCATGTGTATAGAAAGGCATTTTCTATGTATGTGAAGGCATTTTCAGTATGTGAAATTGATTTTTAAAGAGCAAGAAGTTGATCAATTAATATTTCTGAAATGTTATATTTATGGTAAACAAATAGGTATTGACTCAAGGCCCTAGAGTATAGGTACAAAGAATATCTCTGAGCCTCAGTTTTCTCATCTGTAGTATGGAAAAAATAATAACAGCAAATAATTACAGTTGGGAGGATCAAATGGAACAATATATATTTAGTATTTGCAAAATATATACTTAAAGCATTTTATAAATGTCATCTATTAGGAAACTACAGCCTTAAGATACTAACCACTCCCTTCCCCCAAGATGTCTAGAGATCTCTAATTCCTTGGAACACATGTTGGAGGAGACATGCTTTAGGAAGCAACGGATGCTTCTCATTTCTGTAAATCTTGAAGTTCAAAAAAACGTAGATTTGGAGCTAGCTATTTTGCCAACTCACAGTCATCTTAGGAGCAGCCTCACCAGCCTAGCCAGCAAATGCACAGTCAGTGTTCAGTGGTTCCCATCCTCCTACCAAACAAGGTCACATGCAGCTGATAAATTCTAGTTTTCAGCTATTGTGCTAATAAAGTCACCAGTGAGTCTGGTGCTCTCTAAATATATGCACATCTTTTTTTTTAATTGCATTTTTGTAGACAGGATCAATTATCTTAGCAGTTAAAGGGCTTTTCTTTTCACCTCTCCAAAATCACATGGAGGAAATTATGCTTGACATCAATCTCCAAAGATATTCAAGATGCCCTAGGTGAACATTTTGATTTCTAACATTTGCAGGGGTTTGAGGGTAAGTTCAGAATTCTGTCTGACGTGCCCGAGAATCATCAATGACCAAACTGAAAGTCTTATCAGTATTAAATAGACAGTAATGGGGTGAAAGGATATCTCCAGCTATCTGTGTGACCAAAATTTAACAAGCAAGGATCTGAGTGGATTCATTGAGTGACACACCCACATACAATGTGTTCATCTCTCTACCCACATAACTGTGGTGTAGAGAATTGATTTGCCTTAAATGAAACTACATTTTTCATTATGTTGTGACATAACCAGTTATCTTTTCTCCTTCCCTTATACAGCGATTGTGTTGCAGAATAAAAGAGAGAGAATTTTTGAATATTTGAATTAACCTTAGGAAGATAGAGTCCAGAACATTAGCAATATTATTTTTTAAGCAGGTGAAATGAGAAACACATGCTGTCAGCATTTGAGTTTAAATCAGTTCAATGGAGTAGAATCATCCATAAGCCTGGGAGTCAGGAAATCTGGGTCTTATTCCACGCTTGCTACATGCTTGAATATAGATCATAAAGGAAATAATGTAGTACTTACAGGGATCTTAGAGGTCACCACCCTCTTCATTTAGGAAAAAAAAGGAACCAAGGGTAACAAAGGTTAAATGGCTCACCCTTGCTCACACAGGCAATAGAAGAAGGATTTGAACTCAGATCTCTGACTCTACATCTCATGTTATTTTTACTGAACCATCATTCTCCCAAAGCTTACTCGGCCTGGGTTTCAGCTGACTCTTCTGTCAAATCAGGCATTTGAGTTAAATGATGTAGAAGGTCCTTTCTAACATTAATATTCCATGACTCCATATTTGGGCATCTTTAGCTTTATGTTTTTCTGGCACTAGAAAACAGTTCAGTGAAAAACTAGGGACAATAAGCAATAATATAAAAGATTATAAGCTTTGAAAATGGTTTGATCTCACCCAGCAACTTACCTTCTAAAAGAAGAAGACTGGAAAACCAAGATGTTCTCTGTAGGAAAGTGCACTGCTCCCACAAACATAAAGATGGCACCAAACTGTCATTAGCTTTACATAGACCCATCATTCATGTTGATTAAATATTTGGCATCCAATATATGTGTCCCAGTCCTTGCTATTCAGTGAGTGTATAAATCTCCGTTGGACATATGAACGCACTGAATGCATATGGATGCATTGAATAATAGATTGCTGTCAGGGGTACGTTTTATGTTTTGGAAGAAAGGAGCTAACCTGGTGATCCACTGATAATTGAAGCATTTTGAATTCAGACACGATATAAATATCCCTTCTTGTTTCTCTGGCCTCCAGTCTGATGATGAGTTACAGATCTGCAATATTTAAAACAGAACTCGCTCACATTTAAATGTGAGATCAAAATAACTTCATACCCCAACCAGAGTACTTTGCAGTCCTAGTACAAGTCATCATTTCTGATTGAAGCAATCAATTCACCTAGGAAAGGATGCTCGTCTCTAGGCATTATGTCATAATTATTCCATTGCCATCCATCAAAGACAGAAATATATTATAACATATGAGGAAGCTGAAATGGCCAACCAATATTGAATAGAACCAATCTTTCCAGAGTACATTCTAGAAAGGATATGGAGAGATATAAAACAATAGCAATAATTAGATGAGTTCTCCTTACTGCATTAGGGAATGCAGAGCCATAGTTAGGTATATATCAGGTGGGGCAAAAGCAGCTCAAATGAGAGAAAGAGAATGAAGAAAAGAAGGGCTTGGTGGAAAAGTTGACCTTGAAAAAGGGCAGCCATGGTGATGTGAACAAGGAGAGGTATCTCACTGGTGGCTGTACCACCCAGTGGCATGAATCAGCAGAGGAAACTCGTAAAGGATGACAGAAGAAATATGTCATTCAGGGGAGGGGAGGTGGGAGGCTCATCCAAATAGATGGTGGTACCCTTGGCAGGGATCCAGGCTCCCTGTGCTCCTTATAACACTGTATTTTCCAGGGCTCCTCCCCTTTCCCCAATTTATAGCTAGGAAGAGGAACAGCTAGTTGGTCACATTCAAAAGTTAGCAGTCATATTCCTACTACATGAGGTATTTCTAGTAAGACAGAAAAGAACTTTCTTTACAGATTGTACTTCTCTTGCCATGTCATCTGCTTAGTTGCTAAGGGGGGGCCACATGTGGACCTCTAAGTCCTTAAGTGTGGCCCTTTGACTGAGTCCAAGTTTTACAGAACAAATCATTTCATTATCTTTACAAAAATATCAGTGAGCAGACGCCGACTCTGTTTCTCTCACTTTTCAATTGTAAGTAATTGAGATCATTGTCTTGACCAAAGGATAAATTGCTGAGTACAGAGTCACGTATTCAGAACCAGCGTGTGAAGCTGATCAGACCCCATAACTTTCAATTACCCCTCTGGTAAATTTGTGTTTGTTTTTTCGTTATATGATGTGGGTATGTATGTGTATGTGTGTGCATGTATGTATATGTGAATATATATGTATATATATATATATATATATATATATTCATTCTTTGAAAGAAATCTAAGCAAAACACCATTGATTTTAGAAGAACTGGGGAACAGTAGAACAAAACACAGAAGTTCCTCCTTAGTTCTAAAAAGAAGGTAAAATACAAAAGACATAAAGTTCTTGGAATATATAACCTATGAGAAAATAGAAGAGTTGGGATTCTTTATTGTGGGGGAAAGACCAGTGAATGTTTTGATAACAACTTTCAATACAGAGTTAGTTAAGGAAGGTGATATTTTTATTTAAAATCCATAAAAAGATTGAAAAAAAAAGAAAACTGCTGCAGAATCATATTGTGGTCTCACCTTACCTTGAATCTTCAGAGATAACTTGAGCTACTTTCTATAACAGAAAGTTCAGAGTGGCAATTGTGTGGATTAGAAGATCTTCAATAATTCTATTGTTTTCCATGTTATTCATTTCCTTTAGCCAATATCCCAGAGTAAAAGGAGAGAAGTTGTATAACACAATGGAAAAAGCCCCACATATCCTATGCTCAGATCTCCCTTCAGCCATTGACTATTTGTGTGAGCTTGAATGAATCATATTTCATCTCTCAGTCCCAGACTTTTCATCTGTAAAATGAGATGGATCATTTGAGATGACTTCTATATTCCTTTCCAGCTCTAAATCAATATTTTTTTGATAAGATGATCTCTAAATTCTCCCTTTAGTTCTAAATTTCAATGATTATGAATACATAGTTCCACCACATCAATATTTCCCAAAGGTTGTAATCAATTTCCGAGACTGATATGAATCTTTCATCATGTCTTAATTCACTTTTATATTTAAGAGCCTTCGCTGTTGGGAATATCAATGCTGAACCCCTCATGCATTGTTTTTTACCCATTTCCTCTCATTCTAATTCACTGTAAATATAGAAGAGCAAGTCACCATATGCTTTGTAATTATAAACCATAATAACCTAGAATATTTTGATTTCTATCAACAAAACAATCACAGGTCTCCAAACTTTACTTTGTTAGGATTATTCAGCAAATATTCATCTTGATTTTTCTCCTTTCTATGTCTTCTGCATTTTCCAACCCACTATTAGTTTCAGGACAAAAGAACGAAGGGAAATGGGTCAGTAGAGGTCAATCTCTGCAGAAGAATACAAATGGAAAAAAAACAGGGTAGAATTAAGGCATGTACACTCTTTTCATTAAATGAAATTTTCTGATGATCCCATTTTCCCAGTTGAATTAATTCTAATAAAAATAAGGACAGTGCATGTTTCTGTTAAGTTATTCATGCTAATTGAATAAATATGCCATGATGTTTAATATTCTCTGTTGACTATTAAGAAATATCAGTGACAGAAGTAGGGTGACAAGTGCTTGTGGTGGAGGCAGCACTTCCAGTTAAATCTAGTAAATTTTTAGCAGAAGTTACACACATTATAAATGCAACATCATCATTCACAGTCGGTGGTTTTGGGTTTTTAGCAGGTTTTATTTCTCCTTCAGCCAAATTTTTAATTTGCTTATGCCTCAGGGCAATGTGTCTGTTCTTTGCACTTTTCACTTTCTCTTTGGTCCTCTGTCCTTCTGCCTCCCAATTCTGCATCTGGGCTGTGTGATTTGCCAGCATTACAGCTTTTATTCTATTCTGGTCAGTTCTTTCACCTCATATCATCCTTCATTATCATTACTGACCTACCTTTCCACTCTCTTTAAAGACAGATGCTGATGATGGCAGTGGCATTTGGGAAGCCATATATATGGCATACCGTGGGCAACTTTGTCATGAGTCACCATTACCTAGGATAATGTGGAATGTTGTATGAAATGTATCATTAATGCATCGTTTATGTCTAAGCTTATATATTTTTAAAGATATAGTATCTTTACTGAGCAACTAGATGATGCAGTGGGTAGAGCAACGGTCCTTAGTCAGGAAGACCTGAGTTCAAATGTAACCTTAGACATTTAACAAGTTGTGTACCCCCAGGCAAGTCAATTAGCCCGATTTGCCTCTGGTTCCTCATCTGTAAAAGGAGCTGGAGAAGAAAATATTAGACCACTCCAGTACCTTTGCCAAGAAAACCCCAAACGAGGTCACAGAGAGTTGGGCGTGACTGAACAACGACATCGTTATTAGAGAATAGGATCAAATCCAGATGGCAAAATTTTCTCTAAGCAGTTTTCTGCAGCAACTACTTAGAATTCATATACTTTACCCACAATTCTCAGTATAAATAGAGCAGCTGAGATCTATTGGATCCATTTGTGATGACTTCTGTAGAGTGCTAATTATCGGGCATTAAATAACCATAAACAGTGCTTTCTACTGATTGTTACCCAGCTATGGTGCTCATTATGACCCCTGACAAGTTTGTTTATATTCTAAAGAGAAATGCATCATTTGCCTTTGAAGGAACCTTAGAGATCATCGACTTCAGTTTCCTGTTAAAGAGACTGAGGCTCAGAAAGGATAAATTGCACCCCCAGCCTCATCTCCCATCTACGGACCTTTGTTCAGACTGCACCCCATACCTGGAATACATTTGTTCCTCAACTTCACATTTTGGAATTCCTGATTTCCTTCAGAGCTCTGCCTTGGAGACCCCTCTTGCTCTTCCTTATCCTTACAACTGCTAGTGCATCACCCTTGGGACAAGGGGGCCAGGAGGTGGAGGGCACTGAAACAAACATTTATTAAGCAGCTGCCATGTGCCAGGCGTTATACTAAGTTTTGCCAAATATCGTCTCATTTGATTTCCTTCTGCATTTATTTTGTACATTTAAATGTTTACATGTTGTTTCACTCAGAGAATATAAGTCCTTTGGGAGCGGTGACTGTTTATGATTTTGTCTTTTTATCCCTAAAACATGCCTAGTACCTAGAAAAGGGCAGTTAGCTGGAGTGGCAGATAGAGTGCTGGGCCTGGAATCAGGAAGACCTAAGTTCAAACCTGACCTCAGATGCTTACTAGTTGAGTGACCCTGGGGAAGTCACCTAACCCTGTTTATCTCAGTTTCCTGAACTGTAAAATGAACTTGAGAAGGAAATGGCAAACCGCTCCATATCTTTGCCGAGAAAATCCCAAATGGGGTCACCACTGAAATGACACAACAACGCATGGTATCAGTATGGATGGATTGATTGTCCCAAGGTCAAACAAATGCAAAATGGCTGTCATGATTCAAGCTAAGGTCTTCTAGCTCCAAACACAATGTTCTTTTCACTTACCACACAACAGTTTGCTTTATGATCACACACACACGTATGTACACACATACACACACGTACATACATGCAGCACATACATACACACATGTACACTTACACATATACACACATATACTCACATGCATACACACACAGGCATACACACACACACTGAGCAGAACAATCACAAAGGACTCCTCTCCACAGTAACCCTACGAGAGGGGTAATATGTTTCTATTATCCCCTTTGTATAGATGAGGAAACTGAGGCCTCTCTAGGCTGCCTTGTTCCTATGTTCCCACATATGGGACTTAAACCAAGGTTTATTCATTCCACACACCTGCCCCTTCCCACTCCCTTGCACAAAGGTGACTCACCGTCTTTGTTAAGATCCCAATCTCCACCATTCCAAGTCTTTCTTGCGGGCTCAGCTCCAGCAGCCCAGCCTCAGTGCCTTGTCACTGATTTCACCAGCACAAGCCAGACTTTCCTCTTCAAATTCATCATAGGAATTTCTCCTATTCCTTCCAGCACTTTGTCTAAAACTTTCCTTTTCACTCTCTTTTTTTATATTACAGTTATTTGTTCACTTCTCCACCCCACCCCACCCCACCTTTTAGACTGTAAGGTCCTTGAGGGCAGGGTCTGAGTTAGGTCTGTCTCTGTATCCCCAGTACCTTTCACTTATTAGGCACTTAATAAGTGTTTGTTCAAAGGAAATAATTTCTTTTTCTATCCAATCAATTCTTCAGGAATTCAATAACTTCTTATGATACTTTACAAACCTAATAATGCCACAGAAATTGTATTTTGTCAGCAGTTCTCTCACAAGATTAAGGAAATTTAATTGAATCTCTCTCTGTCATAAATGCCAACTCCACAGGGCCACAAACAAGGATGACCTCTTTTTTCTCTTCTCACTGGGATTTTGGAGGCGATGACTCAGTGGTCTCACTCACATGATGTCTAAAACAGACCCAGTTTCTATATTATAAAGTGCTTCCCTAAGCATTTGGCACTTTTTTTTGCAGCCATGAAATCTTCTTGCTGAAAGATGAAAAATTTAAAGTGAGGGCATGGGTTCGACTTTTCTTGTTCTTTATCCTTGAAGACTGGATGCTTTGGAAAGTCAGAGGAGCTAGGGTTAAAATTCTGATCAAGATGTTACTGCCTGTGTGATTTTTGCCAACTTATCCTTCTTGGAATTCAGCTTCCTCACATGTAAAATAAATGACATTTGGAACATGGACCTGCTTGGCAATCTGTTGAAGTCTCTTCTCAGTATTATCTATATCTATCTATCTATCTATCTATCTATCTATCTATCTATCTATCTATCTATCTGTCTGTCTGTCTGTCTTTCTATGTGTATATGTGATTTAGCAAAATATTTAGAATTACAATGAAAACAAGTGATATTGAAATATAGTTATCAAATAATTAGAGATAAAATATGTTCATGGACTCCAGGTTAATAAGTTCTAGACTAGATGGAGCCTGAGGTATCTTCTAGCTCTATTTCAAGGGTCTTGTGATGCTACCAAAATTGCCCAAACAAGATAGGATGCCAGTTTAGATTCAATAACTATTATATGCCAACTGTGTACAATACTATAAGCTAAATGATAGAGATATAAACATGAATAAAATATGATTCCTGTCTACAAGAACCCCATAATCTGATAGGGAAGATAAGAGAGAAATAGAAAAATTATAATTATATAATAGATATATTAGAATGGAATTTACATGTTATGTTACATCTAATGAGTGTCATATGATGTACAATGAGTCATCTAGGAGAACTACAAACCAAAGTGTTTTGAGGGAAGGAGGGAAAGGTATGAGGAGGCAGGGCATCAAATGCTTCCAGAAGGTGGCAGCTGAACTGTATCTCCAAGGGAAAAAAAACTGCAACAGACAAATGAAAAAGAGTATTTATTTCAGGCATGGCATATGGCATGAGTAAAAGCATTGATGTACTAAATGGTCTGAAAGAAGAATGACAGAAACTAAGAATTTTGACTTTGGAGAGGGGCTCAGAGGTCATCTTACTTGATCTATCCCTAGGCAGGTATGTCCCCTCAATATTATCCTACCAGAGGCATCCAACTCAGCCAGAAAATTTCCAAGTACAAAATGCATTGGGGAAATGCTTAACAAAATAAATTAAAATATGATACAATATAAATAGTATTATTTCATGGTTTTCTAAGTCAGTATACAGTCACAGGGATTATTTTTTATTTGAATTTGACACAACTGTGACCTAGAAAAATGGCAATCCTAGATTCATAGACAGACTACAAGTAATGAGAAACTCACACCCTTCTAAGGTAACCCTAATGGGTTCTTTGGGGTAGCTCTAAACATTAGAAAGGGTTATGGTTTATTTTCCACTTTAACTTTGTTTTTAGAGGCAGCTAGATGATGCAGTAAATAGAGTAGTAGCCTTGGAGTCAGGAAGACCCAAGTTTGAATCTAGTATCAGATACTAGATGTGTGAACCTATTCAACTCAGTTGACTTCCAGACTCAGTTTTCTCCTCTGTAAAGAGGGGATAACCATCACACTAACTTCTCAGTTTGTTGTGGAGATAAAATGAGTTAATATTGGTAAAGGTTACTGCCAACCTTAAAGCTCTATTGAAAGGCTAACTACCATTTTTGCCGTCGCCTTCAGTTTTTTATGTTGCATTCTCCTCTTTTTTCTATCAAACTATTTATTATATTTTGTATTTCTTACTGAATGACAATGTACCATGGCATTCACGTACCATAGCTTGTTCATCCATTCCCTAGTTAATGGGCATCTATTTGGGGGTCAAAAAGACCTGAGTTTAAAGCCTGGCTAATACTTAGTATCCATGTGACCCTGGGTAAGTCATTCAACTTTTATCAGCTCCAGTTTTCATAACTGCCAAACCAAGCTAACAGTAGTACTTACAGACTTTGTTGAAAGAATTAAAAGAGATAGCATATATACAGAACTTCACAAACCTTAAAGAACTAAATGTTAGACTTTATTATCATTTGTTTGCTTGATTTTTGCATTTAGTTGATATCTGACTGACCATGCTTCATTTCAAATTCTTCCACATTAGGACAGAAAGAAAACACTTCTATGTCTTCTACATGATGGGCCTTCAGATAGGAATTGGAGACTGGAAAAGGTTTTGTGAGCAGAGTTTGAAGAGCCACTAATTCGGGGCTTTGGATTTTGGCCCTCTTTGCTAGGTACTGGGGAGTCACTGAATATTTTTTGAGTCAAGAAAAAGAGTAGAGAAGAGGCAGCAAGAGAAGTAAAGGATAAAAGAAAAGGAAAAAAAGAATACAATGTTATTAATATTTTTCTCTAAAACAAATGTTTACTAGTGACTCAATTGAAGAAAAAAAAATGAAAAGTAAAAAGGCATAGAAATAAACCAGAACCCAATCTGAAATTATTTTATTTTCAGTTACATTAGGATGTATGGGAAATTACACAGAGGGCAATGGAGAGGTTCATAACACATGTGAGCAGGTTACAATTTTGAATACGAAATAGCCATTGGGAAATATATGACAGGAAATAAAGACAGATCAGGTCACATAGCGAGGGTGAGGAATGCTAGGTAGACAGCCCAAATACAACACTTGTATCCCTGTAACATCAGAAAAACTGAAGACCTCTGGCATGTTGGATGGACCACATGTGGTGAAATTATGGGAATTTATAGTAGTCCCCCAGAATTAGGAAGAGTGGATGGATCCCAAGCTGCATCTCAGGAAATAACTTGCAGACTAGTAAAATGAATGATCTATCTGAGGATTTGAGAGGACTTCAGAAACTAAGGGAAATGAGAAATAATCACCTATTTTGGTATAAGTATGAGCCTGGTAGTGTAGTGCTATTTTGGAAGAAATCATCACTAGGACAGTGGACTGACTTTAGTTAGATCAGGGCATTGGCCAAGACAATTCATGTCGTAGTAGTACAGTATATGAGGTGTTCAGGGAGGATTAGCGCCTCTGGGGTGAGCAGTTCTCCCTTGGTGTCCAACTCTCAAATGTCTGTCCAAGAAGCTGTGACTTGCTCAGTGACTGCACCCTGGTATAAAAAAAAAGAAAAGAAAGAAAGTGTTGGCAGAGAGCCTAAAGAAGACTGAGAGTAACCTGTAGGCCCCAACCTTTCAGTGACTTAGGGGGATATTTATCCCAAGCATGTGAATACTTCTCTGGGCAGATGAGAACAATTTGTTCCAATGGCCATGAAGGTGACTGAAGCAGGTAGAGCTTAATCAGACAATCAAAGATGCCAAGGTCATCCACTGCATTCTGGGCCATCTTGACTTTTATCTTGCAACTGGGCTTTGATGACTCTGAAACAGAGTGAGGCAGATGACTTCACAACTATACCTCACTTAAATCTAATTTTCAGGAGACTTAAGACGTTGCCCTGCGGTCCTCTTCAAAACAAAGGACAAGGAACAATGTTCTAGTACGGTAAAGTAGTTATGTGTGAAAGTGAAATGAATCTTTAATGTACAACAAGCAACTGTCACATAACTGACTTAAAACTAACCAAGGATGTGTACGTGCTCTGGGCTGAAAGAATTTGGCAGCTGGGAGAAAACATCTTGAAACAAGGTCAAGAGAAGGAGAAAGCACCTCGGAACTTGTTGGAGTATTTCTCTTTACTCCAAGCTTGGTTTTGGCCTCAAGCTCAAGACATGCTGCAGCATGCCGTGAGATGGCTTCTGACAAGGTTATTTACAAGCACGGAAGGTTTGCTGTTGAGCATTCTGGCGTATGCAGGGCTAAAATAAATAAATATACATATTTTTAAACTGGAGGAAAAAAATAAGGAAACGCAAGATGGTAAACAGTGCCCAAAGGTACAGTCAGATCAAAAGGGGTTGAGCACTGAGGAAAGACCATTTAATTTGACAAGAAGGAGTCACCCTTTGGCAATCCATGACCTTAAAGGGGTCAGTTTCAGAAATAGATAGGAGTTAGACTGAGAAAGGGAAAAACGTGAGTGGCTAGTGACAAAAAACAATCTAAAATATATGTGTAGAAAGACTGTCAGAGAATGGAAGGGCAAAGATGAGATCATAATTAAAGGAGTCTAGCAGCAAGGTTATCAGAAGTTTTCTCTGTGAGAATAAGGAAGATCTGAGCAAGTTCCTATAGACTGCATAGTGCCATGGAGAAAAGGAGAATTTGGAGCCTCACGACCTGAATTCAAATCCCAGGTCTGTCATGTCTTAGCTGTTTAACCTTGGACAAATCACTCTCTGGTCCTCAGTTTGCTTATCTATGCAAGGAGAGTGTATACCAGATGGCCTCTGATTTCTCTTTCAGATCTAGATCATTGAGCCCATGCTGTCATAAGGAAAAGATCCTCTGGAGAGGAAGCAAATGAAAATTCAGGAAAAGATGGAGATGAATAATGGAGAAAGGTCCCAAAGAAGGAGGCAGTAAGTAGGTTTCAGGGCACAACAGAAGAGGACTCGGAAACACTAGGGAAGGCACAGGGCTTGCCACAAGATGCGTCCTCCTTCAAAGTGAGAAGAATATAATGAGATATTTAGTGGAGAACTCATGCTCTGCTTAGTCCTACAGTGATATTTCCATCTGAGAACCAAAACTATAATTATTTTAAAATTTACAAGTGCTTCTATTTCTTACTCCATGTTTTCATCCCTAAGGAAACCTGGACAAACTGGATACAAATCTGAGGAGTGGCACCTGTTTCAATGGAAGGTTTCGATCAGCCACAAAGAAACAAGGGAACTTGTCTGAATAAGGCCAGCATGTGTGCGGGGAGGGAGGAGTGAGTGAAAAAGTCAATTCATTCTCTAGATATTTGATAAAAAAAAATCTGAATGATTACTAAATCATTGAGATGATTAATTGAAGTTTTCACTTCTCATTTGAAAGTTCTAACTATGCAGAATCAGAAAGCAGCATCCAGAGAGGGCTCCTCACTCCACAGTCCTATAAAATCATCTGTTGGCAGGCACCCATGGCCTTGACCTTACTACACTCCCTTTGATCAAAGAAAGTCCCCATCAGAAAATCATTTACAAAAGTTGGAAAGTGACCCAGAAAGGAGAAAAAAATGGAGGTCTCCAAGTTCTCTTTGAAATGAATAGCTCAGCACCAACAAATAGGAATTATTAGTTACAGAGATGATTCTACTTCCCAATAACCTTAGTAGGATTGCGTCCTTAGAAATCTATATTTTCCCCCTCATCTCAGCACTATTCAAGAAAAGAGTGTGTAGTTCAGAACAGAGATCTATAATACCTCCTTTCCCAGTTTCTGACTTTGTCTTCATTTATCTCCAGATTGGACTCCTAAATCCATGGGACTATATGTACCATAAAAACATTTTCACCCTGGAAACTCAGTCATCCCTGAACTACTCACTTCAGAAGCACCCTGCTCCCCTGTGACCTTTCCTCTGATTGACTGCTTCCTCCCTGAACCTCCATTTTTAAGAGGAGGCCCATGCCAACCATATCTTCATTCCTTTCCAAGTATTCTGTCCACTGTGCCACCTAGCTGCCCTCACTTTCTTAAGTCTAACAAATCAAGTTGAATTGATCAATGATTGTTGTTTCTACACTTGTAACTTCTGATTTTCTCTACCATGGTCCTGCACTCCTGAGGAAAAGTTCAAGAATCTCATACGATACCATAGAATAAAAGCAATAACAGTCAAAATTTACATAGAACCCAAGGTTTGTGAAACACTTTTCAGATCTCCCTTTTGATCTTCACAATTACCTGTGAAGTAGACACTATTATTATTTCTGTTTTACAGATGAGAGTGACAGAATTGATTGTTTTTAATGAATTGCTCGGGATCATACAACTACTAAGTATCTGAGGCAGGATTTGAACTCAGTTCTTTCCAACTCCAAATCCAAAGATCTGTTCACTGTGTCACCTACTTCTTCTCTATGAACTGGCAACATGGTATTGAAGAACTTTTAATGTTTTGATCTACTGAATCAAATGCTTCTAAAAACATAGTTACACCATGATGAATATGGAAATATGTTTTACATGAGAACATATGTATAAACTATATCAAATTTAATACTGTTTTCAGAAGAGGGAAGGGGAGAGAGGGAGGGAGAAAAATTTGGAACTCAAAATCTTGTAAAAATTAATACTAAAATTTTCTTGATTTGTAATTGTGGTAAAAAATAAAATACGATTTAAAAAACATTACATATGTATATCTACATACATAAATGACACAGTTTTTCAGTTTATTCTGCATTATTAACATTTTCTTCAGCACTTTCTTTGTTGTTCAGATGTGTCTGACTCTCCATGACTCCATTTGATGTTCTCTTGACAAAGATAGTGGAATAGTTTGCTATTATCTTCTCCAGCTCATTTTATAGCTAAGGAGGCAAACAGGGTCAAGTGAGTTGCCCGGGATCACAGAGCTAGTAAGCGTCTGAGGTCAGATTTGAATTTAGGATGATAAGACACTTGCTCTGTGCCTTCCAAATTTTTTACTCCATATTTTACTTTATTTTTTTATTTAAGGTATAATTAGGACAGATTATCTGGATTGGTGAACAAAATAATAAATAAATGTCTTTAATCATGGAAAAGGAAATAAAACCAACAATGAATGTTTGATTATTTCTCCCTTTTCAAACAAATGTATGTTTTAAAACATTGGATTGTTTCACTGCTGCTATTAGACTCAGAGTATAAAACCTTTCATACAATTAACACTCATTTCGGCATTATTCCGTTAAATTTGATGACTGCCTTTCAACTGCCTAAATTTTTGCCTCCTCTCTCTATACAGTGAGTGCACCGACTACAATTATGGAAATTTAATGGATTTCAGTGGTTTTCAAATCTTGACTTCTTGTGGATCGAGTTACAGTAAAGTGTTTCCTTTTTGCAATAATCTCCCTGCATTTCAGCTTTTCAAATTTCCATTTCCCAGTAGGAATCATATTGTTCTATAGTTTAGGTTTCTCAAAGATGACATCTGATAATTAGCTGCTTCAAGGTACAAGCACACCATGAAAAAATTCATTAAAGTCTTAAAGAGCCAACAATCTAAAGTATAGCCTCATCCCCTCAACCAATCAGGAATCAAGATGTAAAAATTACTCTGAACAGGACTGAAAATGGCTGAGTAGGCACTGATACCATGCATACACAAAGAAAACAAAATGTTTGCTGCACAGTCTCACATAGCCAGATGTGACATCCTATCTCCCCTTTACTCTATCTTTACTTGACCTTAAATATGGATAAAGGGATGGCTTAGATCTGAGAAATACCTCCAACACATATTAGCTGTGTTACCACTTAACCTCTCAGTATCCCTCCCAGAAAATTCTCCAAGATTATAAATTACAGAGAAGGTGCTATTCTACATTGTGGAAAGGAAGCTTCCAGAGCGAAAGTTCCCCGCTTAACTATAATCACCATTATTGCCAGTTGCCCATCCCATAAAGGAAAAAAAAATCTTTTTTTAAGAAGAAAAGCAAAAGACAAAATAATCAAACAAGGTATTATGAAGAATTTTATCCAAGAGACTTCTTTCAGAATGTGTCTTAGTATCACAATATGCCTTTATCTGTACATACTTAAACAATTATTAAGTGACTACTAAATACAAGAAACTATTGTGGACAATGGATACACAAAGGCAGGCATATGTCAAAACCGCATCTCATATAGATTCCCGAAACAAATTTCCTAAACCACAGGTGTAACCATGTCACTACTCAGCTTGTGGTTCCCTTTTGCATCTAGAACCAAATACACATGACTTAGCATGACATTCAAAGACCACTACAATATCTGTCCATTCCTACTTCACATTATTCCCCTTTACACACCTACATTCCAACCAAAATGAACCATTAGCTGCTCCCTGAAACTGAACAGGCCATTTTCTCCCTCCATTTCTTGATAAAAGGCATCCTATAAGCCTTACCCCTTCGTCTCAGCTTCTATAAAGGCACAACTGTAGTGAAACTTCTACAAGCCTTCGTCTAATCCCCCCAGTTGGTAGGGCTCTCTCTCCTTCTTCAAGCTGTCTTATGCTGAATTAATATCTGCACACACAGAGAAGTCTATACAACATGTACCTGTTTAGTCTTTGAATTCCAAAGCCCAGTTAGCCCTGAAAAAGTTGGTCAGAAAAATGACAGTCACTATTCCCAGGATACTTAACAGTCTAGTAGGAGTTAGAGAAAGCCTAATATCTTATGACATGTATACCTGGAACATGAATTTGAGAGAGGGCTATCTACAGGCACATCTCATTTTATTGTGCTTTTCACATACTGAGTTTTTTTTTTTTTAATGAATTGGAGATTTATGGCAACTCTGAAATCTATTGGTGGCATTTTTCTAACAGCTGTGTTCACATCATACCTCTGTGTCACATTTTGGGAATCATTATGGTACTTCAAACTTTTTCATTATTATTTTATCTGCCATGGTGATCTATGATCATTGATCTTTGATGTTATTATTGTAATTGTTTTGGGGTGCCATAAACTGCACCCAAATAAGATAGCAAACAAGTAATGAATGTTGCATGTTCTGACTGCTCCACCGACCTGTTCTCCATCCCTCTCCTGCTGTCTCTGTCTCTGTCTGTCTCTCTGTCTCTCTCTCTCCTTCTATTTCTCTCTCTCCTGTCACCCCTCCCTCTCTCTCCCCATCTCCCTCAGGCTTCCTTATTCCCTGAGGCACAAAAATATTGAAATTCGGTCAGCTAATAACCCTACAATGGCTTTGCAGTGTTCAAATGAAAGCAAGAGTGGATTGATCTGAGTAAATTTCATTTTTGTCTTATTTTAAGAAATTGTCATAGCCTTCAGAAACCACCATCAGGGCATTCAGCAGCCATAAACATTGAGATAAGAACCTTAACCAGGAAAAAAAAATGATTATGACTCATTTAAGATTCAGATGATGTTTAGCACTTTTTATCAATAAAGTATTTTAATTGAGGTATAGATGTTTTATTTTTGACATAATATTATTGCATGCTTAATAGACTAAAATACAATATAAACCTAACTTTTATATGCACTGGGAAACCAAAAAAATTATGTCACTTGCTTCATTGCAATATTTGCTTTATTGCAGTGCTCTGAATTCAAACTCTCAATATCTCCAAAGTATGCCTGTCTATATTAGAATCAGAAAGATCTGTCTCAGAAATGTACTAGTTAAAATGACTTTGGGCAAGTCATTTAACTCTTCTAGGTCTTAGCTGGTTTATTGGTAAAATTAGGGGGTTGGATTTAGAGCCTCTAAGGTTTAAGTCAATAATCTTAAAAACAATATTTCTGTCAAACATCAATTGGGATTCAGAAAGATAACCCACAGCAAGTGTCCTCAGTCATCAAAGAAAGTATTATGGCCAGTCAGTTATTCTTGAAATCAGGCTGTGTCAGGAAATTCACAACACAGTCTTTGGTCACTAATTAGGAATTAAAAAGCTATTAAGGCATCAAATCCAGAAGCCTGGATGCCAGGAGGAAAAGCAAGATCACCATCCATAAAGCTTGATCTTATAGACAACAGGCCTCTACAAGACTGTTTAAGGCTCAATAAATATCATAGTCAGATCTGTGAGGGGCTTTGCTCCTAGAGGGCTTCCAGCCTGAGCTGGTTGGGTTTTTGTTTTTTTTAACTTGTTTGCCTTCTTTCTTCTATGCTAATAGACTTGTGTACTTCTGCTCCTACAGGAGGTAAACAGAAAGATTCAGACATGTGTCCTTGTCTATTCCAGTTATCTGCAAAGTAGGAGTGGTAGTAAAGGAGAATTGTCCCAAGGGGTCAGCAATCAGATGTAGGAAGACATCATGTGCCCCTGTCCTGGGATGGATTTGTAATCAAAAACTTCCCTATCGCCCACAATCACGCAACATTGCCTCACTCAGACCCCTTTAGGCAGCAGGCCCCCAGAGACTGCACAAACTTTAAACCTCTCCCACTGTGAGCCTGGCCTCAGTCTCTCGGGGCTGAACAATCAGGGAACCTTGTAGCTATCATATAAATGTAGCTGGGAATAATCATGGAGGTATCTTTGGGTCTCAGAGGATAGAGGACTAAGTCTAGAGTCAGAAATTCAAATTTGGCCTTAAACACTCATTAGCTGTGTGATCCTGGGTGAGTCATTTAACCTCTGTTTGTCTTAATTCACTGAAGAATGAAACGGCAAACCACTCCACTATCTTTGCTGAGAAAACCCTGTACAGGGTCATAAAGAGTCAGATACGACTAAAGGGCTAAACAAGAACAATTCCAACCAACATCCTTCCTGTTCCCAGATCACCTCAAGAACTTAATAGGTGTTTCTGGGAAATGGCTAATAATAACCTTTCTCCTTTGGTTTTTGGGACACAATGAGTCACAAAGGATGAGTAGATATGAATGGGTCGCCGTCAACATCACAGAGCTCACTGCATTCTATTTCCTGCCACACTGTTTCTCTTAACAAACTTCCCTAAATTTATGGAGGGCAAAACCATTGTTCCAGGCTCCCAGATTCTCACACTTGGCTCCTCACTCAGTTAACACTGTTCTTTCAAAGTTATCCACCATCTTCCTGTTCTCAGATTGGATAATCTTTTCTCATTTCCCATCCTTTCAGACTTTTCTGAAGCATCTGACAATATTGGGCCTCCTCTCCATCTAGATGCTATTTCTTTTTTCTCTTGTTTCCTGAAAATAAGGCAAGTATGTAACCCACAAAAACTCTGCTATTTGCACACTTCAAAAACTTGGAAATGAAAACTTTTTACGTATTTAAAATTTTTCCAAATGAATTGTTTCACTTGGTTTTGAATGGTTTGTTAAAAAGAAACAAACAAAATATACCACCTTCCAATTAGTATACAAAAATAATTAATTGGCATCAGGGAGAATGAAAATTTAGTAGCTGAATATCAGAAAAGAAAAAATATAGAAAAATATATTTAAAATATATATGTATATATAGAGAGAAAATAGGTATTTTGATTTAGCAAACTCATCTAATGATATATTTCTTCCTTTTGGATAAATATAACTGTTAAGTATCCTTTTTAACTATTACAATTATGTTACATAACCAAATACTGAATTAAATTAAAATTAGAAGTAGATCTTTGGAACATTGTACAGCAGTGTTAAACTAAGAATTTTAAAAACAATGCAGTGTATTTATTCATATTGTTTTCACCAACATATTAATAATATTTAATAAGAGCAAACATGATTTTTACAGCTAATGAAATGCTATTCTCAAAATGTTTACATATTTATCCCATTCTTTTCATTTCATGTGTCAATTTGGTAATATATTTATTAGTATAGTAGAATATATGCATAATTTATAAATAAGTTTATATGTGTATTATTATATCTGTATACATATATACATGATGTGTGTGCATGCTCTAAAAATTGTACTAATAAAGGTGGAATGATTAAAAAGTTTTTAAGGATCATTTGTCTTGTCTAATCACTACAGCAATAATTCAATACAGCTCAACAAACCTTGGTTAATTATCATAGTACCATATGGTATTACGTTAGGACACACTAGGGAAAGACAACAGAGTTTTCTGATCAAAATTCAATTCAAACATTTCATTTCATTACAACACATATGATACATATAGACATATATTACAACAATACATATAGATATATATTCAACACAGCTGAAAGTTACAATATGTGTTACCATCAAACATAACACAAAAAAAAAATCACCAGCTCTATACTCAATTGTTTTCTTGAAGATTAAGAGGCTCCAGGTTAACCTCAGAGTTAAACTTTAAAAAAACAAGATGTGCCATGGTCAATAGCTTCATTCCAAATATTTATTCAGGACCAAGCATAACCTTCAGTGAGTCTGCTATTGGCCATGATCTAAAGGTTACAGGAGAGCACAAGGCATATATACTCTTCAGCTCATAGACCCAGAACTTAACAAGGACTTCAGCTTCAGAGTTCAGATGTCCTAAAACAACTTTGCAGTTATCCAAATATGCCTTGCACCATCATCACAACTCCTGCCCCCCCCCTCAATTCAATAATTACACAAGGCTTGTATTGACGTGCCTACTATGTGCCAGGTAGCATAGAAGATCTCTTATCTTCTTATCCTGGTGCACTCTCGCTTGCGCTCTCTCTCTCTCTCTCTCTCTCTCTCTCTCTCTCTCTCCCTCTCCCTTTCTCCCTCTCTCCCTCTCTCCCTCTTTCTCTCTCTCTCTCTCTCTCTCTCTCTCTCTCTCTCTCTCTCTCTCTCTCTCTCTCTCTCTCTCTCTCTCTCTCATGGGTTTTTCATTTCTTTCCCAGCTGATTTTACAAATGAGGAAACTAAGGCATACAGGTTTCACTGACTTGCTCAGGGTCACATAGAAGTAAGTGTTTGAGACTAGGTTTGAACTTGGAAAAAAAAGTCTTCCTGACTTCAGGCCTGGGTCTCTATCCACAATGCCACCTAGCTACCCTCATTTAATTACTAAATAGGCTAAAATTATTTGGCCTTCCATCCCATCTCTAGTCTCAACCAAATCAATAAATCATAAAAAGCCTAGGAATTTGAAAGGCAGCAGTTTACTACACATAGTACCAACTTTTGTCAGTCTGCATTGTCTTTTGGAATTTTTCCTCCTATTTATTTGACTCATTCCCTTTTAGAGATAAGAATAATTCATTTTCTTTTTTTCTTAAATGTATTATTTAAGGATAATTAAAATGTTTAAAATAGCATCCAGTGAGTTTTTATTGCTATTTCTAATTCATCTCTTCCCACAGATAACAAAGCTAGGGAGAAATAATACTTAAGGATGGTTTATGAAAAATAAAATAAAAATAAATTAACTTAGGATTTATACTTGCGGTAAATCTCTAAAGGATGACATAAATAACCGAAAAAAGTACCTTTAAGAAGATGAAACTCTTTCTTTTTTTTACATTTTGTTGTATTCAAATTTTTTTCATATAATCCTCACATGTAATATCCGCAACACATATTCATGTATTGATAGTTACTATGAGATTTCAAAACATGTAACTTGCACGTACAAATCCCCGCAAATACTCAGTTTCATGTGACATTCTTTGGTGTCTTTCTTATAAATCCATGTTATCAGGAGAGTATTTTTTTGTAGTTATAGATGTGCTTATGCTTGAAGATTTAAAAGTAAGGGGAAAATTGACCCCTTTCCCAACAAAGTGTTGATTCAATAAACAATTTATTTATCCCTACCCCAACCATTCGGGCAGACAGTGTAAATTCTCTCCCAAGCCCCTGGTTTTGAATGAAGCTAGGAAGCAGTTAATGATCTACAGATTAGCTCAGGTCCTCCAGTTGTCCCTTAAATGATTTAGATGAGCATCTCTTAGGAGTCACAGGTGCTAGTAAGCAGTAGAAATTTCTGCTTTGGGAGGCTTTGGTTAAGCCAAGGTCTCAAGGAAGAGGAAAAGTGGCCCCTTTGAGATCCTTGGGCTCCCCACTGAATTCAAGGGAAATTGAACATCTTATGCACAATGAGTCTGTGTTGACGCACAGCAGGTCACTTACATATCTGCTCCCTTGGCTCTGCTTAATTCAACTTCCTGCTTTTGATTTGTCTGCTCAAAGAGTCTCTGGCATTGCTTGCGTTTTATGTAGAACCATCTCCAGGCTAGAAGGAGACAGGAACTCTACAGTAGATTGAAAGGTGGTGGTGGTGGGTGTTACAAAATAATTAATAACCAAATAGATTAGTTAGAGATTTCTATCTTCAAAGCATATTTTGAACATTGATTAATCTACCCTCAAAGTGTGTGTGTGTTTGAGAAAGAATTTCATAGATGAAGATACATGTGGAAGAAAAACTAAAAAAGCACCTTCATCTACAGTTGTGTCCATTTCCATTAGAGGAAAGAATTTTGTAGAATAATGATCATATAGCAGCAATGAAAACACTAAACACTGAACCACATTGCAAGCTATCTTCACCAGAGCCAGAATCACCACCACCCTCATACAGATGCACGCACGTGCACACACACACACATACACACACCACTTTGTGTAAATATTATCTGCTTTGCTTCTGACGGAGTCTTATATATACATCCCTATAATAAGTGGTCTGGGCATAATCACCATGAGAAGATTGGGATCCATGTCATCTTTGATCACATATTAACCATGGAACCTTACCACTGCAGGGACACTCTCTCCTATATTGATAAAGATATCTTTGCTATGACCTCTCTGCAGTGGTGATGCATCACAGGAGAGGGCTTGGCTCAGAACATTACACAGCATATTGCTATAACACAGAGGGAGGTGTGTGTACCTTTGTCCAGGGTGAAGACATCATAAATTGTCAATATGTTCATAATGTATGGGTTTTCTTTGCCGTTCAATCCCACACAGTAGCCCTATTAATGCAAATCTCTAGCTCTCTGTAGGAGGAAGATCAAATCCATTAAAGTCTAATGGATAAGTCAGAAGATTTGAGTTTTAGCTCTATTCTATTTACTACAGACCTAAAGACTTTTGTCTTCCCATAAGAGATGGGGAAATGAAAGTATCATATGATAGGAATCACATAGAATCATAGAATATCAGATGTAGAAGACATCAAAAGATCATCAGTCCAACCCTGTCATTCAACAGAAAAGGAAACTGACACACAGAAAGATTATAGCTAGCCCAATCCAACTCACATGGGTAGTAAAGTATAGAGTCCAGGATTTGATCACCAACCTTCTTAACCCAAGTCTAGTGTTTTTTTCCACTCTAACATTCTGCTCTGATCTCCCTTTTCATCGTAAGTACTACATCTAAAGGTATTAAATTTCTGATTAAATTTCTTAGCTATATAGAGAAAAAAGATGAGGAAAAATGCTTTTTTTTCCTGATTCTTCACCTTTTACAAGAATGATCTGGTCCCCTCTTCAGGCCTAGAAGAATTATAGGGCAATCAAAAGTAAAAAGAAAAAATGTAAATATTTTTCACATGAAACTATTTTAAGTTATCAAATCTGTCAACCATTTGAATATTAAAAACAAATTATTGGGAACCCCCGAATGCTAGGGATACTCACAAATTTGGATCTCAGCAAATTCTACTTCTCAGTATTAAACCAATTCTTGATGATTTCCGACTAATTACCTAGCTTATGGATTCCCCAAGACCCATTGCAGCCTCTTCTTTCCTTCTTTCAACAGCTCCCCTTCTATTCATGGCAATTTCACCACCTATTAATACCTTCTCCACAGCAGGAAGAAGAAGGAGGGTGGAAATTAGTCTATTTGGTTCCTTGTGAGCAGCACTGCTATTATTAATATTGATGGGGAATAAGATTTATGTCAATATTTAAAACTACCTTTTCAAAGTCTCTTGGTTTTACCCATGCGTCCTCAGTAGAACGACTCAAGAGTTGGCTCTCTTCAACATTCTCTTGCTCTTCCCTTTTATCTTGTGATTTCAGTTGGCTGCTTTGAAAGCAGGACGATTGAGTGGTAATTCTAGGTTTTGGGGTCCACTGTAACAAGTCAAATGTAGTGTGGAGGAAGTGTGTAAAAACCAGCCCTACATCCTGTTTTGCACTCCAACAACAGTGCAGGACATTGAAGATATCTCGGATATCCCCCACCTTCCATAAAATAGAGAAAAAGGAGCAGCCTCTTCAGTTATCATTTATCAACTTGTCTCCATTATAAAAGGGATCCTGGTATAGGGAGATAAATGTAAAATGGCAGTGTCCAACAAGGAGAGAAGCTTTGGTGGAATCTCTCCATTCTGCCTTTCTCTCCCTCCTAATCAGTGCAAACCAGTATCATGAGCAGGTATAGTCCTGGCTAATTCCCAGGTAAGTAGGAATTCTGGATTTGAGGCAATGATCTTATCAGGATGGTTACCCAGGGCTTAGGCTGGATAACACATATCTCAGGCCTGGATATTTGGGTAGTTTGCAGTTTAAGGATTTGGCTCTTCTGGCAAGGCATTTGGATAGATGGGTATAGGCATTTGTCAATCCCGGATAAACACTTGAATGGGGAACCACTGTAAGTGGGCACAGCAGTTCTACAGGTCTGGTTGGGGTGCTATCAATGTCACTCAGGTTTCTAGACAGCCAAATACAAACAGTAAAGAGCCCCAAATTAATAATAAAATTCCTCTGAAAGTCTTTCCAGTCAGTGACAAAGCAGTAGATACTCCACAGTCATTCTCTGATGCCCATAGGGGCTCCAGTTCATCCACCAATGGACCGCCTCTAGTGGCTCCACCTAAGGTGGCATGGAGGACCCAATTGCAGCCATGGCAGGGAGCCTCAGTGGCTCATTTCCACCAAGACCAAACACTTTAAAGCTACTCAGCAGCATCTCTCAAGAGTAGGAAGCAAACACACCTTAATATTTAATGCTTCAGAGTCACTCTAACATTCAAAAATTGTTTTCCTTAACATAATAGAGTGCAACATGAAGTAAAGGGATAAAATACCAAGCGAAAGTCTAGACAGAAACAAGACAAGGCTGGAATTCAACAAAATATGGCATTTTTGATCAAGTCTGTCTGAGAGAAAATAATTGAGGTCTGTTTATCCATTAGAAGATTGCTGTTTTTCATACCCAAGTGAAAAATGGAGGAAACATATGTCAGCTCCCAAATTTTTAGTACTCAATATGCCCCAAGATCACTTGAGTACAAATACTCTCCATTACTTGCTTTATGTATTAACATCATGGTATTCGGTTCCATATCACCAGTTTAAGGATTGTTGAAAAGCTAGATACAAAGATGATAGACCAAAAACCATATGGTAACTCCAAATCACCAAAGACTAATTAACTGTTCTTAGTGGGTATTGAATATGGTGCAGTAGATAGAGAGCCAGGATTGGAGTCAGGAAGACTCATCCTCCTGAGTTCAAATTTATACTTACTAGCTGTATGAACCTGGGCAAGTCACTAAATGCTGTGTACCTCAGTTTCTTTATCTGTAAAATGATCTGGAGAAGGAAATGGCCACCAAGTTTTCCAAAGAAACCTCAAATAGGGTCAAAAAGTCAGGCACAACTGTAAAATGACTGAACTGTATGAAGCGGGGTTGGGGGAGAGGCATCACTAGAATGAAAGGATCTTCTGTTTGCCTTTAAGGACTAGTAGTAAGGAGAAACATCAGACTTATTTATAACATGAGAAAAAGGCATCACCTTTATTTTGTAAAATTGTTGGTATTTAATTGAGACTGAGGGGAAATTCTTCAATACGTGCCTCTTAGGAAGCACTGGCAGTTGAAAGAGAAAACTTCGTGAGGGGTTTTAATTTTTAATATTCTACTGCTGCTTTCTAGCTTGAGGAAAACTTGAGTCTTTATTGCCAAATATTTCAGCGCTTATCTCAAATTGTGTGGACTTAAAAAATGTTTAATATTCCTAAACTGTAATGCAAGATGAAAAAACCAACAGCTCAGGGCAATGAGGTAGTTTTCTCCCTGTAAAATTAAAAACCAAATATTAAAATTTAATAGAGTTATTCACACCAGCTAAATAAAGTTTCAAAAAAAATTTGAAAAGCTTTTGTGGCTGAGTATTTCATTCACCACTATCATTAATAGACTTTACTTGGTTGCCCACTTGGTTGTACATGTACTAAAAAAGTTCTTGGAGGTGAGAGCCGGAAAGATTCAGAATAAGTCAAATAAATATATAGTAGATAATGTAAGGGTCAGGAAACATGACATAAAAGGGCAGGTCTCACTCTGTGAGGTCAAGGCATGGCCACCCAGCTAAAGAAGACAGCTTCTGTAATGTGATTGTTAAGACACTGAAAATAACTTGGAGCCCCAAATACCATGCTCCCCCAACTAGCCACAATGCCAGTACATTCACTTTTCTCATGAATAGGATCATTGGTCAATCAAACTAGAGGGGGGCAGATTTTAGAAACCATGTCATCCACCTCATTCGTTTCACAGATGGAAAAAAATAAGGGGCCAAAGAAGTTAAACAATTTGTCCAAGGTCACAAAGTCCACAAATGATCCTTAGGCAAGTCACTTAACATCTTTGTATGGAGAAAGAAGGAGGGGCAAAATCAGCAGGAGCTGACCATTGAGGCAATATATATCAACTAAGGATGATTGAGGAGTCAAGAATAATGTTGAGGTTATGATCAAAAGAAACTGGAAGGAGAGTGAGGCTTTGGACAGAAAAGGGTAAAATTTAGAAAATGGAAGGATTTAGAAAGAAAGATAATGATCTCAGTTTTGAAGATATTAAACCATATTTATTTAATCTGAACTTTTTAAAAAGCATTAAATGAATATTCTCATATGTAGTTAAACAAACAGATAGGTTTGTACCTGAAATTGCAAATCTCTGTGTACAACTTGCTTCTAAAAATATAAATTATAGTAAGTTCAAACTGTAATTTTCAAAGCTCTCCTACTGCTTGTGATTTTTTTCTTGCCTTCTCTATTCTGCATTTGAAAAAAAAAAAGGTGTTTCAATGATTCCACATTTTTTTCTTTTCATTTTCTTCTGTTTTAGGGACTATCCTATCCCTAGCTCTTTTCTCCCTCCTAACATTCCTCCAAATTAAAAATTAAAATAAAAACAAATCTTTTTAACAAACATACATAACCAAGCAAAATAAATTTCCACATTGGCCACGTCCAAAAAGAATGTGTATATCTCAGTCTGTATAATGAGTTTATCTGACCTCTCAGGATTTGGATAGCATGCTTTATCACTGGTCCTTTGGATAAGTAGTTGGTCATTGAAATGATCGGAATTCTTAGGTCTTTCAAAGTTGTTTTTTTTTTTTTTTTGCAATACTGTTGTCACTGTACAACTTGATCTCATGGTTCTGCTTACTTTACTCTACATCAGTTCATTCAAGTCCCCAGGTTTATCAGAAAGCATTCCTTTCACCAGCTATTAACAATGCAAAACATTCCATTTTACAAATTATATGGAATAATTTTTTCAGTCATTCTCCAATTGTTGGGCACTCTCTTAGTCTACAGTGCTTTTCTATAATGAAAAGAGCTATGGCAAATATTGGGTATTTTGGAAGGAAGTAGGGAAGGAACTATTAGATAGAGAGGTTAAAAAATCCAAGAGTTGGGTGCACAAGATGATGGATGACTCAGTCTCCTGGAGAAGATGGGAGAGGATGGGATCAAATGCACATGGAAAAAGGTTGGCCTTGGCACCTTCTTGTCAGAGCCTGATAAGAAAGAAGGAATATTAGTAAGTGACTTCAAAAGTTTTAAAATAAAGAAAGGAGAAGAAGAAGCTCACAATGAGTGTATTCAATCTTTTCAACAAAGTCCTCAGCTGAAAGAGAGGGGGAGGAGGAAGATATGGAAGGTTTGAGGAGTAGAGAGATTTGAACTGATTTCTATACAGAAATGAGACAGAGAACAAATTAGGGAGTACGAAAGGGAAGGCCTTGCTGCAGTGGGGGCTGTTGAGGGTGGATTGCATGAAGTTATAATGTACCCAACTCAACAGGACATGAGACTTTCTCCAGTCTCTTTCAGTCACAGGTGAATACGTCTTAAGGAAAAGAGAGTAAGTGAAAAGAAAACTATAGAGAGAATACAGGAAATGATTGGAAGATTTGAAAATGAGATTAGAGATAGAAAAGAGTGGCCCTCACTAGCCATATCCCTGAAACAGCATGGACTTAGAGTTCAAAGGGAGGCACTGTGATACTTTGGAAACAGTGCTAAGTCTGGAGTCTGAGGTCAAGTCCCCCGTTGAAGCTTACTACTTGTGTGACATTGTCAAAGTCATTTCAATCTCCATGGGCTTCATTTTTCTCTTCTGTAAAATGGGAAGGTTGGAGTAGATGGCCTTTAAGGTCCCTTGCACAGCTACATCTATGATCATATCATCTGGGTTTGAGTTGACTTGGAAGTCAATAGTCTGACTCCTTTATTGTAGAGAAGAGAAAACTGAGACGCTGAAAAGTCTCCTATCTCTAACTTTTCCTGTGTGTTACCTAAAGTGTTACCAAGGGAGAAGTCAGGTAAATTCCCAGAAGCTTTGGAACAGCATCACTTAATGATTTACAAATCCTGAAATGGTTTATTTAGCACCGAGTGGAGGATAATGCTAAAATTGTTTTTATTATCATTACTGCAAAATGTTTTAATGTCATACACCACTCCTGCAGAGAAGAGTAAGTATATTCAATTCAGTTGAGCAAATAATAAGGTTAGAAAATAAGGGTGTAGTATTTGTAAAGTCAGGAAGAAATATCGCCTCCCAGACAGCATAATGATCTAGAGATCAGGCCATGTGACTACACCTCCAGAATATGCCACTGATTCCTGTCAAACCATGGTTCCTTACCTACATCAAAGAGCACTATTTGTCACCACACAGGCAATCACACAGATTACTACATAAGCAGATTACACTATATATAATTTGCACAGATTGCCAATGCTTTACAGCAGCCAAGCCAACCACAAATCAACGAGCATTCCCAAACAGATTCCACTGTGATAGCAAAATCACTGACTGGGTTCATCTTTAAAGGAAAGCTTGTACAGAGGTGTCTGCGGGACAATCATGGACGTGACACTGGAAGAGACAGCAGAGGCCTCAAGTCTGGCCACTTAATTCTATAAATGAGGAAACCAAGGCCTGGAGAAGTTATGACTTTCCCAAGGATTCCCAGGCAAGTGGCAGAGGCATTGAATCCATAGGTCTTTCTACTGCATCATAATGCCTTTCATCATAGCCTGTGGAACCTTGAGGCCACATGCAGCCTTCTAGGTCCATGGGTGTGGCCTTTTGACTAAACACAAATTTCACAGAACAAATCCTTTTATTAAGGGGATTTGGTATGTGAAGTTTGGATTTAGTCAAAGGGCTGCACTTGAGGACCTACAGGGGCCACATGTGGTCTCAAGACTGCAGGTTCCCCATCCCTAGCTAAACACTACCTAGTCCATAGTATTTCTGAACTATTCACTTACTCCAGAGGAATATAAGTTCCTTGAGGGCAGGAACTGGTTTTATTTTATCTTATTTTGTTTTCTCTTTGTATCTTTAACATCTAGTATTACAGCACAAACAGTCCTTATTGGGTTGAATCACATTGGACTATGTAATTGTCCTTTCTCATCTTCTTATGCAGTGGAATTCTATAGTTACAGAAGACGGGTAACCAGCTTTTATGCAAATTTGAAATGTTCATTTATATTTCCTTCATATATTTTATGCCTCTCCTATTTTGTACCCCAACTGACCTCTTTGGTGAGAAATGCAAATATGGACATTAGCAAAAATCAGGAACAGCCAGTGTGGGCACCATCAATTTCATGTGTTGCCCCGTTCATGCCTTGGTCTATTCCTCATCCACTCTTAAAATTAAAGGCATACCATAAATGTAAGGCAGTACTATTTCTTTCCAATATAACAAGGTGTATTGCTTCTCACCAACTTCTGCAGCATTTTTAAAATTAGTCTGTAAAATTTTCATTATTTATTATGAGTGCATTAGAGTACACATAATGGAACAATGTCTGCAATGGTGAAAATTACTGAGAATATTTCAGGAATACAGCCTTAACCTCAACATAGAGAAGAGGTCAAAGAGGGAACAGGTGGTGGTAAAAACACATTTTAAAAGGTTCTTGTAATTATCTCATTTGTAGCTAAAATGAGATGGGAAAGTCCTTGCTTTGGAATAAGGACATGAAGTGGTCCTGGTTGACTTTAAGGAATTTTCTCTACAGGACGTGGTGTGATGAAATTTCTCTTCAGGACTTTGGTATCTGCAACTTTTCTAAGACAATTGAAAATAACTCTTTTGCACGGTTCAGTAGATGTTGGTCAAAGCTTTTCTACGAGGAATTAATTGATATGAGTGCCACCTCCTGCTTGAGATCTTTCCTGATACCCCCAATTGTTAGTACCTCTACCTTTGCACCCAAATTGCCCTGTATTGACTTTGTATTGACTTTGCATTTACTTATTCTGTATTGTAGATGTTGTTGACATTTTATCTACTATGCCACCTAAATGCTTTTTGAACATTTATACCTTGGAAATCAGCAGAGCAGGGCTTATTTGTTTAAATTTATTACTTTGTGGATTTGTATAGACTTAAGAACATCATGGAGAAAATGTTAAGAAATCAAAATAAATATTAAAATGTGTCATTTGTACACTTTTGAGAGCTCAATTGTTAAATATTTGCCAACACACTCCTATTAACCCTATCTCCTCTCTTTATGTCATTCCTTTGCTGTACTACCCTGTTTTCCCCTATTTCCTATGTTCATGACTTCTCTATATCACTCTACTTCCTTGCAGGCAGTCTCTTTCCAAAACAGAAGATAGATCGGTAGCTTCTGAAGATGTGTTCTATGAGCCAAAATAGGACCTTACAGGCTTTGGTCATGCTCATTCTCTGATGCTGCAAAGGTATATGGTAACAACACCCAAATGAAGCTACAAAGGCATAGCTGGGATTTCTAAGCATCACACTGTCCCCAATATCCTATCCATTTCACTATTTTCTTATTTTTTCATATGCAACCACTGGAAACAGCCTTACCACTAACTCAATTTTTCCCCAAAAAATTTCCTTTTTTACTCTCACTACCAATGCAACATGAATCCAAAACAAATCTCAAGATAATCATTAATTTTGCTGCCAAGACAATTGTACCTATGCATCATGTTCCAAATGGAATGACATTAATTATTTCCAACTGCTTCTAAATATGACAGCAAGGACCAGGACCTTCATCTTCATCATTTTATAAACGACGAAACTGAGACCCAGTGGCCAACCCTGGATTTGAATTTGTCTTCTCCCTAGAAATCCAGTGCAGTTTCCCCTATATCTTGCTATTCTTCATGCGTTGCTCTCCAATAGGGCAGATAGGTCTTAGAATGGATAGAATGTTGGGAGTCAGAAAAATTAATCTTCCTATTCTCAAATCTGGCCTCAAACATTTAACTGACTGTATGACTCTAAGCAGGACTTTGGTATCTGCAACTTTTCTAGGATAATTGAAAATAACTCTTTTGCAGGGTTCAGTAGGTGTTCGTTGATGCTTTTCTACTAGGAAGTAATTGATATGAGTGCCTAACCCTATTTGCCTCAGTTTCCTCACTTATAAAATAAGCTGGACAAGATGGCAGAGTAGAAAAATTAACATATGCTAGCTCCTGACCCACAGCCCATAAAATATCTGTAAAGAAGAACTCCCAACAAATTCTGGAGCAGCAGAAGCCACAGAACAATGGAGTGGAGGAGATTTCTGTTCCAGAGAGACCTGAAAAACCAACAACAAAGGTCGATCACACATCGGACCCGGAGCAGAGCCCAGCCCTGGCTTGGCCACACCACACTGGGAGGAGCAGATCCAAGCAGGCTTCAGGGACGAAATCTCCAGCAGCTGCAAAGGTCCCTCCACCCACAGGCATAAAGATCACTGAGAGAGTCTTTTTGACTCTCCAAGAGGGGAGCAAGGTGTCTTCATAACTTAGGACCCCTCGGGAGGCAGCAGCAGAGGCAGCAGCAGACAGGAGCTCCCAAAGCAGACAGGAGCTCAGATCCATTGTTGAAGATCTCCGCATAAACCCCCTGAGGAAACTGAGCCCCATGTGGTGACCCTACCCTCACCCGAGCAGCTGAACTTAATTTCACATTGAAGAGCAGCCCTGCCCCCTCTGAAAGCCCTGAGTCTGGGAAGCAGCATTTGAATCTCAGACTCCAAGTACTACCTGGGCAGAACTGGAGGCAAGGTGGGTGTGGAAAGGAATCTCAGAAGTCAAATACCTGGCTGGGAAAATGCCCAGAAAAGGGGAAAAAAATAAGACCATAGAAGATTACTTTCTTAGTGAACAGATATCTCCTCCCTTCCTTTTGGATGAGGAAAAACAATGCTTGCCATCAGGGAAAGACATAGAAGTCAAGGCCTCTGTATCCCAAACACCCAAAAATAAATATTCAATGGGCTCAGGCTATGGAAGAGCTCAAAAAGGATTTTGAAAATCAAGTTAGACAGGTGGAGGAAAAACTGGAAAGAGAATGAGGGAGATGCAATAAAAGCATGAAAAGCAGGTCAACCCCTTGGTAAAGGAGACCCAAAAAAATGCTGAAGAAAATAACACCTTGAAAAATAGGCTCACTCAATTGGCAAAAGAGGTTCAAAAAGCCAATGAGGAGAAGAATGCTTTCAAAAGCAGAATTAGCCAAATGGAAAAAGAGGTTCAAAAGCTCACTGAAGAGAATAGTTCTCTCAAAATTAGAATGGAACAGATGGAGGCTAATGACTTTATGAGAAACCAAGAAATCTCCAAACAAAACCAAAAGAATGAAAAAATGGAAGAGAATGTGAAATATCTCATTGGAAAAACAACTGACCTGGAAAATAGATCCAGGAGAGACAATGTAAAAATTATGAGACTACCTGAAAGCCATGATCAAAAAAAGAGCCTAGATATCATCTTTCATGAAATTATCAAGGAAAACTGCCCTGACATTCTAGAACCAGAGGGCAAAATAAGTATTGAAAGAATCCATCGATCACCACCTGAAAGAGATCCAAAAAGAGAAACTCCTAGGAATATTGTGGCCAAATTCCAGAACTCCCAGCTCAAGGAAAAAATCTTACAAGCAGCTAGAAAGAAACAATTCCAGTACTGTGGAAATACAATCAGGATAACCCAAGATCTAGCAGCTTCTACATTAAGGGACTGAAGGGCGTGGAATAGGATATTCCAGAAGGCAAAGGAACTAGGACTCAAACCAAGAATCACCTACCCAGCTAAACTGAGTATAATACTTCAAGGGAAAATATGGTCTTTCAATGAAACAGAGGACTTTCAATCATTCTTGATGAAAAAACCAGAGCTGAAAAGAAAATTTGACTTTCAAACACAAGAATGCGAAGAAGCATGAAAAAGTAAACAGCAAAGAGAAGTCTTAAGGGACTTACCATGAGTGAACTGTTTACATTCCTACATGGAAAGACAATATTTGTAACTCTTAAAACTTTTCAGTATCTGGGTAGTTGGTGGGACCACACATACACATGTACACGCATGCACACACATACACACATGCACACACATACAGAGATAGAGAGCACAGATTGAACTGAATAGGATGGGACCATACCTTAAAAGAAACTAGGGTAAATGGTGAGAGAGAAATGTAGGGGGAGGGAAAGGGAAGGGGGGTAACTATATGTCATTTAAGAGGCAGGTAGTTTTTCTTAGTGGAGGGAAAAAGAGGAGAGCTGAGAAAAAAAAAAAACAAAAACAAAAACAAGAAGTTTACCCTCATCACATTTGACTAAACGAAGGAGTGAAATGCACACTCATTTTGGTATGAAAACCTATCTTACAGTATAAGAAAGTGGGGGAGAAAGAGATATTGCAAGGGGGGGGATGATGGAAGGGAGGGCAAAGGGAGGAGGGAGCAATTTGAAGTCAACACTTGGGGAGGGACAGGATCAAAAGACAGAAGAGAAACAATGAGGGGCAGGTTAGGAGGGATGGTAATCCAGTTAGTCTTACACAACACGACTATCAGGGAGGTCATTGGCAAAACTACACAGATATGGCCTATATTGAATTGCCTGCCGTACCAAAGGGAATGGGTGGGGAGGGAGGGATGAGGAGAATTTGGAACTCAAAGTTTTAGGAACAACTGTTTAGTATTGTTGTTGCAACTAGGAAAGAAGACATACAGTTAAGGAGGAATAGAAAGTCATCTGGCCCATCAGGAGAAAAGAGAAGATGGAGACAAGAGAAGGGAGAGATGACAGAAGAGAGGGCAGATTGGAGATAGGGAAAATTAGATTGCTTGGAGTATTGGGGTGGGGGGAGGGGATAAAAGGGGAGAAAATTTGGAACCCAAAAATTTGTGAAAATGAATGTAAAAAATTTAAATAAATAAATAAATTAAAAAAAAAAAAAGAAAGAAATGATAAAGGGGACGATTTTAAAGAAACCTGGGACAACTTGTATGAACTGATGCAAAGTGAAGTAAGAAGAACCAGGAAGATACTTTATACAAAAACAACAATTTTATAAAAACAAACAGGTTTGAAAGACAGGAATTCTGATCAGCATGACAATCAGCCAAGATTTCAGAGGACTTAATATGAAATATACTACCCACCTCCTGATAGAATGGTGAAAGACTCAAAATAAAACACATAGATCGATATGTACAGATAGATAGAAAGATTTAGATATAGACATAGTCATAGAGAGATAAAGATAGAAATATGGATAGATGTAAGGAATGATTCATTCAGAGTGCTACTCAATTCTCAATTCTAATCAGCATTAATAAGTTCAGTGTGATTCCATAAGGGGTGATGATTATCAGCAAATATGTTGTTATTAAGTGACATACTCATCTAGTAATACATATTTAGTTAGTCATCAAATAATAGCAACAACAAACATGTACTAATCCATATCTTACACAGATCATATAGGAATAACTAGATAAAATAGAATGTTATAAAAGGCCTCTATAATACTTGTTCATACTCAATACTTGTTTACTAGCCATGAAGCTTACTTGCTCAGCCACAGGAATGCTGATAAAGATATCTCCACCCTGTTTTGCTCAGATTCCATGACCAAGCCAAGCATAGGTTGCATGGAATGGGAAATCTCTCAATTTGTTTTTGCTGTATTTGTACTACTCGTACCATCTCCACTTGCCTAGTGGGAGGAGGAACCCATCAATCTGATGATCACTTCTTCAGTGGAGATATTCTCAGCTGAACCCCCTTGGCTGACGTACCATATATAGCTGATGCACCATTTTTTGGCCCTCGAAGCAAGGTCTATCAATTCCTGGAATTCTGTACTTTGCACAACCCTGCCTCATATAAATTCAATTCCTTTGCAAGTCAAGACATCACCTTCCTGATGAGGAAAGAGGCCTTCCTGGGTCTCTTTAAGAGCAAAGGATTAAGCCACAATTCTATGGCATTTTGTGTAACCAACCCCTCTAGAGTGTTCAGATATCAAACTTGGTATCAAACCTTATAAAAATAAGACTCTGGAGAAAGAAATCCTCTCAGATCATGAGGAAGATCAGAGGTCCATTTCATAAGAGGGGACAATAGACCTTTCAATAAAGTACCATTGGCTCAGAGCTAAGCCTCAGTTTCTTTTATTGTATACTGGACGATTTTAAACTCCATATACTGATACAGACATAGAGATAATTAATGATATAGATATATAATCATAGAGAGATAGAGATATAAAGTCTTAGAAATAGAAAGACAGAAATAGATATGGATATGTATAGATGTGTGTTTATATATGCATATATGTACATATGCATATTTACCTATGTCTATATGGACAAGAATTGAACAGAATGTAAAGGCATATATGGGTTACGATCTGTATTAACATAGAGAATATCCATACAATAGAGGGCAGCTAGGTGGTGCAGGAGTCAGGAGGACCTGAGTTCAAATCTCACCTCAGACACTTGACACTCACTAACTGTGTGACCTTGGGCAAGTCACTTAACCTCAGCTGCCTCATCCTGGGTCATCTCCAGTCATCCTGATGAATATCTGGTCACTAGACTCAGATTGCTCTGGAGGGGAAGTGAGGCTGGTGACCTGCACAATCCTCCCTCATTCAAAACAAAGTCAAGTGCAAGTCATGTCATTATTTCTCTGATGGCATGGTCTTTTTCAGCAACGAAGGATGAACACACTCATGTATATGCTTTCCATATACATATATATGCATAAGCATACATATAAATTCACATATATACATTATTCATATATATGTGTGTAGATATCCATATATTTATATAAGCATACATATACATGTGGGGATATCCACCCATTGGAGAGCAAGTACAAGTAGTTACTTCACTTATGAGTTGATACCTGGTACGAAGGAAAGAATTTGGGAGTTTGTGCATTTTGGGGTGGGGAGGTAACAGAGTAGAAGCATGTTTGATGATGACAATGACAGAAGTGAGAGAATTGTATAGGATATAAGCTCCATGTTGAATATTGTGGTTGATTATATACCCCTGGAGTCACCTAAGGGCTTTTAGAAGCAACAGACTCGACTTGAAGACCGCTGTTACGTGAAATAGTTTAGGCAAAAGATTTTCATTTGTTGGATGAAAGAATGAAAGCAAATGATTCCTGAATCACACAACTTGATCAAACCCATAATCAAATCTTTGTGTTCACAAATGAGGAAGTAAAACAGCCTAGTGCTCCATAAATCCCCAAGGATACTATGAAAAAGAATCAGAAAGTCATTTACCTAAATTCCATTTCCAAAACTGTTCTGGCAATCCCTTCCATTTGCTCTACTTGGTTGATCAGCTTTTCTACTTTTCCCCTCATTTTTTCCTGTTAGAGAATCCTTCTACCTTAAATCAGTTCCAAAAGCTACCTAGATGATTACATTCTGAGAGAAAGAGAAGGGGGAAGGAGAGAGAGAGGGAGGGAGGGATGGAAGACAGAGACAGAGAGAGAGAGAGAGAGAGAGAGAGAGAGAGAGAGAGAGAGAGAGAGAGAGAGGAAGAAGGAAGGAAGGAAGGAAGGAAGGAAGGAAGGAAGGAAGGAAGGAAGAAAGGAAGGAAGGAAGGAAGGAAGGAAGGAAGGAAGGAAGGAAGGAAGGAAGGAAGGAAGGAAGGAAGGAAGGAAGGAAGGAAGGAAGGAAGGAAGGAAGGAAAAAATTCATTGCTACTTCTATACACACACACACGATCACACACCATGTATGTTACAGTGCACAATTTGACCACACATAATTTGTTATGAGGAAATAACAGCAACATCGAAATGGGATGCAGAAGACAACTTATATTCCTTATTCTCCTTCCAGTTCACACTGTGAATATGGACAAGTCACTATGGGTTTCTCTAAATCTCTATGGGCTTCTCTTCTGTTGTCCATCCTGGTTTCATACTCTAACATTCTATAGATTTTCAGTGCAGTGACTCAATTCCTTTGGCATTGAAGGGCTTTTCACATTTTCAATACCAATACCAACTTTGAATTTGAGTCACCAAAAAAAGATGCCCCCTTAGTGAGCCTGGTTGGAGGATCAAAGTCACCAGGAAGGAGTTGGGATTCCAAGTCTTGCCTATGTCCTTGATGATAACTTCTTTGTTCTAAAGGAAGTTGTTTAGAAAGTATCCTTCAAAAAATCTGGAGGAATAGAGACTGACAATAAAGCATTGCCAAGCTGAGAAAGAAGCTCGCTGAGATAACTGCGTGGAATGTACCTATCAGACAGAAAGCCAAACTTCCACATGACTGACACTTCTGAACCACAATATTGACATGAAAAGAGCTCTAAAATTCTCGCTGATGTTCTGTCTATATCACAAAACAATAACATATAGAAGCATGTCATATTCCCTTCTCCCTGTCAGTCAGACAGAAAGAAAAGAAGCAAAAGTGAAAATTGTTCTGAATTATCCATAGAGCAATAAATTCATTACCAGGAACCCACTGTGTAATATTTATTTACAGTAAACCAAAAAAGTCAATGTCAACTTTCCCCAAAGGGTTCCAAGGGAGGGTAGCAGAGACTTTTCTTTGAAGACACAAAGCATCACCTGTAGGGCATATGAGAAAATGACATTCTGGGGACTGACAACAGGAGAAAAAACACATTTGCTTTAAATGATTACAAGTCAAACACCAGCAAATCAAAATATTTGAACAGTTTCATATCTTCACCCCAAACTGGGAGACATCAGCAAGCTCACTGTAACATTTATGCATGTGATTATTCTCTACTTTGCTTTCATGAGCCCTGAAGATTTATCTATAAAATGTTTTAGATTAGGTGATCTCAAAGGTCTCTTTCAGCCCTAATATTCTAAGATTATATTTTATGATAGTATGCACAGTTACATCTTAGGTTATGCAATGTGTATGCTCTTAAGAAAACTGGTGTATAAGTAGAATTTTTGTATATTCTATCAAATGTAAAAGGAAAACTCAAGGTTTAATAGAATCATAAAGCAAGGTCTTCTAAAAACCAAATAATAATTCATTTATTTACTTTTTTAAGGGTTCGAATTTACAATTAATCAATTAGCACTTTTTGAATGTTTACTCTATGCAAGACACCAGGTTAGGCACTAAGGAGAGGTGGGTGGATAGGGAGTAGGATACAAAGGTGTACAAGTTTAGCACAATGTTAGGCTACCAAAGTTTTCAAACACACTAAAAGTTTTAGGACACTCTATAATACATGTTCTTTGGGAGCTTATAATATAGTTGGATGATAAAGCATAAATATGAGAAAATAGAAATAACTCTCTTCAAGACTCAATTTTTTTTCAGACACTTGACACTTCCTAGCTGTGTGACCTTTGGCAAGTCACTTAATTCTGATTTCCAAGGAAAGACATTTTTCTGCCAGCACAGATTGCAACCTCTCTACACCCTGGTTGTTGTGTTTTGTCCTTTGTTCTTGAAGAGGACCATGATGTCAAGATGATGACATGACTTGCAGTTGACTTTGATTTGAGTGAGGGAGGGCTGTGTCAGATCACCAAGCTCATTTTCTTCTCCTGTGCTATTTGGATCCAGTGGCCTGATATTCATTATCATGGCTGGAAATGGCCCAGGATGCAATGGGAGACCCTGACCCTTTCAGGCTAAGGTCTTACAGCATTCTCACTTTAATGTGAGATATACCCAATTCAATGAATAGGCTTGTTTAAGTAGTTGCTCAAAGGATGGCCCCTTTAATAAAAAAAAAGAAATCAAACTGGGAGAAGACCTTCAGGGTTACTGGGTAAAAGACAAATAATGACTATTTAGTATTTAAATCCTCTCTGTGCTAAGTAGGCCACTGGATCCAGATGGCACAGAAGAAGATAGTGAAGATGGTGACCTTACCCAGCCCTCCATCACTCAAATCAAAGTCAACATCAAGTGATGTCATCATCTTGATGTCACAGTCCTCTTCAAGAACAAAGGAGAAATGCAACTTGTGAGTGAGTAGCAGCAATCCTCCTCTTCCTTCTTTCCCTTATCCTCCAGTGTTCCACCTCCAAAAGCTGCTTTTTTTCCTCTGGGGTTATTGGGTACATCTCTTGAACAAAGATCAAGCCTCAATTCCAATTCACTGTGGAGCTCATAGACTGGATGTGTTTGATGGTAGGCAATCTTTGTGTATTACTGTGAAGGAAAAAATGTATCGTATGCGGACCAACTTGAAGGTGGTGATCAAATTTAGTCAGACTTGTCTTTGTTCTGTCACTTGTCTTTGCTCTCTTTTCTGCTACCATGTCCTTCTAGACTCGATAGGTGGCTGTGCTCCTGTGACCCCTCCTCCTATTGGCATCTTCCTCCCCAAATCTCCATCTTGAAGAACGGGCTAGCCATGCTTCACTTGTTTCCGTACTTCGCTTTCCCTACCATTCTGCTTCAGCTGCCTTCACATTCTGTGACCTTCTCACCCTGGAAGATCCTTCTACCCTGCAGTTTTCTCCTCTCATTAGTAACTTCCTCCCAGAACCTCCCTTTTGTTGAAGAGTCCAGTCTAGCCATCCTCCATTCTTTTTTTTTCTTTTTTTAGTTAATTACTTTACTTTCAATTTTCTACAATCACTTCCATATAGCTTAGATCTTTCCCCCTCCTTCCCTCACCTTCCCCTTCCCCACTCCCTCCCCTATATGGTGTGCAATCTTATATAGGTTCTACACAGACATCATTATTAAATATATTTTCACATTAGTCATGTTGCATAGAAGAATTAAAATGAATGGGAGAAAGCATGAAAACAAAACAAAACATAACACAAGAGAAAATGGTCTTCTTCATTCTGCAATCCAATTCCATAATTCTTTCTCTGGATGTAGAAAGTATTTTGCCTCAAGAGTCCACTGGGAATTTTTTAGGTCCTTGCATCGCTGTGAAGGACTAAGTCTATCAGAAACTGTCCTTGCACATTGTGGTTGTTGCTATGTACAAAGTTCTCCTGGTTTTGCTTCTCTCACTCAGCATCAGTTCATACAAGTCCTTCCAGGCCTCTCTGAAGTCTTCCTGTTCATCATTTCTTACAGCACAATAGTATTCCATCACATTCATACACCACAACTTGTTCAGTCATTACCCAATTGATGGGCATCCCTTCAATTTCCAGTTCTTGGTCACCACAAAGAGAGCTGTTGTAAATATTTTTGTACATGTGGGACCCTTTCCCTTTTTTATGATCTCTTTGGGGTATAGTCTTAGAAGTGATATTGCTGGGCAAAGGGTATGCACATTTTTGTAGCCCTTTGGGCACAGTTTCAAATTGTTCTCCAAAATGGTTGGATCAGCTCACAGCTCCACCAACAATGAATTAGTGTTTCAACTCTCCCAACATTTATCATCTTCCTGATTTTTCATGTTAGCCAGTGTGATAGGTGTGATGTGGTACCTCAGAGCTGTTTTGATTTGCATCTCTCTAATCATCTAATCAGAGCATTTTTTCATATGACTATAGATCTTTAATTTCTTCCTCTGAAAACTCCCTGTTCATATCCTTTGACCATTTATCAATTGGAGAATGACTTGGATTCTTATGCATTTGACTGAGTTCTCTATATATTTTAGAAATGAGGACTTTATCAAAGACACTAGTTGTAAAAATTCTTTCCCAGTTTTCTGCTTCCCTCCTAATCTTGGGTGCATTGGGTTTGTTTGTGCAAAAACTTTTCAATTTAATGTAATCAAAATTATCTATTTTGCACTTCATAATGTTCTCTATCTCTCCTTTAGTCAAAAATTTCTCCATTCTCCCTAAATCCGACAAATACGCTATTCTTTGCTCCCCTAATTTGTTTATAGTATCAGTCTTTATATATAGATCGTGTATCCATTTGAACTTTATTCTTGCATATGTTCTCAGGCATTGGTCTATGCCCAGTTTCCACACACTGTTATCCAGTTTCCCTGGCAATTTTTGTCAGATAGTGAGTTCTTATCCCAGAAGCTGGTGTCCTTGAGTTTATTAAATAGTAGATTGCTACATTCACTGACTACTGTGTCTTGAGTACCTAACCTGTTCCACTGGTCTACCCCTCTATTTCTTAGCCAGTACCAAGTGGTTTTGATGATTCTGCTTTGTAATACAATTTGAGATCTAGTAGAGCTAGACCACCTTCCCTACCATTTCTTTTCATTAGTTCCCTTGATATTCTGGACTTTTTGTTCTTCCAGATGAATTTTGATATTATTTTTTTCTAGCTCTACAAAGTAATTATCTGGTAGTTTGATTGGTATGGCACCAGATAGGTAAATTAATTTAGGTATAATTGTCATTTTTATTATATTATCTTGACCTATCCATGAGCAACTAATGTTTTTCCACTTACTTAGATCTGATTTATTTGTGCAAATAGTGTTTTGTAATTTTGTTCATATAGTCCCTGGGTTTGTTTTGGCAGGTAGACTCCCACATATTTTATAGTGTCTACCCTAGCTTTAAATGGGATTTCTCTTTCTGTCTCTTGCTGTTGGGCTTTGTTAGTAATATATAGAAATGTAGATGCTTTATGTGGGTCTATTTTGTAACCTGCAACTTTGCCAAAGTTGTTTATTATTTCAAGTAGTTTTTTACTTGATTCTCTGGGATCCTCTAAGTATATCATCAGATCTTCTGCAAAGAGTGATAACAGTTTCTTCTTTGCCTACTCTCATTCCTTCAATTTCTTTTTCTTCTCTTATTACTATAGCTAACATTTCTAGTACCATATTGAATAACAGTGGTGATAATGGACATCCTTGTCTCACCCTTGATCTTACTGGAAATGCTTCTAGCTTCTCCCCATTGCATATAATGCTTGCTGATACCATCTGCCATTCTTATTCCAACTTCTCTTTCCTGAACTCTCTTAATTCCAGTGTCTTCTCTCCATTGATTTTTGCTGTTTTTATTGTTGAGTATTTTAACTTGTGTCCTACCCTTCATGTTTTTAAGCACAGACAATGGTGTGGTTTGCCATTTCCTTCTCCATCACATTTTACAGATAAAGAAACTGAGACAAACAGGGCTGACTTGCCCAGAATCACAAGGCTAGTAATTGTCTGAGACTAGACTTGAACTCATGAAAATGAGTCTTCCTAATTCTCACAACTCTATCCACTGTGCCACCTAGCAGCCCTACCCTTCCATATTAAGAGACAGCAATCATAAACATAGCTAGAACTTAAAAATTATTTCCCCTATAATCACAATATTAGGGGTGGAGAGGGAAGGGACAAATGGAGTTATGTTATGACGGAGAAACCTTTATCTGAGGAAAGCAAAGGCGCAAGATTCATGGCCCCACTGTCCTGCTCCTCTCTTGGCAGGCATCAGTCTTGCTTGGAGAAGGATGGAGGAGATGCAAGAAAGAATTATTCATGCCTGCCTGTGTACCTCATCTATAGCAACACATGCATGCACACACACATTGTGTGTGTGTGTGCGTGTGTACCTGGGAAATAGACATTCATCTTTCACTTAATCTTTTCTGTGTGGATGTTCACGTTAAACTCCTTTGAGTAATTACAGTTACAGATCTTTTCCAAAAAGCGATGCAGTGTTCCGGGGCTTGATATAATCAACACATGGTCTTCCACAAATGGAAGCCTCTGGATGATTTTACCACCCACAGAGAAAACTTCTTTCACTTGAACTCTGCACTGAATCTCCTTCATCCCCGTGGATTTTGGCAAACACATCTCCCTCTGTTTTATGCCTCATTTGCTATCCATGACCACAAGTCTTATTGATAGGGTTATTTCCATTTTTATTTCTTACAAGGAATCTTGAATGATTTTGATGTAGAGATCAGAGAAATCTTGTAAAATAATCTGTACAATAATATTTTGTTCTATCAAACTAAATTCATTTTCAATAATCAATAAGAAATCTTATATTCTCCACATCTTTCAGTTAAATGTGAAATAGGAAGATGAAATCCCCTGTGAAATATATCTTGTCAAAGTCTTCTTCATCCTATTTTGAGGCCCCATTCTCATGTCAAAGTGACCCTGAACTCTTGAAGTCTAGGTCAGTGTGGCCATGGAAATTTCTTAAATGCCAGAAAAGTTTCAGGTACCACCCTGGAAATACACCAAATATGGTTTCTTAGGAGCCAACTAGGTATCTTATAACCTGGGAATGAATTTTGGGGAGCATAGCAACTCAAGAAAAAGAGAAAAGATAAAAATTATCCTGAGTCCTGAGCAATACTACTGTGGAATTCAAATGTGTTAATGGAGGTGACATTCTTTATAAACCTTAAAATGCTATATAAATGTTTATTTATTATGATTATCATCCTATACTCCCCAGGCCTTAAGTCTGGTGATGGCTTGACTCTCTGAGCCTTCCCCTGCCTTCCTACTGAGACTGAGCTATGTTTTTTAAAGAAGTAACAGGAATGTGCTAATGAATCTTTAACAACCAAGCTGGAGGGAGATGTACCCACATACACTTTTAAGCTTATTCAACAATATTAACACTTTATTAAGCCTGGACAATCAATGAAACAATAAAGTACTGATTTGTAACGATTGCTGATTTCTGAGGTGTAAATGCTCCCAGTGGAAAGTTAATAATTAGCTCTTGCCAGCCAGTCAAAGATGGTTGGAGTCCTGAGCAACCCATTCTCATTCTGTAGTGATGATGTGAATTTTATATGAAAGACATCAGAGGGTGACAAGAATCATTCAATTTTTATATATTTATAGCTGGCATTCTTAACCTGGGGCCCACCATAAAGGTATATGGATAGATTTCAGCAGGTTCTGAACTCAGAATGGAAAAACAATGACATCTTTTGCTTCCCTCTAACTGAATTTTATCATTTCCTTTCATTATTAATATTGGCCAAAAAAAATCATTCTGAGGAGTCCTTAGGCTTCAACAGACTGCTAAAGTGACCTGCCTCACACACATACATACACACACACACACACACACACACTCACCGTTAAGCCCTGAATTATAAATGCCAACTTGACTATTAGTACTCTAAATATTAAATCCTTGTTCAATGACCCAGGAATAGACAATATCACTGGAAGAACTTTACATTCTAACTCCACATGAAATCAGGGGATCAGGAGAAAGAAGCATATTGAGAGAATAGTAGGCAAGTAGGTACCTCTTGGAGAATCTAAAGTAGCTGGCAGATGACATTTTATCACGTGGTCAAAGACATTAATACACATTATTTCAAAAGGATTTTGGGGTGATTATATTGTCATACTACTAATGACAAGTATTTGAGAAAAAAGCCCACCATGAAAATGACTGCAGCTTATTACTAATACTGGTTGAAATGGATGACATGGTAGAATAACTCTATAAAGACCACGATAAAAGCATCTAAATTGAATTCACATTCATTCTGACACAGAGTGACTTTATTATAAGAGTGGCAAAACTCAAGGATAGGGAGAAATAGATGGGAAAGTATCAACCAGAAAAAAGAGATGAGAGAGACTAAAGACTCATAGATTACCCAGAAGCCCATACCATGAGCACTTTCTTCAACAAAGACTTAAACAACAGTATGAAACAACAGAGCATGGTGAATTAGAGATAGAAAGATCCTTAGAGGTGGGAGGGTAAAACGCCTTCACTTTACAAATGAGGAAACTGAGACTAGAGAAGCTGAATAATTTGCCTACGCATAAATGGTTTTGAATCTGACTACAATTCAAAAATGGTTTCATTGTACCACCAGCACTTGTTCTCTCTCTCTCTCTCTCTCTCTCTCTCTCTCTCACACACACACACACACACACACAGACACACACACACACAGAGTCACTGGATCAATTAGCCTGTTTAAAAGAAATGGTTTAGATACTTATCTACTTGATAAGTATTGAATAGGAATTTACATATGGCACCGACCTCAAAGTGTACCAGTCCATGAGGTATTCATTTGTGAGGCTGAACTGATGTTATAAACCACAAGAGAAGAGCTAGGGAAGTTTATGGGTGATAGCAGTTACCTCCAAGTAAATTATGTCTGTGTATTCATTCTAGGACATTTACTACTTTCGCCTATAAATACAATTAATGTGTTGGATTTATTTTCAAAGCACAAGGCATAGCTATAATTTATTTTAAAGCTTTTCAAGGAGAAACATCTATACCAGCATTGAAGGTTGTTTTTTTTCTGGTTTACTGAGAAACTCAAGAAACATATTCATTTTCCTTTTTAAATTGGATTCTTGCTTCTAGTTGGATTTCGCTCTGGAGTTCAAAAGATTCTTTAAACAGAGGGTAGATGATTAATCAGCTGTTCTATTTTCTTCAATCCAAACCTTTCCTCCCTAAAGGAGTTTGACTCTAGGCAGAATATTTAAAAATGGAGGCTACTAATAAAAATATACCATTCAAGAGTTATTAGCATAACATCCTAAGTTAATAACTTTAGAGTCAAAAGGCATATTAGATCCCATTAGTCCAAGCCTTTCATTTTATAAGATGAGGAAACTGAAGCTAAGAAGTTATGTGACTTGCCCAGGGTCACACAGTTAGTAAGTGTCTGAAGTCTTTAACAATCATTTATCAAGTATCAAATCTGTTCCCAGAATTGTATTGATACTGGGAAGGATATAAACCCAGGTTTTCTTGCCCCAACGTCAAACAAGGCCATAGTCATCAATCACATAGAAATAACTCACAGAGAAAGTTCCAGAAGTCATCAGATCATAGATTTAGATCTGGAAAGGACCTTAGAGCCTATCTTTTCTGAATTCCTCATTTTCCATACAAGGAAATGGGCACAAAAAGGTTAAGTGACTTACCGGGAATGAGAGAGCTAGTAAATGTTTGGGGCAGGATTTTTACCAAAACCTTTCTCACTCAAGTCCAACTATATCATAATTGTCAATTATGTGGAAATAACAAATAGGAAAAAAAAAGATTAATGAGATAATAAATCTATCCGAGGACCCCAGAACTCTTCAATCTCAGAGCTGAAGAACTACAGGCACAGCAGCTTCTAAATTTATTTTTTTCACAATCTTCCTTTTCAATTAAATAAAACCATTTCTCATTCTAGCATTTGAAGAGAACACCTGAATGATGAATACTTATGGTTTTCCCCATAGATCCCTAGAAGCCCCCTGCACTTTCTCTGTCTTTATCCTCTCAATTCCACACCATCACAATATTCACTCTGAGGTATTCCATCACATAGGGGAGGAAAGACAGTGCAGGTGGGCAATGGGTCCATCGAGCAGGCAATGGACCGTGGAAGCAAGCCACAGATCGGGTGTTTAAGCATACAAACAAAATCCACATGGCAGTAAATTACTGTCATTACTTGAGAAAAGTTCCCTGGACTGTGCCGGATTGCCCATGCAATAATAATTACGATGCAAACGAAGTAATCATTAAAAAAACACTGGGACTTTTGTAGGCCTTTGCAAAATGTTTTGTTTTTAAATCTGATACCTATGAACAACAGCAGAATACTTATATAGACAAGGTATGCTAGCTCACGTCCAGCTCACTGAATTCAATAGGCCTTACTAGCCTACACTTGGCCCTATTTGCCTTTTCCCTTACAGCCAGAGTAGATTTTTATTCCCATGTTAATACTTCACTAACTGGCGAAATCAGGAAATAACCATAACCAAGGCAGTCTTTGGGATTTTTTTTTATCTGAACACAGTCAAAGTGTAGAGTGTGAAGCCTTTGGTTTATGTTAAGTGGTACATTCTCCCATTATCTCAACTGAATGCATCTGAAGTTGTCAACACTTGGTATATAAATTGGATTTTTTAAAGAAAGTTAATTTGTGTAGAGATAGTCAAGGAGGGAAAGTAAAGAAAGGCTGAACAAGATTCAGAATATGAATTTTTAAGCTGGGACTTTAAAGAAAAAATTAGTCATAGTAAAAGATATACCAAAGGGCCTATAACAGTGATCTCATTCAACCACCTCATTTTACAGATGAGCACATTGAGGTCTAGAGATGTGAAGTAATTTGTGCAAAATAACACAGCAAAGATACAATAAGAATTCTGACCAACAGAATTACAATCTGTCCCCCTTTATACTATATCATGCCTTCTCTAAAGACATTCAAACATACCTAAAATGCCCTTTAAAAAATTATGATAGGAAAAGTACTTTATCTCCCTTACCAAGAAATTAATTTTTTTCAAATTTTGATAACTCATAGCCAATAAATCTTTAAAATTAAAATACAGTGTCATTCTGAAAATGAAAGTTTTTTTCTTAAAAACTATTTAACATCAATTATTAAGAATTTTTTAGTCTTCTGCTTTGTGTCAGACCCTATGCTAGGTGCTGGGGATACAAACCCAAGAATGAAACAGTCCCTACCCTGAAGAATCTAAGATTCTAATAAGTTAGAGAGTATGAGTATCTTAGGTGTGGATGGAGCACACCTAATGTGCCAACGCACCTTGGTGAGACCCTACTGCTACATTGGTTAGAAGATGTCCAGGAAAGAAAGTGAAAAATGATTTAATAAATAGACATATTCACTTAGTCAATTGATGAGGTAATAAGGAGCTACTGGTGGGGACAATATGGTCAGACCCATATTTTAGGAAATTCACATAGCAAGTTATATGGAAAATAGATTGGAGTGGGGAGACTTGAGCTAGGGACACTAACTGGGAGAATATTGCTATTATCAAAGTGAGAGAAGATAGAGCCTTATCCCTCACTTTTCCTCCACTATTGGTTGCTTGAGAAAAAAAATCTATTAGCATTTATGCATGTATGTGTGACTTTGATCTGAATAGGTGGCCTAAGAAATATGATACTACCATAATGATAAAATTTACCCACCTATATACCACTATTTTCTTTTGAGAGAAGAATAAGACATTTTACAAATTTTATCACTATTATTTTATTATGTATTTCCTCCTTTGTGTTAAGATTTATTCCCATTGAAAATCATTTTTTGAATTTCCACTCCTGACCCACATATTCTACCTTTTGATGTGGTAAAAAAAAAATAGAGATTCCAAGTAAAAGAGACAAATTGTGACCTTTAGAGTATCACCATGACCAGGAATTGTGATGTTGGGGCAATGTTCTCCCAGTTAATCTCCTTATTTCAAGCCTCTTCCAATTCCAATCTATGTCCCACATAATTTTCTATGTGAGTTTCCTAAAATGTGGATATGACCATATATTTTCCCCCTCAAAAAAACTGATGAGTTTTTGTGATGATGCCCAAGACTAGAATACAGTACCAGTAGGGCTTTAGGGTTTAGGGGGAGACAGGATAGCATCATTTCTTAACATATGCTCATGAATAAATTCAGGAAGAAGAAAGGATACTACAGTAGAAATAATATTTAAGATCAAAGGAGGGAGAAGCCAAGATGATAAAATAGAGAAAGCACTCAGCTGAGGTCTCCCAACATTCCCTTCCAAACAACTTTAAAATAATGTCCCAAATCCATTTCTGGAGTGTCAGAGTTAAGAAAAGGTCAAAGGAAGACATTTTCCCAGCCCAAGACAACTTAGGATGTCAGAGAGACCTGTAACATGGGAGTAGAGACTGACATGAAACCCACACGAATGAAGCACCAGTGGTGGATTGAGGTAGTGACAAGAGATGCAACAGCAGCTTCTGGAGCTCTTAAGTCAGAGACAGTAAGGGGACCTAACAAATAATCAGAGAGATATTACAGGGAACCCCTGTACTAGCACTGGATTCAGCACCAGACTATTTGGCAACTCCATTGCCTATACCAGCTTCTGGGGCATAGTTAAAGAGGAGAGAACTTTTGGTCAAGAGGGAGCAGAGATGCTGAGGCTTTCACAAAGGATCAAGGACCCTAAGGGGTATCACTTCTGGTCCTCAAGAAACAGAAGTCCTTCCTGGGTAAGGACAAAGTCCTGACCAGGACCGCAGTAACCATACTCCTCCCCATATTACACCACCTTAGAGGTATTGAAAACTTCTAGTTTTCAGAACCAGTTCTGAAAAGAGCAGTAAAAAAAGCTTCAAGCTTGAGACAGTGGTCCCTCCCTACCCTATACACATACTGGGAACAGAGCACAATTGTAACAAAAAGTTCAAAATCAAGAAATAATTGGGAAAAATGATCAAACAACAGCGGCAACAGAATGTGATCATTAACAGCTATTATGTCGAGAGGGAAGATCAAGAAGCAAATAAAGAAGAGAATAAAGTCAAAGTAGGTACAAGCAAATCCTCAAAGAAAAAAAATGTGAATTGGATATAAGTCCATCAGGAATTCCTGGAAGAACTAAAAAAGTATTGAAAATTCAAATAAGAGTGGTAGAGGAAAAATTATCCAAAGAAATAAAATTAAAGGAAGAAAATTTTGAAAAGATAATTAACATGTTGATTAAAAGAGGCACAAGTAATACTGAAGGCAACAACGATTTAAAAAACAGAGCTGGGCTAGGTCTACATCACAAAGACATCCAAAAAAAGGGAAAAGGACCTATTAGTGCACAAATATTTACAGCAGCTCTTTTTGTGGTGGCTAAGAACTGGAAGTTAAAGGGATACCCATAAATTGGGGAATGGCTAAACAAGCTATAGAATATTACTGTAATAGAATATTTTGTGCTATCAGAAATGACAAGTCTGATGATTTCAGAAAAATGGGGAAAGATCTACATGAACATGAATTAAGCAGAACCGGGAGAACATTGTGCACAGTAACAGAAGCATTGTTTGATGAAGAATTGTGAATTACATTCTCAACAATGCAATGATACAAGACAATCCCAAAGGACTAATGATGAAACCTACTATCTGTCTCCAGCAAAAGCACTAGTCTCATTTGAATACAGACTGAAGAATACTATTTTAAACTTTCTTTTCTTTTCTTTTATTTGACTCTCCTACAAAATTACTAATATGGAAATGTTTCACATAATTGGACATGTATAACATAAATCTGATTGCTTACTATCTCAGGTAAGAGAGAAGAAGGGAATTTGGAACTCAAAACTTTAAATAAAAAAAAATGTTAAAAAAATTTTTAAATGAAAAAACAGAGTTGGCCTAATGGTAAGAGACACACAAAAAAATACTGATTAAAATTCCCTTTATAAAGTAGATGGTCAGATGGAAAAAGAGGTACAAAAGCTTGCCAAGGAAAATAATTTCTTAAAAATTACAATTGAGCAAGTCAAAACCAATGACCATAAGAGATATCAAGAAATAATAAAACAAAATCAAAAGAATAAAAATAGAAGAAAATGTGAAATATCTCATTAGAGAAACAACTGGAAAACAGATCAAGAGACAATTGAAGAATCATTGGGGCTACCCAAAATTCATGATCAAGAAGACTCTAGATATCATATTTCAAGAAATCATTAAGAAAAAAGATATCTTAGATCCAAAGGGTAAAACAGAAACTGAAAAAAAAATCTGTATTCACTCTGTATCACCAACCATTCATTGTTCTCAGGCCTACCATCTGAAACTTAACCCTAGGAAGTACTCTCATTAGGGGGATAATCTTAGGATTCTCTAGGATCCCCATTAGGAGAATGACATCAAAATATCAGACACTGTAGAACTTTGTACTGTGGTACAACCTCCTTCCTCCATAGGGATTAGATGAACATTTCCTTTTGCCTTTATTCAGAAACTTAAAATCACAACCAAATTGACCCATGCTCCCCTTCCTGAGAGTAGACTCCCACTCAACATGATTATAAAAAGAGACTTCTCCCTTACCATATGATTAAAAAGCAAAGTCTCTCACAATAATTTCCAGACAAAAAAGAAGAATAGACTCAGTTTATCATAGGCTAATTAACTTGACTTTGATTCTGGACAAACTTCTAAATTAGGTTATTAAAGAAATAGCATACATTTGAAGACAAAAGTGGTAATCACAAAGATTTAACATGGAATTAACAAGAACAGGTCAAAATGCATTGCTTTTTTTTTTACTGCTTTACCAGCTTTGTAGATCAGAAATAGATAGATGATAGATAGATAGCTACAACTACAGATATTATATATATATATATACATATACGTGTATACATATACATATAAATATATGTTATGTCTAAATATATTAGATTCTAGCAGAAATTTGAAAATTTTTCTTATGTTCCCTTTGTGAAAATGATGGAGAGATATGGAAGTATAAGCAATTGAATTCAGAGCTTGTTGGATGTCCAGTTCAAAGAGGAGCCATTTCTGATTCAATGTCAGTTTGGAAGAAGATCTCCAGGGAATACTTCTTGATCATATACTACTTAGCATTTTTATGACTAACATCTTAAAGTCATAGAAGAAATGCTTAGAGAATTTGCAGATAACCCAAATTGGGAAGGATAGCTGAGAAACTGAATGACGATGTCATGTTTCAAAAAGTTTTTAGGAGTCGAACATCTGGTAGAATCTATTATCTGGAATTCAACATGCATAATTGTTATCTTGAGCTTGGATTCAAACTGAGAACATCAGAAACACTGAACGAAAGAATCAGGGTTAGCCAACAATGTGTCGGAAAAAAAACCCATGCTTTCAATGGATGGTGATATCAACTTGACTCTGTAGTGTCATGTGGCAAATGAGATCTTATTAGGAAAAGCATAGTTCATGTCTAGCAATACAGCATAATAAAATTTTACTTTGTCTTGATCAGCCTATATTTGGAGTACTGTATTCAATACTGGGTATGAGTATTTGAAGGAATAAATATGGAAGAATGATTACATTTCTACTACTTGGCCCCAGGAGTCTGGTTGGTTTCCATCCTTTACTCTCATAGTGGACCAAAATGACATCACCATATTAGAGTCAAGTTACAATGTGTCTGACTGTAACTGATCAGACCAATATGAGCTTGGAATGCTCGACCACAGGTCAGGTACAATTAGTGCATGTGAATATTTGGGTGGATTCTAAAAATTTGTTCATCTTGCGTTTATTTTGAGCTATTTCAATTCTGCTTTGCTCATAGAGCACAAAACTTTCTCTGATGAGACCACACTATGGTAGCCAGTCCTATGCCAATGTCTACCATGTCACATAATCAATTCCAAAGTAAAGAGAGACTTTGAGAGTATCCTTGTATTACTTCTTCTGACCACCATGTGAATAACTGCCCTGTGTGAGTTCTCCATAAAATAGTCTTTTAGGCTCCAGGAGACAGAATTCAGAGAAATGAGTAGAAATGGCAAAGAGGAGAATTTAGAGGTGGCATAAAGAATAACTGTCTAATAATTAGAGCTATTTTAAAGTGAGTAACCTTGGAAGATATTGGGTTCTTCCTCATCAGAGGTCTTCAAGCAAATATCAGTTGACCATTTGTCAGAAGTATTATAGAAAGGCCAATTTTGTACATGTGTTGAATTCCATGGCTGTAACTCTAAGATAATATAGATGATAGATAGATAGATAGATAGATAGATAGATAGATAGATAGATAGATAGATAGAGAGAGAGAGAGACAGACAGATAGATAGATTGATAATTTATTAAGTGTTTACTATTCCACAATGCAGGTACAGTGTTAAACACTCAGATATAAAAATAAGCAAGCAAGAACATTCCTGTTCTCACGGAGCTCAAATTTTCATAGAGGAAGGAAAGGCCTGGTACTTGTCAAGACAGCATAACATGGTGATAACAAGACAATAAGATGGAGGTCTAGTTATTGATGAGTTAGGTCAAAGCTCATCTCTCAGAGTTTAGAGACTGAGGTGCAGGGTCTAACTTTGGAGGGTTATGGGAGATGAGGATGAGAAAATTCTATGTTTCCATGAATTGGATCTTTATCATTAATTATTAAGATCTGATCAATTATTAATATTAAGACTGGTAATACAGTATAGTAGGACATGTACTAGATTTAGAGTGTGAGCATTAAGTTTGGACACCTCCTCTACTAATTAAAATCTGTGTGACTTTTGGCAAGTTATTTAATCTCTCTAATCTCAGTTATAAGGAATTTGTACATGATCTCTAAAGTCCTTTTCATCGCTAAAGCCTGTAAACAAACAATGAGTCATTTTCCTTCCTTTTATAGAACCTCCAAAACCAATAAAGAATTTTTTTCCCCATAGTTTTCTGTGTAAGAAGCCAAAGATAAGGTCATTAGGGACTAAAAAAGTTACTTTTAATGTAATAGCAAATATAAATTGCAAAGTTAGTATCAACATAAATTTACACTTAGGGCATATTTAATGCAAAGATTTTTCAGCACTAGACAATAAATTCTGTAGCACTTGTAATAAAAGTGGGGTTAGCATGGCACAGAATATCCAGTTCAGAAGGAACCTAAGAGCACAACTTGTCCAACTCATTCCTAAAAAAAAAAATCTCTTACAGCAAAGATATCATACTCAGAAAGAAACTGTGGCCCCACTAAACTATGCATAATGGTCTCTAGGGGCTGCATGTTGATTTAGAAAACCACAAATTACAAACGTGTGTTTTTTAGGTTTTTTTAATTCTGTTAAATATTCCCCAATTACATTTTAATATGGTGGCACTCAAGAATGTTATGGCCCCCAGGAGATGTATTTGACATCTCTGCCTTCCAACAAGTTGACAAGAGGTCATTCAGGTCTTTTCCTAAAGAATTAAAGTCAGTCAATAAACATTTATTAAGTTCCTAATATGTGCCAGACATAGTGCTAAACTCTGAGGATACAAAGGTAGAAGATATACCCTGCCTCATGGAACTCATAACCAGCCAAGAAAGACATCCAATTCCACTATTGTTTTTCGAATTCTCTCCCTTCTTCAATCCCCCTGTCTCCACCCACAGAGAAGGCAAGAAAGAAGTACCCATTATACATAGCAAACAATTAATGACTTTATTAAGTGTCTACTATGCGCCAGGCATTATGTTAAGCACTGAGAAACAAAAGACAGTCTCCGACCTCAAGGAGCTCACATGCAAAATATATTTCCATAAAGGGGAGAAAAATAACGTGAAAAGAAATATGCTTCAGTCTACACTCAGAGTTCATCAGTTCTCTCTGTGGAGGTGAATGCCATTTTTTTTATCATGAGTCCTTTGGAAATATCTTGGATCATTGCATTGATAACAGTAGCTAAGTCTTTCATAGCTTATTATTATGACAATACTACTGTTACTGTGTCCAGTGTTCTTCTAGTTCTGCTCACTTCATTTGGCATTAATTTATATGCGTCTCCTTAGGTGTTTCTGAAACCATCCCTGTCATCATTTCTAACAGCACAACAGTACTGGGTCACTATCATATGCTGCATCTTGCTCAGTCATTCCTCAAATGATGAGCATCTCCTCAGTTTCCAACTTTGCCACAGCAAAAAGAGCTACTATAAATATTTTGTACACATTTTCTCTTGCCCCAAGCCCAAATATTTTTCTCTGTAAAAATTCTTTGTTCCTCCTTCTGCCCCTTGAGGCCAAATAGACCAAGTCGGATCACTCTTGATTGTGATATCTCTTCAAAAACTTAAAAATAGCTATTAGATCCTCCCTAAGTCTCTTTTTTTCTGACACAAATCCCCCATATTCCTTCAACCAATTCTCATAAAATTTTAAAATCCTATACAATCCTGATTATTACCCTTTAGATCAAATGTTCTAATCCTTTTGTGTGTCCTGGACCCTGTTGGGAGTCTGATGAAGTTTATAGACCCCTTCTCGGAATGACGATTTTTAAACAGCATAATTAAAGGAAATGCTATATTTCAGTTAGAAGTTAGTGAAAACGAAGTTTTTGTTTTTGTTGTTGCGGGGGAGGCTTATGCAACTTCATAGAACTCTTGAATTCAATGTGTTCTATAGCTCCTGGGTTAAGAACACCTGCTTTAGCTAAAATACAGTTTTTCTAAATCCTTCCTAAAATGTGATGCCCATAATGGAATTCAATGATCCAGATGTAGAGTAAAGCAGGACTTCTATAGCCTTAGACACTAAACCTCTCAAGGCAGCCTGGGATAGTATTAGCTTTACTGGCAGCCAATTGTTGAGTCACAAGAAAGATGACCCTAAAGTATTTCAGCCCTAAAATCAGTCCACTAAAACTAGTTTCAAAGTACTGACATTATCTAGAGAGCTGGACTTCACGTCAGAAGACCTGGATTTAATCCTGCCTCATACAATTACTGTGTGACCCTTGGCTAATCATTTAACCTCTCTTAACCTCAGTTTCCTCATAAGTAAAATGGGGGGAAAATAGCATCTACTTCACAGAGTTGTTGTGAGGATTCAATGAGCTAATTTATGTTACGTGAAGGACAATTAGGTCACACAGTAGATAGAGGGGTGGTCTGGAGTCAGGAAGTTGTTGCTGAGTCATTTCAGTCAAATCAAACTCAAACTCTTTCTGACCCCATTTGACTTGCCCAAGGTCAACACAACTAGTGTCTGAGGGTAGATTTGAACACATGAAGACTATTCTTTCTTGATTCTAAGACCTAGACCTATGCTCTAATACAATCTCAGACACTTACTGTGTAACCCTGCACAAGTCACTTAACCCTGTGTGTCTCAGTTTCCTCATCTGTAAAATGAGTTGGAAAAGGATATGCAGAACCACTACAGTATCTTTGCCAAGAAAACCCCAAATGGGGTCATGGAGAGTCAGAAAAGACTGAAATGACTGGACAATAACAAATGTTATATAAAGTGCCTTGTCAATTATAAAGTGCTATATATAAATATGCTATTATTATTATAATTTTGTTGAATCTGTTTATTCTTTTCCACACTTTTATGTTTACTAGTGAATATGAATAGATACTGAGATGTTGGTAAATACCAAATATTAGTTTACTATTTTATTCTCTAGTAACTGCTCCTTGAGTTGCCAGCAACAGTTTCATAAGGGTCTTGGAATGCGCTAGCATTGCACTATAACCCATATTACAACAGAAATAATGAAGTTATCACATATTTAATTCATTGGGTACTCATAATTTCCCTTTTTATTGTGAATAAAAGAACTATTTTTCTGGTTTGATGGATGTTCAAAAGAATGAATTCCTATTATGAATTCCAGCCCAAGTTTTTGGGTCATTTTGGGTTCATTCTTAGTTGCTTATTGGGTTTTTCAACGGTGACCTCTGGCAAATACTCACTCTGTCCCTTTATAAAAAGAGGTTTTGAAGAGTTCAATGACATGGCTCAAAAAATGTTTAAAGGTTACTCACATGCATGGGATTTGAGGTTGGTTGAAAAGGAGTGTGGATAGTTTTCCATTTTGTTCCCCCATTTTTGACAATGTCCCATCTTAAATCCTACACTGAATCCATTCACTATTTGAATCCCACTCAGTCTGGAGAAGAGAGAAAAAGTAAAGTGGGGTACCAAAGAGGAAGAGGAGAGTGAAGGGGGAGTATCTTACGATGTGAAGATAAAATAAGAGTGGTATTCTGGAATGTCTACTCCACGATACCTCCAGAGAAGGGGGAGAACAAAATGGAAGTTACTCAGCTGAAAAATATAGTACTGTTCCTCCTACACTCTCCCATCTAAAGCCCAAATCATTCTCAGAGAACCAAAAAGTGCCTAATTCCTGCTATCAACGTGACCAATTTCATGCGTACCGTACTTCCTGCTATCAACGTGACCAATTTCATGCGTCAATCAGAATCATTAGCCCATCACTGGGGCTGCACCTTACATCTGGCTCTCCAAATTTATGGCTCAGAGTAGGTGATAAACTACTAAATTCTGTGAAGAAAAAAACCTATTTTTCTGCCCAGTCACATGTTTTCCAGGTCAAGAAAGAGGACAGACTAAGGCAATTTAAGAAAAATTAAACCCTGCATCAGCTGGAGCTATTATGTCTTATATCAGATTCTTGGAGGAAACGGCACAAAATTGTTCTAGTTAATCAGAGTAGAGAAAAGTAATAGCTTTTGCTAAACTAAGTGATGCTAACCTGTGGGAACTTGAATCCAGTGCTGAATAGAAATATTTCTATTAAAAAAATGGTACGTCTTAATTTTGTATCAAGCTGTGCATTGTTCAGAATCTGAGGAAAACTAAATAACTCAGTACATTACCTGAGCCTGCAAAGTATAGTACTATCCAGTCATTACAGAAATTGATTCCTGCCCAGAAATGATAGATGCTTGTATGTCTTCTATTTCTCCTAGGTAGAAGCATCTAGAATTCACCCATCATTAAGATATCTTTTTTAAAAATATACAGACATACAGAGTTTCCAAACTTGCTCAATCTTTTCCATGGCATATTTTCTTAACTGAGACTTTTTTCTCCTCTTTGGAGTTCTCTCCTCATCCAGGATAATGAGATCCTGTTAATTATACAGATGGGAGGTAAGCCAGAGAAGGCTTTCCGAATTAGTGGAAATAATAACGTCCAATACTTATATAGCACTTTGAGATTTGCAAAGTACTTTATAAATACTATCTTTACATCAGTCTTTGTAAGGATGGCACCGTTAATTAAGAAAGGTTCTGACTTGCTTATGGCTACACAACTATAAGTGTCTAAAGTAAGTGGACTTCTTTAATTTTTTTAAGTAATTAATTTATTTTTAGTTTTCAACATTCACTTCCACAAGATTTTGAGTTCTAAATTTCTCCTCCCTGTCTTCCCTTTCCCAAAACAGCATGGAATCTGATATAGGCTTGCTATATAAAGTCATATTTCACATTAGTCATGTTGTAAAAAAGAATTAGAACCAATGGGATGAGCCATGAGAAAGAAGAAATGAGACAGAGAGACAGAGAGACACAGAGAGAGACAGAGAGACAGAGACAGAGAGAATACAAAAAGTATGCTGCCATCTGCATTCAGACTCCATATTTCTTTCTCTGGATGTGGATAGCATTTTCCATCAAGAGACTTTTGGAGTTGTCACATGACTGAGAAGAGCTAAGTTTATCAAAGTCTAAGTTAGGTTTTGAGCTCATCTTTCTGACTTCAAGTTTACAGTTATATCTCCAGTTTGCTTATTCAGACACCCTTTTGAAGATCCCTAGGATTAATTACAAGAAGATAGACATGTTTGGTAGAACCACAAGGCCCTTCCTTACAAAGCATTCATCTGTGCCTTATAATTTGCACTAGGGTAGGGTTTATCCTATACTATTAGGATCTTCTTTGCAGGAAAATGTCTATCTGTTCTAGCCAAAGTTATATACTAAAGTCTGATTTGCCCAACACTGAAATTGCCATCATCACCCACCCTTCACATTTCCCTATCATACCCTACATATTTATTGACTTGGAGTTTCCTCCCAGGAATGGAGCCAGTGGAATTCTGAAGCAGACAGAAAATACAAGCCAGCTGTCTATTTAAGGCAACTGCAAAGGGCAGGCTCAATACCATTTTTGTTCTACTTTTTTTTTTAAATAGGCAAACAACCAACTAAAATGAAAAGGAAAATTATTAAACTGCCTCCAGAATATACAGCCCTGCATTTTTTCCTGTTAACTGAAGTGTCACTATTTCTTCTCATGAATCCTAACCATAAAATTCTTGAAAGTGTTCCTTCTTCCTTTTTCTCAAGTCATATTGAAAATGACTGATAAAGAAAAAAAAATAATCTTTCTTGCTTTGGAAAACTTAAAATTTGTTTATCCACAGTAAAAAAAAAAAAAGATTCGGAAACAGTTAATATCTTACTTCTGTTCTTAGGGGAAGAAATGAACTTTAATTGCATACCTTGAAGGTTCACAATTGCCTATACCTTTCCTTAAAAAGCAATCCCCACTCAGAGCACTACAGATAATGACCAGACCCCAATTCATTGCCCCTAAAGTACTACATAAAATGTGAGTGGTTATTTTTTGATTCTCATCTTTTTCAGTGAGTTTCAGACAAAATAACTGTAGGACAAATCATCAGCTTACTATTACTAACAATAGCTGGCATTTATATAGCATTTGAATAAAGGTATTAGGATGCAAGTTCTTGTTTGCTAGACCTACCTAGACTTTGGACTAAAGGGGCCAAGGTCTCCCATTGCATCCTGGGTCATCTCTAGTCATCCTGAGGAATAACTGATCACTGGATTCAGATGACTCTGGAGAAGTGAGGCTGGTGACCTGCACAGCCTTCCCTCACTCAAAACACAGTCAAGTGCAAGTCATGTCATCATTTCTCTAATGGCATGGTCTTCTTTGGCAACAAAGGACGAACCCAACCCATTGAGAGCATAACAGTCACAACTATGACAGTAGACAGGACAATAAAGACATGTACTTTATCCTGTTCCCATATGGTTTTTATCCCTTCTTCTACTTATAAAGCTCTATATTCTATTTAGCTTGTACATTATGAAAATTTAAGATGACAATATACATTTTAATGTGTGCAAAATATTTTTCATAAGCTTCCATGGAACATTGTTATATCTGAGCAATACATTTGGTCTTTGCTAATTTTCCAACAGCTCAGTAGACTTGATTGAGTTCTTTCAGCATACTTTCAGATCTGTATGCAAAGTAAAAAAAAGTGTGTTCATTTGCTATCTTTCAATCACTGAAAGTTAATGAGTTTCTGATGTATAATTACAGTTATCAGGTCATAACTTGCTAGGTACTCGAAGGTCCTAAATTTTTATAACTTGCAGAGTTTTATTGCAATACCTGAATTTCCTTAAAAAATCTACATTGATCAATTCTATTCTGAAATTTCCATCATGAACCCCTGTATGTCAAATAAATCCACATTACTTACCCTTTATTTGATTTTTCTCTGTCAGTGTATTTTTGGCTTAGTTTATGTGGCTGGTGACTATGAAGGGCATTCTGAATCCACATTTATCTTAGAGAATTCATAGGTTGCATCTTAAGATAGAAACCATTTGTGGTTTATAAACAATAAATCTATGGTGTATATCTATTTTAACCATTTACCATTTCTCTATGACGTGATGCGTGATTACTCCAAAGACATTTTTGTAGCTTTTTTAACCTATTTGTAATGTGTTCTAAGAATGCCTATTGATCTTCTTCCTCATTCTAGTCACTGAAGTATTCATTTTTCTAATATTTCCTTAGGAGGATGGGTATTGGGTTTTATGAACTTTATTTTTATTAGGATAACTTTCAAATCTGTTATTATCCATTTTATTATTCCAAAACTGTACTCTAACACTAGTATAATGCAAGTAGACACTTTTATTTCCACCATTACTATTATTGGAGGTTTTAAGAAAAGCTATGACATAATGACAAAAAAGACTGACCTTGAAGTCAGAAAGACCAGTATTCAACACCTACTAGTTGTATGACATGAGCAAGTAACAACTTCTCAGTACCCCCAAGAAGTTCCTTAAGACTATAAATTACTGAAGAGCTGTTGAGTTGCATTAATGGAGGGAATTCACATCCTGGGAATTCCACCACCAATTGAATTACAGCTCTAGACTCTGTCCACATTATTTGAGTAAAATGATACTCTTTTGGAGTGAAGACAGCCATGATCACTGTCATGTAAGTTCTTATCCTCTAAAGTAGCTAGAAATAACTAGCCCTGAAATGAAGAGATCTTTTCTTGAAGGTTTACTTTTCCAAATCCCCCATGTTTTAATCATTTGTTGTTATGATTTCTTCATTGTACAAGGGCAAGGTGAGGAAAAAAGCTCTGAGTAAGTCAGTCAATAAACATCTACGGTGTATTATGTGCCAAGACACTGTGCTAAGCACTGGGGATACAAAAAGTGGCAAAAGACATCACTTGTCCTCAAATAGCCTATAATCTAATGGAGAGACAACATGCAAACCAATATATACAAGCAAGTTGAATGTAGGATAAATATGAAATAATCAAGAGAGGGAAGTCACTGGAATCAAAAGGTGTTGGGATAGGCACCCTGTTGAAGGTAGGATCTTAGTTGGGACTTAGAGGAAGCCAGGAAAGTCAGTAGTTAAAAAAGAGGAGGGAGCACTTTCCGGATATAAGAGAAAATGCCTGGAGCCAAGAGATAGAGTGCCCCGTTAGAGAAAAAGCCCAGAGGGTGGTGTGGTTGAATCAAAGAGAACATAATTGGAAGTAAAGTATAAGAAGATTGGAAAGGAAGGAGGAGACTAGATTAAGGATGTTAAACACCAAACAGGGGATTTTGTATTTTATTCTAGAGGAAATAGGATGGCATTGGAGTTTAATGAATGGGGGGTTGGGTGGGGGAAGACAGGGAAGACCACTTTAGTGGCTAAATGGAAGATGGATTGGAGTGAGACAAACCTGAGGTGGGCAAACCCGCCAGCAGGTTATTGCAATACTATAGCTAGGAACTGGGAAAAATCCAGCATGGGTCTACTTTAATTCTCTTTGTGATTTTACAGAGCTCTACTTCTATCTAGATGTAGGATCTCTGCTTTCTGGTCCTGAATATTTTTCCTCTTTCTCCCAACCTCCAGCACTCCTAACTGGAAGCAATGAGACAGTAGAAAAGGCATTGAATTTACAGTAAGAGAATCTGGGTTCAAATTTCAGGTCTGGCGTTATTTCCCAGGGCTAAACTGATTCATGTCAAACACAAGCATTTATTAAGTGCTTACTGTGTGCCAGACACATTGCTTAAACCTCACTAGGCTTCACTTTCTTCATTTACCCATCAAGGACCTTTCCAGTTGCTTTCCCTTAGTTTCTATGTCCTTTTTCTCTCCCTCTACCTTGGTCTCCCTTCCATTCTCCCTCTCTCATCTCTCCATCCCTTTGTCTGTGCTCCCATGTCTTTCTGTGTGTATGTGTGTCTATGGCTTTGGTTCTCTCTCTGTCCACTCTCCCCCCTCTCTCATTCTCTATCTCACATACATACATACATACATGCATACACACACATCCTATGTATTGCTTTATGCTTACATGTTATTTCCCTCCCTTCCACTTTGAAGACTGGGTTCATTTCTTTTTGTTTTTCTCCATAGCCCAAGTCCATAATATAGTGCCTTGCGCAGAGTAGTGATTTAATAAATGCTTGTCAAAGAAAAGAAGGAAAAAACAAGAGAATGTTGCATCAGATGATCTTTGAGGTTCCTTCTAGCTACAAATACATGATCTGGTAAGATCAGGTTGATTAAATTAAATTGAAACTATACTGTATTTACATTTAAATTAGTGAACAAAATTCTACCATAGTTTGAATTGTACCATATTCATTGTCTCCTTTAGTAGCTCCATGAACCGTCTTAGTCTACTCAGAAGTTAATCATAAGTCACACAGTACCACTTAATTAACTTGCATTAAGGAGTGAAACGTCTGAATCATAAACTTTTTTATAGCATTTCAGCTTTGTTATTTTCAAGTATGTACAGTATCACAAGTTAGTAATTAAGGCATTGTTGCCATGTAAAAAGCCTTGCCAGATTTTCTTTGATAGATGAATCAGGACCATTTATAATTAGTGCATCACTGGAAGAATGAATAAATGCTTACAAATAATTTTCTGCCTTAATATGTCAAAACTTCAATGGATTCGTGATCTCATCTGTGTGGTACTTATTCCCTTGGTGCAGATTCATGTTGCTCCCATTCCCTTCCATCTCTTAGTTTCCTTGGTTTCCTTCAAGATTCAGCTGTGTAGGAGGCTTTTCTCAGTTTTCCAAGATTCTAGTGTTTCCTCCTCCCTCATTACCTTTCATATTCTCTCCATCTTCCTCATCTTCTCTCATATATACATATGTATATATGCATATGCACTCAAACATATAGGTGCATGTATATGTATTTATATAGAGAGAGACACATAAGCATATTTTTACGTTGTCTCCCCAACTAGAACATATGTTCTTTGAAAGAAAAGGCTACTTTTGCCTTTCTTTTCATCCCTTATGCCTAGCAAAGTGTTGGCACATAGAGGACAATTAATAAATGTTTGTTGACTGACTGAATGATATTCTATACTATGACCCTTTTGTCCATTGCTCTCCATGAATTCTTAAAAGAGAATCCACACAACATGTTGGAAACCTTCCTCTAGGTCATTAAACCCTCCCTGGTTTCCAGTGGAGGAAACAGCAAAACCATCCACAGGTTAGCCTTTGCTCTCACTATATAACCAAACCATGTCCTTTTCCAATCATACTCCCAGATAACTTCTTTTATGTCACTTTCATTTGTAAGTCACTATTGGCAATACATTACAGCCTAGTCATAACCACCATATATATTCATACTGCCCCTTAGATCATCTATTTTACAATTCTTTATGACTAAGTTATACTACCATTCAGTCATTTAAAATCCATAAAGAATTTTGGGGAAAAAATTGGAACTAGAGCTATAATTTCATTATGATAAGGGGTTTTGATTTAGAATTTCCTTCTGTTCATGCAGAATTGTGCTTATTCTTTAATATAATCTTTAGAGATTTGCTTGGTACATTGAAAGGTGAGACATCTAGCCTGGGGTCACCCAACTAGTATATGTCAAAAACAGAACTAGAACTCAGGTCTTCCTGATCCCAAGGCAAGATCATTCACTATAATACCATGTTGCTTCTGGGCTTATATCAATATTATAAAGATATATAATTTGTCTTTGATGAAGAAGCTTGAGATCATTTAGGGAGAATATTAAATATTCTCCTTGATGATTTACCTGTACAGTCTGGCTTTTATCATTTTGCCATCATTATATGTCTTACGTCCCCTGGGTCTAGGCCAATTTTCCTAAAGTCAGTAGTTCTGTCATTGAGTCCATGGACAAATTTCAAAAGATCTAAGAACTTGGATAGGGGAGAAAACTACATCTGTGTTTAAATATACTTGCTTTCCTTTACAATCCTATGTATTTTTATTCATTTGAAGACATTATTCTGAGAAGAGGTCCATAGGCTTAACCAGATGGTCAAAGAAATAAAGGTCAAGAACCTCCATTTTCAATCTTTCAGTTGTTCCTTGCCTCCTTATCAGCAGTTAGCCTCTTACTGTTGGACTTTTGATCAACATTTTCTTAGACCTAAAGAAATAGGTGTAATGGAAACTATGAGAGTTTAAAAATCTTCCCCACCCATTAATGGGATTGCCTATTAAGGAAAACTTGATCAGGAGTCCCACACCTTTTGTTAATTTTCTGATGAGGCACTGATTCTCAAGGGTTGTGGTGCCCTCTGGTTCTATAAAATGTATACTCTGAGATGAGGTTTTACTTTGGGGCTTATTCGTTGGAAGTGTTTATTTGGCCAGAAAAGACTCTGTGCAGTCACTCAGGAGCCCCTCCCCCACCACACACACACACGCACGCACAGACACACACAGACACATACATGCACACACATACACTTTGAAAACCCAGATGTTGGTGCTTCTTTCTCTGGTAACTGTATGTATGGTCAGACAATTGGATCTGTCTGTTGATCTGTGATGTACGTATACTTATGTCAGGCAGTGGGAAGCACTGTTTATTAATCTTTATTTCTCTGTATTTTCTCTGATGTTCAAGGTGCTGACTTTTTCCCCTGAACTAAGTGAGTGATACATGTGATTGATTAAAGTGATTGCTGATTCCTCAAAAGTGGCTTTCTCTTTAGAAAAGTAGATCAAAGAACCTGTACAGCAGGCCCTCTTGTGTATGTTGGGATCCTTACTATTACAAAAGGTAGCTTTCCAATTTTTTGTTTTATTATTTCTAATAAATGTTGGCATCTGATTTGGTTTCTATAGTTTCATGGTCACCAAATTTATTAAGCTTAGGAGTTAAACCTTTATCTGATTTTTAAAAATTATTTGGTATGACTGTTAAAATAACTAAAAATAACCCTCTAGCAAAATGTTATTTTCTAGGTTAAGAATAACCTTGCATCCATATGAGTCACTCCTGGTCCTGATACTATTTTATTCTAAATTTTTATTGCACACAAGAATGAGTACATAAAAGAAGTACAAAATGAAGTATTGCCTCTGCAGTACTAAAATGCACACTACTAAAATATGTTGTCCCCCTATCTCACTACTAGTGAAAGGCAAGGTGAGGTAGATGGGAAATTTTGAGCAAAGATCCTTAAGCATCCAGAATGAGTTTGCAAAAAGAAAACGATAGGAGCAGGCAAGGAAACCTCCACTGAGACCAATCCATAGGAACAAGAACGCATCTGTATTTTCAAGAATATTTGCTATAATATTTTCAGAAGATACAAAATTCTGAAGATTAGTTAAAACCTCAATTTAGATGGGCCTAAAAATTCCAATGACCTTGAGAAGGGAAGGGTGATTATAAGCAAAAATGAATTTCAGTCAAGAAAGGAGCAAAATTTTATGCTTAGCAAGTTTAACAGACCACAGACTAAGCACAAATCTAAAATGCTGTGATTATTTTGAGGCATGATACCATAATGAATTATAGAGCATACTAAATGATGAGAACAAGAGCTAATTCTTCCTCCACAATCAGCATTATTGGAATCCTGTACCAAGCTTTAAATGGTACCAATTTTAGCCATGTGGAAAAGAAAATAAGAGTTGAGAAATTTACATTTCAAGATGAACATCCTGAATTGAAAACCAAGTAAGTTTGAGAATGAATAGAACCCTGGAAACAGGATCAATGACTTTTGATTGGGGAATGACCAAACATATCATGATGCACTAAATGTAATAAAGTATTATTATACACAAAGAAACAAGGAATCTGATTAACACAGAAAAGCAGGAGAAGATGTGAACTTCTGAAAATGAGATGAGTAGAAGCAGAAAAACTGCACATAATGACAAAAGCAATGAAAATGGAAAGAAAAGTAAAATAAAACAAGCTGGAAGTTGTAGAATTATAATGACAAACCTTTTCCCCTTGCCAAAAGTAAATAAAGATGCTCAATTATTTCCCTATCTTCTTCGTGGTGGTAGAGCTATCTAGCACTACATATAAGATCATGTGATACATTAGGTAATATATCATAAGTTAACATTATGGATAGAATATCAGGTACAATAGCAGAAAGATCTAAGTTCAAATTCTACCTCAGATATTTAATGTGACCTGGGTAAGTCACTCAACCTCTCTTAACCCTTAGTTTCTTCATCTGTAAAAGGAAGATTACAATAGAACATTTCATAAAACTGTTTTGAGGATTAAGTGAGATATATATAAAGCGTTTTGCAAGCCTCAAAGCAGTATATAAATTCTAGCTGCTACTAAACTGCTTTTTTAAATGTCTTTTAAAAGTTCTTTGCTATGATGGAAGACTGATGGGGAAGAAGGGAGATATTCAGAAATGTGATATGCTGTTTATGAGTCATTTTTCAGACTCTTCATGACACCATTTGGAGTTTTCTTAAATTAGAGTGGTTTACTATTTCCTTCACCTGGTTATTTAACAGATAAGGCAACTGGAGCAAACAGGGTGAAATGACTTTTCTGGGATCATATAGTTGGTAAATATCTAAGGCAAGATTTGAACTCACAGAGACCCAGAATCCTATCTACAACATCACCTAGATATCCCTAAAGTATGATACAGATAATTCAAAAGAAATCAATAACTTGTTTGAAAAAATGTATATGTGACAAGACTCATGTGGGAAGGGCTGTCCTTTCATATGTGGCGTGGGGGCGGGAGTATCATTGTGGAGGCAGAAAAAACATCTCTAACTTCTTACCATTCCCCTGCATCCTTCCTCAAAAGAATTTAATTCTGGTGAGAAGTGGACGCAAAGAAGTTGGAGAGGAAGCCAATGTTCTGTCCCCAAAGAAAGGAGGTACTGGCCTAGAATGACATCTTTCTGCTCCCTTAAACATTGTCAGTTTATTAGGGGATATGATCAGGTTGCAGATAATTTCTGGTCATTGTTTCATTACTAGGAGTAAGGAGGCGCCCAGACTTCATATCTAAAGCTTGACTCCTTCCCCATCCAACACCAGTTCCATGTGCACACAGAGAAATAGCAAAGAAACCTATTTCTCCAAATCATAGCAAAACAGAAGTCGTATATATAGGAAAATATATACAAGACAATATGGAGTGAAGGCCCTCTCCCATGAAGAGCAAGGTAACTCAACTCAAACGATAACCAAACAATTATAACTGATGGACTCGGTCAAGACAATAAGTCAGGATGCCTGTGACCACTGTACTACCCCACCACCTGACTCACAACAACAAAAAAGTAATTACATTCAGGAGGTTTTTTTTATTGACAGATAGCTAAATACAAGTTTATCAAGCCTGATTTCTATGATCTTTACCTCATAGACTTAGCTTCATTATTGCTGTATCGTTGGGCTAAATTCTAAGTTCAATGACTTCTGCTTCTGAGAGACATGGTGATACGGCCATATACAAGTGTGGACCAAACTGGGAATGAGAAGATGGGCAGGGAACAGACAAGAAAGTCCTCCATGCCCTTTGGGCTGTGATTTGAGTAACCCCATGAGTCCACTGGAGTTATGGAAGCTGATCACCTCTAAAATTAGGTTGCCTTTTGTTTTAGCATAATTTACATCATTAGGCGGCTAGGTGGTGCCACAAGGCACAGAACACTGGGCCAGGAGTCAGGAAGACCTAAATTCAAATCCAGTCTCAGATGCTTCCTAGCTGTGTAACCCTGGGCAATTCACTTAAGGTCTTTCTGCCTCAGATTCCTCATCTGTAAAATGGAGACAATAATACAACCTAATTATTAAATGAGATAGATACTTATAAAGTGTTTGGCTGGCATATACTAAGAACTTAATAAATATTTATTCCCTCTCTCCTTTCGTCATTATTCACATGGCCCAAAGTACTTATTATCCATGTCTGGAATTTTAGGAAGGTTCATTTCTATAACATGTTGCATCTACTTGGTCACCATCTCCACTCCCCTCAAACCACACCTTTGGACTCCTCCTCTGGTATGCCAAGCTCTGATGGATAAGTTTTTGCTTTGACTTGCCTAGAACCAGACCTCCACACCATTGACTATCTTGGGACCCTGCTATCTCCATTCTTACAGAAAACAATCTCCATCCCCTCTCCCACCCTGTCCCCACACACCACATGAGCTTGGACTCCAACCTCAGACCTCTGGACTGTCACAGGAGAGTTTTCATCTTAGCTCTCCCATAAGCAGACTCCACATCATTTCCTGGCTATTTCCACATCACTGCTGTCTTCACTGCTTCCTTTTCTAGCTTCCTCCTCCACACACACAAACCCACCATATGTATTGTCTTCCCAAATTAAAATGTAAACTCCCAGGCAGCGGAGACTGTCTTCCTTTCTATCTATAATGCTTCCATCTAGAGAAAAAAAGTGTTTGAAAAGAAATTAAATGAGCTTCCTGGATTCTTATATGTTCAAATATGTGAATTTCAAGAAGCTTTATGATCTATTGGGATAGATAATTGCAATATATATTAGAGGAGTGAGTTCTCCCACCAGGGAAACCATAACTCTTTGGGTATTTACATGTTGACTTATGTATACCCTCCATGATATTCCTTCCCCAATTTCTGATTTTAGTATGGAGGACATACTAAAGCAGGTTCTACTAAACTGGAAGACAGACTTGGGGACAACCTGGGTATCTGTAGTACAAGGTTCTGAGACTCATCAGCAGGGTGGGTAGCCAATGAATGATTTTTTTTTTTTGCTATTGTTTTGCCAAAACAATTTGCATAGAAGTACAGAATGTTCACCAAAATGAGAGCGGGGGAGAAAAAAGGCAAGAAGTGAGTGGAAGGCGTTCTCATCTTGATAAAATCACAGGCATTCTGAAACACTGAGAATATGCATATATACACACGTACAAACATTGCCTTCTTTCTGCATATATGTGAATTATGCGCATATATGTATATGTGCATATATCCATGTATTTGTATGTGTGTACGTGTGTGCATGTGTGTATATGTGTGTACACATGTATTGTATGTGTATTGTACATTTATAGGTGTATGCACATAAGCATATACACATATAATATGCATACATGGTGACACATATGTATGTGTGCATGTATATGTGTATGCATATATATGCCATACGTACATAGACCTGTACACACACATGCAGCATTAACAATATTGCTACACTGAGCCACTCATGTTAAAGGAAATGATGCCTCCATATAATTAGTTTTTCCAGATAACTGAAATCCCAGCTTTTTAGACATCTTATCAACTGTGTGACGCTGGGCAAATTAATCTCTGCCTCAGTTTCTTCAAGTGTAAGATGAAGATGATAACAGTACCTCCCTTGGAAGGCAGCAAAGCCAAGATGACAGAGCAGAAGGACGGACCTGTAGTTCTCCCCCCACAGCCCATAAAATACCTGTAAAAAATGACTATAAACAAATTCTAGAGCAACAGAAGCTACAAAACAACAGTGAAAGAGATTCCAGCCCAAGGCAGCCTGGAAGGCCTACAGGAAAAGTCTATCCCTCCAGGTTAGGGGCGGAGCACAACTCACAGAGCTCAACCCAGCCCTGGCCATGAGGTGTGGCAGGGACCGGACTGGAGCAGTCTGGGGCACTGAATCCCCAGCAGCAGTCGCAGTTCTCAGATTCCTCAACCCACAAATGCCAAAGATAACTTCAAAGGTCAGTGAGAAAGCTTTTTCACCTGTGTAAGAAAGGAGTAGGGCCCTACTTCTAGCCCAGGCCCCAGGCCTAGAACTCAAAGTATTAGGAACAAACGTTGAGAATTGTTTTTGGACGCAACTGGGAAATAAGCAATACAGGTAATGGGGTATAGAAATCTATCTTGCCCTACAAGAAAAAAGAGAAGATGGGGATAAGGGAAGAGAGGGGTGTGATAGAAGGGAGGGCAAACTGGGGAAAGGGGTAATCAGAATGCACAGTGTCTTGGGGTTGGGGGAGAGGAAAGATGGGGAGAAAATTTGGAACTCAAAATCTTGTGGAAATGAATGTTGAAAACTAAAAATAAATAAATAAATTTAAAATAATAATTATAATAGTACCTCCTCTCAGGAGACTTATGAGACTCAAATGAGATGATATTTGTAAAGTGCTTATATAAACTCTAGCTGTTATTGTTAGCATTTTTAGTTCTGATATCTTCTTTCTCTTCCTATTCAGTAAGTCTGTTAGCTGGATTTTATTGCTGGTATCATGATGCCTGTCAACAGGGATTTTTTTCTCTCCTTACACTATTTCCAGCTTACTGGTTACTTCCAAATGAAATATAAAAGCTTGTTGGAGCTATATTTCAATAAGAGTACAGAGACTTCAAGTTAGGGACTGAGGAGCTTTCCAGTATCTGGGAGGGGATTTGTTACACACTCTCTGCCCCCTAGACTCCTCCCTCTGAGTAGACAGTCCCTTCTACAAGTTCCATTGCAAGAAGGCACTAAAGCAGCCCAACTCTTCATTTCTCTCCAGGCTGCCCTCATGCCCTCTGCCATCACACATCCTCTTTTCAGCTTCCTTTTAAATGTTGCCATTTGACTATAAACTCTTGAGAGGAACTATCTTTCTCTTGCTTGCATTCATATTTCCAGGACTTAAGACATGCCTGGGATATAGAAAGTAAATTATAAACGCTTGGTGACTGACTGATCCACAGGCTTAGGTTGATTTGTTTGGTGACTCTTTTCATGATTTTGAAAATCATGAAATGATCATGAAAATTTCATGATTTTCATCTAGAAAATCATGGTGTTGTAAAGGCAATATAACTTAGTGGATAAATAGGGTATCTAGGAGGTAGGTTGCCTGGTTGACCTGCATTAAATTAATATCTCTGACTATAGGACACTAGGCAGGTTATCTAGACTAGCAGAGCCCCATGGCTGCTTTCTAAGACTAAAACAGAATAGCTGCAGATCTGAATTGGCAAATGGAGATAGGGATATATATATATATATATATATATATATATATATATATATATATATATATATATATACAGGCATACATATATACATATACACACGATACATACTCATATATATATGCATGTTAGCATGTGTATTCACAAGTCCATATTGCAACAAACAACAAGAAGTTCTTTATGTGTCTTTGTAGTGTGGGAGCGAGAGAGAAATAGAGATAAGAGGGAGAGAAGTGAGTTAAGGAGGAGAGAGAAGAGGAGAGATAGACGGGAAAGGAGGGAGAACAGTTAAAGATCACTGAAACTAGGAAATTAAATAACTAGGGTTTGGGCTCAGGTTACCAAAATTTAGAGGGAGCCAATAGCACTTCTCCAGAGGCTAATTCTTCCTCCTACTTGCAATGCCAAAGATAAGCTTCAAGTGTCCTAGGATGTACTTCCTGCATTTGTTGACTGCCCCTCAAGAGAATACACATTCCACCCCCTCTTTTCCCACCCTTTAAATAAAGCCCCCATAGGTCAGATGAAGAGACAGAAAACTGTTTACAGAACTTCCATTTCCAATAGACTCTTCTGACAATCTATTTCCTTTATCCTACTCATGTAGATTTGTTTTTACTGTTTTTCTCATTTTCTCCAATTAGAGCATTCCTCTCTTCTTAAGTCAGTTCCAAAAGCTGTGTTATAGTGATTAGAGAAGGGAGAGAGGGAGGGAGAGAGAAAGAGACAGAGACAGGGGAGGGGAGGGAGAGAGGGAAGGAAGGAAGGAAGGAAGGAAGGAAGGAAGGAAGGAAGGAAGGAAGGAAGGAAGGAAGGAAGGAAGGAAGGAAGGAAGGAAGGAAGGAAGGAAGGAAGGAAGGAAGGAAAGGAGAAAAGGAGGAAAGGAATAAAAGACAAGGAAATTGTGTTAGCCATCGACATTCCAAGAAAAAAAGGAATATTATTTGAATAGTGCTGAGTCAGACTACCCTCCCCTCACCAAACACACAATCTGTATTTTCAAATCAGTCTCTTGATGTACTGAAAACCCCATTCATCTATTTAACTTTAAATGCAGATCCTAAACTCATTTTTATTTCTCTTCTGAAGACTGCATCTGATCAAGGAGAATCACCGAGCAGAAAAAAAAGAGATAATGCTTCTTGTATATTTATCATCAGGCTAGATTGAGCTGCCACCCATTCCAGATGAAAAGCAGATTATTACGATTTGAACAATAAATGTAGAAGCTCTACATCCTGAGCATGATCACAGGGCCAGTCTTTCCATAGGATCCCTGTCTTAGAAGATACCTTTTCAGGATTCTCTGAAATTGATCTATGCCATCAGGGTGCTCTACTTAGCTACCCAAATCTTTGGTAATCAGCCCCTAACTCTGCAAGACCACCTGAGCTACTTGTTCATTTATTCCTCAATTCATCATGAACCTGCTTTGTTTCAAGATATTTGCTAATACAAAATAAAATGTGAAAAAAAAAATAGTCCCTCTGTCTTTAACCTCCTTGGATTATGCAACCAGAATTGGCATTACTGAGTTAAAGAGGGACTTTAATCACTTTTCTCAACCTAATTTTAACCTTTTCCAGGATGGTTGAAATCATTTTCAGCTTCATCAGCAATCTATTTGTTTATCTATCTTCCCAAAGTTACTTCAACATTGATTTTTTTTTAATCCTCCTACTAATTTGATGAAAATTAAATAAAACCTCAGAGTTGTTTTAATATCAGAGCTGTTTTATCTACCTCTCATTATGGTTTCAGTTTTCTTTCTCATGGCTATTGATTGTTTACATTTCTTCCCATGTAAACTTTGCCATTTCATCTACTGAGGAATGACTCTTGTTTATGTTTGCATCAATTCATTAGATACTTTAGATATCAGATCTTAAACAGTTTTCATCAATAAATTTTTCTCCCAATTAGTAGTTTTATTTCTTGTTCCAGCTTTGTTGACTTTTTTCATGTTATAAAAAAGTTTTAACTTTTTATAATTTAAATATTCTATTTTGTATTTTCTAGTCTTTCCTATCACTTTTTTTTGACTACTGAATATGAATGACTTTTTTTGATTATTCATTTCCCCAAATCCATTCACATGAAAAAGAAATTGCTTCTGTTTTCCTCTAGTTTGGTCTGGTCATTTAATTGTGTTTCTTTACGTGGTTTCCTTTACTGCCTTTTTTCTACTTGATCTTACATAGGTATGTGACATGCAGTATTGGCCCATCCTATCTAGAACATTTCATCTTGAAATGAAAATGGCAGTAAGAACAGAGAAAGAAATAGATGGGAGCAGTGAGAACATCAAATTATTGAAATGTCTAAGAAGTTTTGCCTCATCTCACTCATACTTTTCCTCTTTAAACAGGAATCTAAACAAATTTCAAAGGCATGAAAAGGAATCCTTTCATTTTTCATTCAAAATGAGCCTGTTCATTTAAAAAAAAAGTAGTTTTTAATTCTGACAATACAGCGAATTTTTCCAAGCATTGCCATAACTGGATTGGGAACTACTTTCTCTACCAATGCAGATCTGAACCTGCTGTGCAGCTGGATAATCTTAAAGAGTTCCCTATGGGCAAGTTCAGTGACTTACCAAGGCTCCCATGGCTAGTATGCATCAGAAGAAGGTCGTCCTGGTCTCTGGGATTGGTGTGGTACACCCAGGAAATAGGAGAGAGAATTTGACAGCACCTGCTTCCTACTTCTGAATAGAGTTGGTATTTAAGAACACAATATTCAGGGCTTTTGAGATGAGTTAATATAGTTAATAACCATTACACTTTTCATCAGGAGCCTCTATGCATAGATCCACTTCCTTCAGCTTAATGATCTTTTCTTTCCACTAGTTGAAAGCATTTCTGGCAGGAAACCTCAGGACTTCTGAATTGCTAGTTTTCTAACTTCCACCAGCTAAATGCTTCCACCTGGGCTGGCTTTGTAAGGATTCACACAAAGAAAATGAAAATATCATTTCTCAAAACCAAAATGTTTGTGCCTCCCCCGTGGATAAACACTCATGAGTCTAATTTTCTACAAGATAGCTACAAAAAAAGAAGCCTATCACATTTATTTCTAAATCATTATTTAGCCTGTTTTTTTTAATTTTAATCTGCAGAGAATTGATTTACCAGCTGCAACTTTTTGTTCTCAACTTCATCAGTTTACCATTGCATAAGAGGTACAGCTCAGAAACAGAAACTGACCTTCAGTCATTCTGTTCCATCAGCAGAGACTAAAATTGCAAAGCATCCCCCTTCTACCCAAGAGGGAAGTCATTTATCAGAAAGGCAGTCCTGATTTAAGAAACCACACCACAATGTCATAATTTATTCCTCCAAAGCCAGTAGTTTCAGAGAATTTAGTGGTGGTAATATTTTCCTTTCTTCCCAATGTAGCATAGATTTGCTTTCCTTAAAGCCTCTGTTTGTACTGCCTTGTAAAATGTTGTTTAAGGGATGGAGTGTCTCTCCAAGACTCAGGTTAGAAACCACCTCTGATTTGAACATGTCATAGCTAATTGGTTCACTAGTACATCTTTATATTGAAATGCATCTCTTTTGGAGCAATAATAGAAAACTTATTAAAGAGATTAGCTGAAAAACCCATTAGATTATAATACATAAAATGAAAGTAATAGCCAGAAAGAAGGAACAGGCTATTATTTATAACATGACATACAATGACTCTGACCCCTATTAAAATATTAGACTAGTTGGAAATCTTGAAATAAGTGAGAAAAAGAATAAAAGATGGGGGTGATGGTGATAAAGTGAGGTTAGAGTAACAAAGACCATGATAAGTAGCAAAATAGACCTTAGATGAGGGACGAGAGAGAGAGAGAGAGAGAGAGAGAGAGAGAGAGAGAGAGAGAGAGAGAGAGAGAGAGAAGGATAAATAGAAGAAACCAGGATGCAGAAAAATACAGTTAGTAATCATAACTGTGAATGTGAGTGGAATGATCTCACCCATAAAACAGAAGTGGATAGCGGAATGGATTAGAAACCAGAATCCAACAATATGTTGTTTACAAGAGGCACACTGGAAAATAAATACACATCTAAAGTTAAAACAAAGGGCTACAACAGAATCTGTTATGCCTCAACTGAAGTAAAAAAAGGCAGAGGTAGTAAGCATGTTCTCAGACAAAGCAAAAGCAAAAATAGACCTATTTTCAAAAGATATTCAGAGAAACTACATTTAGATAAAGGTACTATAGACAACAAAATAATATTGAAAGAATTTAAGGGAAGTTTATCTGAAAAGGGCCTCATTTTTCAAATATATAGGGAACTTAGAAAAATTCATAAAAAAATAAGAAAATTCATAAAAAATAAGACATTCCCCAACTGATAGTTGACCAAAGGATATGAACAGTTTTCAGAAGAAGAAATCAAAGCTTTCTATAGTCACATGAAAAAATGTTCTAAATTTCTATTGATTAGGGAAATGCAAATTAAAACGAGGTACCACCTCACACCTATCAGAAATGACAAATGTTGGAAGCGATAAGGAAAAATAGATAAATAAACTGTTGCTGAAGTTGTAAACTAGTCCAACAATTCTGGAGAATAGTTTGAAACTATGCCCAAAGGACTATAAAACTGCACAATCCTTTGACCTAGTAACACAACTACTAGATATTTGTCCCCAGAAGGATCAAAGAAAAAAGAAAAAGACCTACATATACAAAAAAATTATAGCAGGTTATGGTGGTAGCAAAGTATGAGAAGTGGAGAAGATCTTCATCAATTGAGAAATGGCTGAGCAAGACATGACATATGATTATGATAGATAACTGTGCTATAAGAAATGATGAGGGATGTGATTTCAGGAAAACTATGGCAAGACCTATACAAACTGATGCAAAGTGAAGTGAGAAGAACTAGGAGATCATTGGTCACAGTATAGACAATGTTGTAATGATGATCAACTGTGAAAGACTTGACTAGTCTAATCAATATAATTATCCAAGACAATTTCAAAGGACTTATGATGGAAAAAAAATTCTATCCACCTCCAGAGAGAGAACAGATGAAATCTGAGTGCAGACTGAAATATATTTTTTCATTCTTTTTTTTTGCTTTTTTGTGATATAGCTAACAAGGAAATGTGTTTTGCATGATTTCACACATATAATTAATTATTATCATTTTGCTTGAATTCTCAGTGTTTTATGGAAGAAGTCAAAAGAAGAGAATTTGGAACTCGATTTAAAAAGAAAAGAATGTCAAAAAAATAATGTTTATGAAAAAGAGATTGGCATGGGTAAAGTATAAAAATCTACAGCTCGCAAGGTCTTGGGTCCCATTGTCATCCCTAAGAGGATATGGGGCAAATTCCTCTGCTCCATCTCTTTCCATTTAGAAACAGATTACATCAAAAGTGCCATTTAAAGAGAAAAAAGAATCACCAAAACAAATCTAAAATGTGTATTATGTCTTCAAGTGGCATGAGTATATATGTGTGTGAAAGAGAGAGGCAGAAACAGACAAAAATGGACAGAAACAATCAGTTCTTGGCCCACCATAATATAATAGATAGATCATTGGGCTTTCTTGAATCTCACCTAAATAAGGTACATATTAGTTACATGACCCTGGGCACGTCAGTGAATCACAGATTTATAACTGGGAGGGTCTTTACTGTCTACCTCATCCAACTTCATAATTTTATATATAAAGTCCTTGTTCAAGGTCACACAGAGAGTGTCAGCAGTAGTACTTGAACTCAGGTCTTACTAACTTCAATGTAAGCCCTTTTTCTACTAAATCACAAGCCTCAAGTCCCTCCAACTCGTAACCCATATAAGGGTAATAATAGCTCCTATCTCATAGGACTGTTGGGAGGATCTAATGCAATAACACATACAAAATTATTTCTAAAAACCCTAAGGCATTACAAAAAATGGCTATAATCATCATCATCATCATTTCTATTATTATCATTATTTATTAGAGCAGAGGCACTGTCTTTGCATGGATTGATTATATTCAGATGAACCTGAGTTCTTTTTTTTATCATCACTAAAAGACCAACCTTCTTCTCCCCACCCAAAACATAACTTTTTCCCTAGGTTGTTGCTCAGCTGCCCACAGAACAGGTACTTCAAAGTTTGTGGCTCTGGGCACTGGCCCTGCTTCATCCAACCTGTAGAATGGCTCTGGGTATGGCAGATATTTAATGTTGCTATTTTCCTATATTTAAAACCCTAGCAAAAGTTTACCTGAAGATTACATTTAGATTACACAGGAAAGGATGGTGTGTGTGTGTGTGTGTGTGTGTGTGTGTGTGATGTTTGGGGGTGATGGTTATTGTTTCTTTTCTGTAAAATCTCCTAAAAATAAATGACATTTCTTACCCTTTTGTGGGGTCCCCCCACAGTGCCTGGCACATTTTTGTTGTTTTTCAGTCATTTCAGTCACATCCAACTACTTGTGACCCCATTTAAGGTTTTTCTGGCAAAGATACTGGTTTGCTATTTCCTTTCCCAGCTCCTTTTACAGATGAGGAAACTGAGGCAAAACAGGGTTAAGTGGGGGTTTCACAGCTAATAAGTGACTGAGGCCAGGTCTTCCTGACTTCAAGCCCTATACTATCTTCACTTCACCACCTAACTGCCCCACTAGTGGGCACAGACTAGATGCTTAATAAATGCTTAGCTGAAAGGGCCTTGTTTCAAATATCAAAAGAACATACAAGTTCAAGAGGGCATTGGATCTATTAAAAAGAAGCCAAAATAATTCACAATATAGCAAATCACATAGGAAGCAGAATAGACTTCTTGTAGCAAAAACACAGCTCACACAGGTAATAAAAATTACAGTCAGAATCTTTCCAGAATGGTAGCCAGGGACAACTCTACCCTGAATCAACATTTGAAAGAGAATTCATAGTGGGAAAATTTTATCAAAATAAGAGTAGGTATATATTACCAATGACCATTAAAAGTACAATGCATGGAAGTGGACTGGAAATTGGCAAATCACTGCCTCTAGACATTTTGTGACAGATCTCTCCAGTACTGACTAAAGAAGAAATACTTGGGAGCTTTGTAGGTTCCCCTCTACAATAGGCAGGTGGAAGAGAGATTGACATTAATAGACCCATTAGGGAAAACTTGATGTAAAGTGTTTAGTAATTTTGAGACGACAAAGGATGAGAGGAACTGATAGACTACGGTTAATCCATGAGGGGAGCCCTTAACATTGAAGTAGATATGTATGTGTAAGCATCTATGCCATGCATAGGCAGGATTGCTTGGGAATACTTTTAAGAAGTATACCTTAACAAGAGGAGGTGCTAGGAAGGGGAGTTTGGGAGAGGCTCAATAAATTCAGGCTTCATTCTCCTACATAAATTTGAAGGGATTGTATTTCTGGTATGAAAAGTCTAGACTGGGAATAGCACAGAGCTTTGAAGCTGAAGGAGAGAGAAAAGAGACAATCCACATGCAAAATTTGGTGTCATTTTCCATCTAATTGCACAGATGGGACTGAAGTATCCGGGCATTCTGCACCTCACCGCTTAACACATTGCTTGGTACAGTAGGTATTTAGTACATGACTCACTGACTGACACATTAAATTTACAACTCTGTCCTATAGTACAGCCTCAGTCTCTGTAGTAATCAAGATCATAGGGGAGGAACTAAGATTAAGGAGGTCTGGGAAAGGCTTCTTATTTTAGATAAGCCTTGAAGGAAGCCAGAGTACACATGATATAAAGAATAGAGAGAGCAGTTGTCCAGTTAAGAGATCAGTATCCCATCCAATCTGACTGCAGAGCACATACTACTTTAAGAAATACCCACAGAGGGGAAACTAGAAAGTAGTTTGGCAAAAACTAGGTATACACCAATACTTCATGCAGTATACCAAGATATGGTCAAAATGGATACATAATTTAGATATAAAGGGTGATATGTCATAAGCAAATTAGGGGAGCATGTAATAGTTTACTTGTCAGATCTATGGATAAGGGAAGAATTTATGACCAAACAAGATATTAAGAGAATTATGAAATATAAAATGGATGATCTTGATTACATTAAATTAAATAGGGCTTGCACAAACAAAACAAATATGGAGAAGATTAGAAGGAAAGCAGAAAACTGGGGGGATAGAAATTACATCAAGTTTCTCTGATAAAAGCCTCATTACTCAAATATATAGAGAACTGAGTCACAATTATAAGCTTATGAGTAATTATTCAATTGGTAAATGGCCAAAGGATATGAAAAGGGAGTTTTTAGATGAAGAAATCAAAGCTATCTATAGTCATATTTTTTTAAAAAATACTCTAAATCATCAATTATAAGAAAAATGCAAATTAAAATAACTGTACTACCACCTCACTCCTATCAGATTGGCTAATATGACAGAGCAATTTGGAACTATGAACAAAGGGCTATAAAACTGGGCATACTCTTTGACCCAACAATACCACTACTAGGTCTATATCCCAAAGAGATTTTTAAAAAGGAAAAGAATTTGTGTGTGTGTGAGTGTGTGTGTGTGTGTATAAATACTAAATAGTAACTCTCTTTTATCCAGGAATCCTAAGGGTCTTTCCCTCACAGTCTGATTTTTTTTTTTTAATGGGCCATACCTTGAGTAACGGCTTAAAAAGGCCTGTTCATTGAGTGGGTGTATCTCATTCAACGTGAGAATGTGATAAGACCTTGACCTAAAATTGGCAAGGGTCTCATCTTGCATCCTGGGCCATCTCCAGTGATCCTGATGAATATCAGTCCACTGGACTCAGATGGCTCTAGAGGAGAAAGTGAGGCTGGTGATCTTGCACAGCCTTCACTCAAATTTGTTTCTCTGGAGGTAGATAGCATTTTTTATCATAGTCTTTCAGAATGGTCTTGGATCTTTTTATTGCCAATAATAGCCAAGTCATTCACAATGCTGTTCCTGTGTACAATATTTACTGATTCTCCTCATTTCACTTTGCACCCCCAGAGAAACAACTGGTGGAATCTGGATGCAGGTCAAAGAACACTTTCTTCTTACTTACTTTGTTTTTAGGGGGATTTTTTGGTCTGTTTTCCTTCACAACTTGACTAATATGGAAATATGTTTTGTACAACTTCATGAATAACCTTTATCAAATTGCTTGCCTTCTCAATGAAGGGGAGAGGAAAGAGCAAAGGAAAAATTTTGGAACTCAAGATTATTAAGAAAAAGTTTAAAAATAATTTTACATGTTATTGGGAAAAAATAAAGTATTTTTTAAAGAAATACCAGCAAAAGCATTCTGTATTCTTTAGTCACCAAAACAGACTAGACACTAATCTACTGGGAAGATAAGATGTGCAGCCTTGCTAGCTATCCATGATATTGAATGAATAAGGAACTGACCCTCTAGGTTTTTTACTTACCTGCAAAAGAGAGGTTGGTGCCTGATTGGAGAATAGAAGTGAACCAGATTTATAGAGGTGATAATAGAAACCATGGGACTGGATGGGATCAATAATGTAGAGAGAATAGAGCCTAAGCTCACATTTGAAACCAATTGCAATTCATTTTCTTCCTTGACGTTTCTTACACATGAAACTCTATCTCCCAAATCCATTCATGTCTTTGTATTTGTCTGTGCCCCATTCCAAGAATGGCATCCCTCCTCAACTCCACTTCTTGGAATATATTTTGTACAACTCTGTGCTTCTAACATTTCTTTTGAGTTCCATCACCAACTGCAAGTTAGACACCTAGACCAAATGTACTGTTCACACCCATACCAAAAGGTCCGAAAGAACTCAACATCACTCCCCCTAAACAGAGCTCCATTTTAGTAAAGAATATCATTGTTTGTTTCATCATTAGAATTACCCAAGAGTCATCTCTGAGTTTTTCCTCAACCTAACCACCCATCTCTCAATAATACTTAGGACGTGAATTCTTAATTAAACAAGGGATGGAGGCAATTGCAAAAGATAAAATGGATAATTTAGAATACATGAGATCAAAGATATACATAAACAAAATAACATATGATCAAAATAATTATGAAGACAAATGTTGAGTGGGAAAAAATATTTATTTCAAATTTATTTTGACAGAGGTTTCCTATCCAAGATATGTCAATAACTAATAGAATACCCAGACCACGTGTAATAGGGATGTGGTAAAAAATATGAACTAACAGCTATTAAAAGAAGAAAGGCAAACTATTAAAAGCCATATGAAAAAAAAAGTTACTATCCCCAATAATAACAGAAATGCAAATCAAGGCAACCTGTGGTTTCATCTCACATTCAGAATATGGACAAGAGGACACAATATAGAAAAGATAAATATTGGAGGGATTATAAGAAGATATATACTGTGTCTGTGGACCTGTGAATTGGTATAACCATTCTGGAAAGTCATTGGAAATTATACAAATAAAGTAACTAAACTGGCCATACCTTCTTGACAAAGAAATTCCACTGATAGGAATATAAGCCAAGGAGAAATATACACTAAAGTATTTATAGTAGCATTTTTGTGGTAGCAAAGTATTGAAAATGAGGTTGATGCCCATCAATTAAGGAATGGTTAAATAAATCATAGTCTAGGGATGTAATTGAATATTACTGCTCTGCAAGCAACAGGAAACGATGAATGAAGAAAAACATGGAAACAATTATGTGGACGAAAAGTTAAGCAAACAGAGGCAAAGTAATAATATACACAGTGAATATAAGATGAAATGGAAAGAATAGCTACTATGAAACAATAAAAAAAATGGAGCTCACAAAATGACAAAGAGCAAGCTGCTGTCCAAACATCAGATATGAAAAGGCATCTGTGCCAATTCCTTTGCATTGATTGGGGTTGGGGGAGGAGGATAACATCTCTTGCATTTTTAGATATGAATCAATTTTGCTGATTTTTTTTTCCTTTTCTTCATCCTTTTTGATTATTATTATTTTTAATTGCTCTGCTATAAAGAAGAGCTCTCAGAGAGGGAGAGAAGAAATACAGTAGGAAATGCAGGAGATGTAAAAACAAAAGATATCAAAAACCTATTTTTAAACTGGAAAAAAAATTTTTCCTACTATGAAAACAAACTCTCCTATGTTATAGAAAATATCCATATGAAGCTAGGTGTCACAGTGAAGAGAGCTCTGGGCCTGTAGCCAGAAAGATCACAGTTCAAATCTGGCCTCAGAGGACAGCTAACGTAACCCTGGGCAAGTCACTTAACCTCAGTTTGTCTCAGTTTTCCCATCTATAAAATCAAGATGATTATAGTACCCACCTCCCAAGGTCATTTGAGGATGAAATGAGATAGACAGTAATTGTGAAGCAGTAACATAATGCCTGGTTTACTATTATTATGTTCTCATGGGAAATATTTTCACCCCAGAAAATCCTTTTTCCCTCTTCCAAAGAGTAAAGGTGAAGGACCAGCAATGAGACCTTTAAGGTTCATTCTGTATTCTGAATTAGTATTTCTGAAACACAATGACATTCACTAATTTCTATCGTCTGGGTTCTTTCATGAGTACTGAAAACAAAATACAACCTTCCATTACAGACTGACTGAAAGCAGTGTCAGAAAGCGGAGAGAAAGAGAGGGATCCCTGCATTTAGTCCGCTATGGCAGCTCGATTGTGAGGCAGCCAGTGCTTGACCGGGCAGAGCTACTCTTTGCTTCCATTTGTCTGCCTACATGATGAGCTAAGCTTTGCCCCATGGGCCTGGTATTGCCACCACCCTTCTGCTCAGTCTGCTTTGTGTTAACTAGCAATTGGAACCATTTCAGATCGTGCCCTGATCCCATTTGGCCTGTAGCCCCTTTCAGGAATGCCAGTTCCTTCCGTTGCTTGTCCGGTAAGACATTCTTCCTCCTTTCATACAGAACCTAGCCTGAACTGACAGTTGCTAATAAAATGGCCCTGAGGTTATCCTCGCCCACTGCTCAAAGCCAGCCCTGTCTGGGTCTGCCCAATAGCTGGAGGGCCTGCAGAGCCTTACCCTGACAAAACGTTTGAGAGGGGGCTCTCAGATGTAAGATAACCTTTTCATTGCCAATTAGCTTCCGTTGAAATATTGAAGTATGCTGGTATTTAATTTTTTACATCTGTCTGATCTCCCAAAGGAGATGATAAATTCTTTGATGTCAGGATTGTTATAATATCGCACTGATGAGTCTGGCACAAGGACATAGGGCAGATGCACATGCAGATAGTGCACTGGACCTGGAGTCAGGAAGACCAGAATTTTACTTTAGCCTCAGACACTATCTGCATAACCCTAGACAAGTCACTCTAACTGCTTCAATTTCCTCGTTTGTAAACTCAGGATTATAGTAACAGCACTAACCTTCCAGAATTCTGGTGAGGACAAAATAAGATGATATTTGTAAAGTACTTACCATGGAGCATTGCACACAGTAGGTGCTTTTAAATTTAAATGCAAATCCAGGCACAGAGTTGGGTACATAGTTAAGAGAGGAATAAATATTTGGTGACTAATTAGGCAATACATGTGTCTTGAATCTGATGGCACCAGAAAATTATGGTATTTGGAGGATAAATTTGGAACTGAAAAGGAACTTAGAGTCAATCCAGTCCAATCACCTCACTTTACAGATAAACTAAAGTGGAGTGACAAAAAAGACAAGGGAAAAAAAGGGAACCAAATATAGAAAAAAATAAAAGTCTATCATTGCAGCTACTCAAATTAAGTAGAAAAACAAAGAAACATGTCCAGGAAAAAAATGGTGGGTGGATAGACCAATCGGTATGCAGTATAATAATATTTTATTAATTAATATTATAATAATACTTTAAGGAGGAGCCAAGGTCTCAGTGTTTGTGTGTATGTGTATGTGTGTGTGTGTGCGTGCATATGTGTGTGTTGGGGCAAGGGGGTTATACTCAACCAAGGTAGCTTGAAGTCATCCAGTCCCTCAATAAACGGGATTATGAATTACTGTATCTAAAACAATATCCTCACTTGGTGGGCACTTTTCTGCCAAGTGATGACCAAGGTTAATAAGGTGCTCTTCAGACAACGTATACAGAGCCCATCTGTAGTCATATTGCTCTCCAACTCAAAGTCTTCTTAGCTTGGCAAAACCATACAAGGCATGGACACCTTTGGCATGACCTCGGAGATCGCATTCACATCAGAATTAAGGAATCGAACAAGATACGAGGGACAGCTGAAAAAAGAAGAAAACAAAGAAAATGGGGAAAGGAGAAGGAGGAAGAGGAGAAGGAAAAGGAGGAGGAAAAGAAGAAGGGGAAGGAGAAGGGGAAAGGAAAGGTGGAGGGAAAGGAGGAAGATAGGAAGATAGATAGATAGATAGATAGATAGATAGATAGATAGAAAGATAGATAGATAGATAGATAGATAGATAGATAGATAGATAGATAGATAGATAGAAAGAATATAGACAGATAGGTAGATGAAGCATTTATTAAGTGCTTACTATGTACAGACATTATGTTAAGTACTGGGAATAAAAATTCAATTGAAAAGGATGGTCTCTACCTTCAAGAAGTTTGCATTTGAAGGAGAAGAGATGCTATATAAAAGATAGTTGTAGGGGAGGTTGGGACATTGGGGCTATTGGTGAGGTAGAACAGTTTGTACAATGCGTGGAATCAAAAATGAAGTGAGTGTGACTGGGGACTGATCTAGTCAACCAATCAGGAGAGTATATCTCAGGGTGGAGTTATCCCAAGGTGAGCAAGGCTGCTGAAAAGGTAGAACAGCATTGAAAGGAATTACATCTGGGGAATATATAAATGACCTACCACCACCAGAGAGTAAATAAAATGAATTAGTATCTCAAAATGAAAAACCTCAAAATAGATTTTCCACCCTATCAAAGACAAGAAAACTATCACTTTAAAGGATCAAAAACATTCTTGCCAAAAAACACATAACATTTCCCCCAGAGAGAGACATTCTAGTATATGCCATCTTTCATCCATACAATTGAATTCATTTTACAAGTGTCACCCTTTGACCCAGAATAGCAATCCAACGACCTGGGCTTCTTAACTTCTCTGCCCATACCATCTTCTCTCCCTTTGCTGTCTCCTTTCCCTCTCTCTGGCCTTTCCAAATGCATCATCATCAAGAACTGTTTATTCCTGAAAATAGAAAAAAGTCATCTGACTCCATGCAGCTAAATGGTCCTATTTATTAGCTCTTAAAGATGATTCCCTATCTGCTAGCCTCTGCCCCATCCCATCCCCCCAAAAAAGATCCATTTTCTCCTGTCCAATGCTTTCTCTACTGTTTGTTTCTCTGAGTCTCACATTTGTCAAGGTTAGGCAGAATAATGCTTTCCTTTTAGGCCTCTGCTATGGCTGTGAGACCCAATAAAATAGAAGGTGTACAGTGGGGCCAAAGGCAATTATCTGAAAAGTTGTCAACTGTTGTACTCTCCCAGGGACACCTGTCTTCAAATGAGAAAAGTTATCCTGATTATGCTCAGACCTCTGACACCAGGACCTGGAAAATGGAAACGACCAACCAGCAAACTAAGTACCCCCAGGGTTTTCTAGTTTTTGCTCTTGCAGGGTTGGGGGGAGGGACAGAGGTGAAGGGAGATCTTGGGGAGTCTTGTTCGTTTTTATTTCTGGTTTTTTTTTTGTTGTTCAGTTGTTTTCAGTTGTGTCTGACTCTTTGTGACCTCATTTGGGGTTTTCTTGGCAGAAATACTGGAGTGGTTTGCCATTTCCTTCTCCAGCTTACTTTACCGATGAGAAAACCAAGGCAAACAGTTAGTTGATTTGCCCAGAGACACAGCTAGTAGGTGTCTGAGGCCAGGTTTGAACTCAGGAAAATGAGTCTTCCTGACTCCAGGCTCTGCACTCTATATTCACTGCACTGCTTACCCACTGACTTTGGTATAAAGCACAAGACAAGTTCATGGTAGAAGAAAAAACATGAAAAAATAGCAAACCACTTTCTTAAGGGTTCATTGCACATGGGTCTACTCCAACATCTGAACTTCCACACAATTCCACTACAAGAAGTGTGATTGACTTGAATATAATAATGGGATTGGGCCAAAATACTCACTCTGGAATCTAATGAGATTCCAGTTTTGCCACTTCTCACCTGTGTAACCTTGACTGGACATTGGGTCTCAGTTTCCTCATATGTCAAATGAGAGTGTTAGACTAGATGATCTTTAAGGTCTGCTCCAATTCTACATCAATGATAAAATACATTTTGTATGTATTTATTTATATATTCCTGAAGAGAATGTAAGCTCCTTACAGACAAGGAGTATTTCACTTTTATGTCCTTAGTGCCTACCTTAGGCACATAGTAGGTACTTATTAAATGTTTACCAATTGAATGATTTCTGTTCCCCATTTCTGCATATGTCTCTCTATGGTATTTCTTTTATTTTGATATTATCCTCTCTCTCTCTCTCTCTCTCTCTCTCTCTCTCTCTCTCTCTCTCTCTCTCTCTCTCTCTCTCTCTCTCTCTCTCTCTCTCTCTCTTTCTCTCTCCATCCCTCCCCCAACATCTTCCCATTCCTTCTATAGCCTGTCTGTCCATAATGGGACATAAGAGGATGTCTTAAACATGCTTATATTTTAATGAGGTTTTAGGCTCCATGTTCATAATTTTAAAAAGAAGTATATTGAAATATTCTCAATTTTGAGAAATATAAAGTAATGCTATTCTCTTTTTTTAATTGAGGCAAAGTGATTTTTCCATGACCACAGAGCTAGTCAGGAAGATCAGTACCCAAATTATAGTCTGCTGACTTAGTCCTATGCACTTTCCAATCCATCAACAGCATCTAAAACTTTCCCTTTATTTACCCAGAGAATGATTTGAAATTTGGAGGGAGAAGAATCAGATGCCATGCATTATTCTAATGGTGGATTATTCTAATATCTGTTTAGAGAGTCATTATTACAGACACTTATATCAATGTAACCTTTGGCTCAAAAAGTCTCTTATATAGGGCTCTCTCACATTGTTTGAGTTAGATTACTCAATGCTCAATGCCTGTGTGTGCAGTGGAGGCAGAGCTGGTGAGACCTAGAGAAATGGAAGATCTTGAGTTCTTCTGGCTTCAAGTTTTGAGAGAGAAGTTGAACTCTTCCAACTTTTCTTCAGGTCATCGAAAAGAGAAGTCGAGAAGAAAGAACTTCTGGGGAGAAGTGGACATGTAGAACTTCAATCATTTCCCTATTTCCAGCTTGCTGCACTAGATTTTGGGAAATTTCCCCTTAGGGGACATCCAGGACATTCTCTTAGTTGAGCTGAGTTATCTTGTTCCCAATGGGAAAACCTCTTCAATCTGTGTTGTCCATATGTATTCTCACATGTATATTTTCTCTTATTTCTGGTTTGCTAATGACTTAAAGAAATGGATTACTTTGCTATGTTTCTATATGCTAGTCATTGTGGACCCAGCATCAGGTGGGAAAGGAGCCATATCTTGAATATAAAGCTTGGGCCCCTTCTTCTGTATCAAGAAACCGTGATCAGGAGCTTAACTTGAGCCTGAAAATGACTTCCCCTAGAGAAATAATATTAAAATGAAATAAAAATGTTAAAAAATAGATATATTCTAGCCTAGGACTCCCTCTCTCTGAGGAGAAGAGTGGCCAGTTTCTGGCCTCAACCTCTTGCATCCCCTCCTGACAGGAATCGACTTCTCCCTGGGAGAAAGGTTGGGGAGAAAACTAGAGATATGTATTCTGGCCTCCCTCTGAACCACATCTAGAGAGACCCATGTGGGCATAAATAGCATGCATGGGAGAAATAGAGCCCACATACCACCAACTCTTACATCAATTTATTATATTTTAAGGAATATATCATTTCAAAATGTAAACAAACTGCCAGCATTTTTGCTGTTATTGATTTGCCTTTCATCCTGGACCTTCACCAAGAGTCCTAGTTGATTTATCTGCAAAATCAGGGGGTTGAAACTAATGTCTCTAACACTCTATGAGAGAGTCACAGTAGTATAATGAAAAAGAAGGCTGAGTCTTCCAACCCATAGATCTGGGCTAAAATCCAATTCCTGTACTTACCAATTATATGAACATGAACTAAACCTCACTAAGACTCAGCTTCTCATCTGTAAAATGGAAGGAAGAAAACTGGAGCTACCTCACTCTTAGCATTCCTTTTGGCATATAGTTTATAAACTTTAAGTGCTATAAAATGGGTTATTATTATTTTTCTCTAGACACATTATCATCAGGGCCATTCTCCTATCACAGACAAAATAGGATTTCTCCATGACTGCTGTTAACTGACCTTTAATCTTACACTTTATAATTCACTTTTCCATGCACAACTTTTCCATTAATAAAAGGGAACTAAAGCTCGAATCACAGCGGATTCGGATGGAAAGCATGTCAGAGATGATCTATTCCAACCCCTTCATTTTACAGATGAGGAAACTAAAAACCAGGAAGACTGAGCAATTACTCCAAGATTATACCAGTAGTGGGTGGCAGAGCTGGTATCTGAAACCCAGTCCTTTGACCCTAAATCTAGCACGCTTTCCACTTCACCATACTAATTAAAATATACCCAGTCTCAAAGAGATGTTACTCTTACTTAACATTCAGCGAGCTTTGCCATCTTGCCAACTCCAACATTCAATATTTTTACCAGCTCATCTTTCCCCACAGAAGTATACTGGTAGTGAAATGAATGAAATCAGTGTTCTTTCCTACATGCCTGGCACCAATTCATATCCTGGACAAGGAGTCAAGTGACTATTTCAAAAGCTGATTTATATAGCTTTTTATATTTGCAAAGCACTTTATTACGATTTTCATTAGTCTGCACAATAATCCTTGTGTTAGGGAAATGGAGGCATAAAGCCAAGGTCATTCAGTCACTCCATTTCTGGCGAGGTCTCCATCCAAACTCATTGTCCTTAAGCTTTCCAAGCTGTTATTTAACCCACTGTTTACACTGTGGCAAAGCATTGATTCATATCCGTGAAACTCTTAAGATTCCTCAGAAGAAAAGAAAAATTCTCTAAATAGAGTGGCCCAAATGCTACCAACACTGCCCCCTTTAAAGAAAGACATTTTGGACTGTCATCATTGTTCATCTTGATGAATCCAAAAATTATGAAGCACTTTGGAAGGTCCCCAATTAAAGACCAGGGACACTGTGCTCAGCATAACAGCAGATGAAATGCGCTACATCTCATTTTAGCTTCCTTCTTTATTTTAGCCATATATTGGAACATTTAAATTAGTACAAAACTGAGCATCTGAAAATGCATTCCAAAAAATGAGTCCCCTTTTTATGAAATATTGCATGAAAAAATCTCTATTTTCATGGTTTGATTTGAAAAGTTGAATTAAATAGCTTTTCAGTTAAAAAAATAGAAAGTTTTTTCCCTTTGTTCTTTAGTGGATTCTCCAAAATCAGAAAACTTGGAAAAATTAAAATGCCTTTTATTTGTATCTTGGAAACATTCATATCTGATGGTGATAGAAATATTTTATTAAGTGGGAAGGAGGTGGGGACAAAGGAAATAAGCATTTGTTAAGCACTTGCTCCATTCCAGGCACTGTACCAAGCAGTAGGGATGCAAATGAAAGTATTGAGAAAGATAGCTCCTACCTTCAAGGAACCTATATTTTAATGGGGTAAAGAAACACACAAAAAGAAACTGGAAAGGTCAGAGTTAATAGAGGACTTACTAAGCCTTGGGAGCATGTCTGGTTTTGAAGTTCAGAATTCAGGATCAGGGTCAGAAAGCGAATGAAAGCTGAATGATGCCTCTCCACAAAATGGAAGCCAGCCCAGGAGGAATTCACCAATTCAGGGGGTAGGTACTCTGGATTGAAAAGACCACAAGAGAGGTTGGAGGTTACATGGTGAAAGATGGTGCATAAGGGTATTGAATGACCCAAATAAGATGCCACTTAAATGTACTGGAAATCTAGAAGAGTTTGGAAAAACCACAAAGTTTCTGTTTGATATTTTTGTATTTCATTAATTGGCCAATAGTGCTCTATAATGGACTTTGCTTACTATGGGTAGGTTGAGTTTTTATTACCCTTTCTCATGCAGGGCTCAAACACAGGCTGGCAAGGGAGCACTCACCAGACTCATTTTTTAAATGAGATCTTCCTTTCCTCCTGAAAGTGATAGGCAGATTTTGGGTCCCCTTAGAAGTTTGAGGATCAATTTTTATTTCGGGCATTCCTTAGTGCAAGAACTAATTACATTTTGTTTTTTATGGTTATCTCTATAACATTGCGTGGGATGAGAATATGACTCAAATGTTTTCTATCTTCAATAAAGCTGCTTTTCATTTTGATAACATGTCAGTGGCCAACACATTTGTTTTCTATAATAAGTGTGCATCCCAGCAAAATGGGCAATATCACGTGGATATGGAGAAAAAATCATGAGAGCCATGGCTGTAGTCTTTATATCTGAAATAAGTTAAAGCTAGATACTGATAATGAGGGAAACATTTAACTAGACAGTGGAGCACATGTTTAGGTGCATTCAAAATGTCTAGCAATAGTTGCCTGGAAGATAACATGCCTTGGATAAACTTATGGTTTTTAAGTTTACAACTAGACCTGAGGGCCTCTCAGGGTTTTGAGTCCCTCGGTGTATTCCCAATAATTATACTTGAGGTAAGGATATGTAGATCATAGGTCAGATCAAATACAGGCATTCATATTTTAGGGAAGATAAAATCAGAATAAAAAAACAATCCTGATAAGAACTAACATTCACATAGCACTTTAAGGTTTGCAAAGCAAATTACAAATACTATCTGATCTTCACAATAACTTTAGGAGGCAAGTGCTCTTATCATTCCCCTTTTACAGATAATGAAACAGACAGATGTTAAGTGACTTGTTCAGTATCGCACAGCTAGTAAGAGTCTAAGGCTGGATTTGAACTCAGGTTTTCTTGATTCTTGGTCCAGCATTCTACCCACTCTGCTTTCCCGTGGCCCACAGAATCCACCCCAACTGGAATCATTGAATAGGTCAAAATATTTACCTTTATCTGGCTTGTTCAGTTGTTTCCAACTTTGTCACCTCATGGACTACACTGTCCATGGGGTTTTCTTGGCCAGGTACTAGAGTAGGTTGCCATTTTTTCCCCTAGTGGATTAAAGGAGACAGAGGTGAAGTGACTTGCCCAGGGTTACAGAGCTAACAAGTATGTGAGGCTAGATTTGAATACAGGTCTTCCTGATTCCAGGCCCAATTCTCTATCCACTGAGCCATTTTTTCTGGCTACAACACCCCCAGTGAAATCATCTTCCAACTGGTCACATCTATCTTAGTGTGATAGTAATACAAAATTTTATGCCATTCCTATCCCTCATGTTTGTCTACGTGACTATTTGATAGATCCTTTAGAGTATGAGCTCCCTGAAGATGAGGCCTCTCTTTGTATCTTCCACCGTCAGCACAGTGACTGAAACATACCAAGCGCTTCATAAATGCTTATTGACTAACAATCCTTGATCAACATACCTCCTCCAGCAATTCCAGGTCACTACTCATGTATGTCTTCAAATCCTCTGCAGTTCTTGTTCATGTCATCCCATAAATCTTCCACTGGCATTCCATTGGATGAACTTGGGTGGGGGGAATGAGTTGAGGAAAGGGGCTACAGATATTCTGATGCTTCATGGATTACAATGGAGCACTCAAGCTGTGCGCCACTCATTCTCTTCTCTCACTGCATGACTGGCTCACCTCTTTTTCCAGTCTATATCTATCTATCTATCTATCTATCTATCTATCTATCTATCTATCTATCTATCTATCTATATCTATACATGTATATATATTTTCTATATCTCCGATAATGTCTTTTGTGCCAATTCTATATATTTCTTCACTGGTAACATGGTACCATCAACTCACAGCAACCATTCACTTTTCCATTGCCCTTTCAGTAATCTACAGCTTAATTCTTTACGGTCTGTTGTATTTCATGACTTCCAACTCTAAAGAAACTCTAAGAGAACATTGATGTTAAAATGATGGGCTTTTGTTTCTGAGAGAAGTTTGAGGCCTTTAAACAACTTCCCAATGGCAACTTAACCCTCTTGTGTCCTTCCCTTCAATTTCAGATTCAGTTTACTGTTTATCCCCAGTGGATGTCCAAGATACACACATACATGTATGCATGCATACATAATATGCACACATGTATATCCATATATACATACACATATATAAATGTACATGTATGTGTATTTATCTACATATATGTATATATACATGCACCAATACATGAGCTCTATGTGCTATTGATCAAACTTCATATCATACATAGATAGCAATAAAGGTAATATTTGCCTTCTTTACCTGTATAGATAGATTAAGATATTTTGAATTGTTATGGATCTCATTTCAGAGACTGGACAGTGAACTGAGTCTCAATGTAGCAAAAAAAAATGTCATCTGTGAACAGGAGCATCTTGAGGAGATCATCATCACAGGGAATTCCTCTGCCATTTGAACCTATAGAAAATTATTTAGAGGCAGTAAGATGGCAAAGTGGTCTAGTATTAGGAAGATTCTTCTTTCTGAGTTCAAATCTGGCCTTGGACACTTACTAGAGGTGTGACCCTGGGCATACCATTTAACCCTGTTTGCCTTAGTTCTTCACCTGTAAAGTGAGCTAGAGAAGGAAATGACAAATCATTGCAGTATCTTTGCAAGAAATCTCAAATTGCATCACAAAGAAATCTCAAATTGCATCTACCGAAAAACAACTGAACAACAGAAAGAATTTTATTTATGAAAGGCTATTTATTTCTACATCATTCCTCCATCAAGTAGAGGTTTGTATGTCATTCTTTTAAAAATTCTGTAGAGATGGAAAAGTAGGCATATGAGTTGTCAGTTATTGATATTTTCTCAAGAACCCTTGTTTGAGGATGAAGTATGAATTTTTTTTAAGGCTTTGGTGACCTCTTATCTTTCAGATTATCTTGAGACTTGATCTCTCAGCACCTTCTAAATTGTGTCATTACAGTGTTGAAGTTTTAGTATCATTTCTATCACCTTAGGGACTATGATGTTAGATTACAAGTGTCATAAATCCAGACACATCTTTTGCATTCTCTTTCTTTTGGGGGGGGGGGTGGGAGGTGGAGTAAGGTATTCTTTACTCTCTTGAGAAAGATAAATGGATGCAACCTCAGAGTCTTTAGATAGTATTTTCCCAGCAATTGAAATTCATGGGATGTCTCCAGAATAGCTGCCAAAACAGCCTACACCAGTTGACTGGACAAAAGAAAGAGATGGTGACATGAGAAAGTGTGGTGCCAAGTGCAAGTTGAGGGGCTAGGAGGGGCAGGGGGAAGAAAGTGATAGAAAAGTTAGTGGTCTCCCGACCTTGCATCTTCCAGCCTCACTTTACAAATATTAAGCACCTTTTTCTCATTTCATATCAAGGAGTACAAGCTGGGGAAGAATTCAAGTTTCCAAATTAAGCTATAAAAAGAGAGAGTTTCATGCACTGTTCCTTTTTATCTATTCTACTTTCTGAATATTCATTCTCATTTTAACTGATATTAGTTATGTTTTGATTTTTTTTTTAATTTTAAGAGTTAGTCCTTCTAGGAGTATGGAATAGGAAGCTGAGAACATTTGTCCTGATGTTTTGTTTGCCCAAGAGTTATTCCTAGAATTATCAGGAATTATGCAAAGCACCACAGTACCCACATTGCCACTTTGTCATGAGAAACATTTTCTCTTCCCACTGGGAGATGAGACAGAAAATTTTAAAAGGCAATGATTTTGTGATTTTCCTCTCCTGACACTCAAAACTGGCAGGAGATAAGCAGAGGCACTGGAGTCCACCTGGGGTAGTAGAAGAAATGTGATTGTCATCTCTGGTTATTGTCAAAATAAGGGGAGTAAAGTTTTATGAGAAAGCAATTGAATTATTTGATTTCCCCTGCTTCTTCCATGGCAAATCTGACCATAGGGAGGGAATTATGTTTGTTGCAGTTTTATATTACTCTGCTTTCCCTAATTAAAACGTTTGCTTTACTACAGATGAGTTCCAAGTGATTTATTAACAACTGGATATAAAAGGATAAATGTTTCAGGGGTTAGTAACTGAGCCATGATTTAATAAGAATGGGAGGTAACAGAAAGGTAGTGCTAGGGAGTCCATGGTCTTCAACTCTCTGTTCCTGTTACATTTAAATATTCCCAATAACTTGGCACATAGTAGGTGTTATAGAAATATTAGCTATTGTTAGTATGCTTCCTTGAGGTTCAAAGAATGATTTTGCATTCTAAATAATCATTTGGCCATCATAACTCTGTTCAGGAACAAGTTCAATTGTTGGCTGACTAAGGGAAATTCTCAGCTCTTCTGGCTCTGACAACTTGTTGGGGAGTGGGGGGGGGGGGCGTTGATTGACAACAGTTAAACATTCTTAGTAAATGTTAATGGTCTGTGTCAATGTCTGTTCGTTCATTCCCTTTAGCATTTAGCTTTTCAAAACAAGTCTGGCTGGACTTGCCTCAACTTCATGCCATATCTTTTTCTCACTTTTATATAATTCCAATTTGATATCCTTTTTTAAAAAAATAATTCTTTGCTCTAACAAGCCAGTAGTCTGACTATATAGTGAAAACATATTTGGAAACAACTCTCACATCAGTAACCAATCATTTCCTGTTTATTTAATTATATTGTTTCATTTTCCTGGTGTTATTTGGTGTTTGGCATGTCTAGTATTTCTTATTTTCTAGAAGAAAGTGTTCATAACGTAAGGGCATGAGACTTTCACATAGTTTACAAGCCTTTGCACACTCATATCTTATTCCTGATCATGTTTTCCACCATTTTTCACCCTCTTCCTTTGTAACTACCTTTTTACAGAAATCAAAGAATATCAAAGTATATTTGGATCTAATATGAAATGTCTTTTCAAGTTCATTTAGTTTCTCTCTCTCTTCTTCTGAAAGAAATATTGGTACATATAATTTATCTTCATGGTGATGTTTTTGCAAATTCCTGTTATGACCACTGCAATATGATATGACTGTGTTCCACAAAATATTTTTTTTCTTTTTTGCCTTTAGTTGCATGATAAAATTCTTCATTTGTGTTTCCATGCAAAATTTATTTAAAGTCCTTCAGTTTTGCTACAACATGTTTTTTTCTTTGGATTTCATCTAGAAAGAAAATGACAATGCTAATATAAGTTCATACATTTAGACTCCATGTGGAGTGCAGTACTGTAGTCTAGAAGCTGCATTTAGTCTTCTAGATTCTTGGGTGGGGTTTTTAGACTGAGTCCGAGTTTGACAGAACAAACTTATTAAGGGGATTTGTTCTGAAAAGTTGGATTCAGTCAAAGGGCTGAACTTGAGGACCTACAAGGTCACACATGACCTCAAGGCCACAAGTTCCTCACCAGTATCAATAGCACAATAACAAGAAGTCTAGAGATAATATACAACTTGTGGTTGTGAGTATCTTCTTTCCCCTTTTCTGACTCTGTCATATTCATTGTAAAAGCAGAGTAGGCCAACCAGGACTAAGAGCCACTTCATTATTTTCTCATTTTAAACATTATCATGGACAAAATAATTCACCAGGAAGCATCCAAGATTTCCATTAATGCTATCATCTTGCTGAATTAGTCTTCTTTGGTAAACCAATATCATCGGTTGCCAGGACCATCTATATTCTAAGTCCTCCTAGTTGGAGTCTTCTGGAGCTGATTCTTCACTTGCCAGCTGTTCACCTTGCCTATGAAATCACAATGAGCATTTCCTACCATAATGTGACTTCAGAGTAGGACTGTAGAGGTTCCATATAGCACAAGAGTTACAAATGTGTAAGCTTGCCATGTTATTCCATATCCTCACAAGAATTATAGCACATAAAAGAAAGAAAATCTAGGAAATTAGGGAATTAAAACACTTTGTGACTGTTTTTTATGAAATATATTATATACTGAATATGTACATGGTAAGCAATCCTTGCCCTCAGGAGTTTATATTCTATCATAGGGGTACAGGAAATACAGTATATGCGCAAGTAAATATAAAGTAGAGAGAGAAAGAAAGAGAAATAGATAATTAGAGAGATAATATATGGATGATAGACAGACAGATAGCAGAGCATTCATTAAGCACTTGAAATTAAGCTTATAGGAATACAATTATGAAAAAGCAAGATAATCCCTTAAAGGACTTATACTCTAATATGGAAACACAAAAGGGGGAGCTAGAAAGTGGAGGTAGCAGTGTCTGGCTTGGGATGCTAGATATTGAGATTCCATTTAGGAACTTATCCCTTGGGAGAGTCATCCAGGTCAGAGTCATCCCAAAGTGGGCAAGAGTGTTGAAGAGTGAAGATGTCTGCAGAGTAACTTGAGCTGGGAATGAGCATGTACACATGAAAACAAAGTAATTTCAAGAGGGATGGGGTGCAAATAGCTGCATTAATGGAGGCTCCATGTAGGACATGGCAACTGAGCTATTAGATTGTGAGCTTGAGGACAAAGACTCTTTCTGTTTTTATTGCTGGTGGTGTTTTGCCTCTATGTCCTCAATGCCTAGTACAGTGCCAGGTATAAAGCAGATGACTGACTTAGTGAGCTGTGCTTTCATAGAAACACAAAAATCTAGTGTTGAAAAGGATCTCAGTGACACTTTATTCCAACCCATACCTGAAAAGGAATGTCCATTAGACCATACTTGACAGCTAGGCATTCAGCCCAACTTTCTGATCTCACAGATGATGAAACTGATGCCCAAAGAGGCTAAGATTTACCAAAGGTCCCAGAAGTAATTAATGAGAGAGCCCATTTTCAAGTTCAGGTCTTCTGGCTCCAAATTCAATGCTCTTTCTACTTCCATGAAGCACTCTATTCAGAAAAAGGAGGGAAGATAACTTTATTAGCAAAAAGTCATAGTAGAAAAAAGATATCAAGGGATTGATTTTTTTTCCCATATAAACAGGATATAAATATCTTGGTGCACGCACAGAGTTCACTTTTGCACTTAACATCAGCAAACACATTGTACTACTTTGACCTAAGGGAAAAATAAGTGAATTTGAAATCTGATTGTCATTGATGACCTATTTCTTTCTTCACTGATAGATAAACATGCTGAGTTTTGTTCCAGTCTTTCAGCAATGATAAGCACGAAACTTAATGAAATTTAAAATGTTACTGAAATGTGTATCCATAGTCATTTTAATGAATTCTGTACAGCTATTTGGTTCGTGTGAACATAGCTCTTTTTTTGTCATTGTTGTTACTGTTAATAGAATGGACACAACTGCTGCAAAGAGAGGCAAGTTATAAATTCCAATAAAAAATCAAATGCAGGCTGGTTTCATCCAAATGATGGGAGAGGATACATTCCCCTAGCATAGAATAATCACTGTTGGATGATTGGCCTTACTCACTGCAGGGCACAAACTAAATTTATTCGTGTGTCCAAGATGACTTTCTCGAATTTCTTTTCTTCCAATGCCTCCTTTCCCTTACCATCATTCCAAACATTCTTCTCCTTACCTATGTACTGCCCCGAAAGCATATATATGGTCTATGGCTAGGCAGGAGCAAGGAAAAGAGGATTGATTAAATGATTCTGAAAGCTAGTGCTTCTGGGACCAGAGATCTGAAATATTGTGCCCTCTCTTCCTTATTCACTCAGGGTTCTCTTTGCTTTGGACTCATCTAGAACCAGATATAGTCCTTGGGCAATCTAACCATGTAAGATAAGGGCTTCTCTTCGTCTTCAGTTGGTTACGCCCCTATCCAGAGCCTCAAAGCAGAAAAATAAGCTTAGACTTGACTGATGTCTAGGGTCTCCCAAACAGGGGAGAAGAAAGGTTTTCAATATACAATCTGAATCAGGTATAGGACAATTATTTATTTCCTCCATATAAAAGAAATGCTAAACAAACCCAAAAGGCTTTCATAACCATGTGTTAACAAAGATTTTTTCAAAAGGATTTATTTTATAATTCCTCTATCCCACTCCCAAAGAGATATTTCCAAATCTTCTCTTCTCTCCTCTGACAATTTGGTGCCTACCATTTTCAATTGGTTTTATTTTCTTGAACTCACAAAAGACTGTTGCGGGAGAAGGAATAGACATGGTACATCCATCTATAGTACAGATTTTTCACTGAACACCTAGCCAACAAAAAGCAGATTTAACAACTACCCAGGCTTTCAACATAGCTTTCTCAAATCCCCATATATAAGACTTTCATTTAGAAGAATACATATAAAATCTTGATGAAGATAAAAATCCCTGGGGACAAACTGTTGGGAACTCCCCCTTGGCTGGTACCATTCTCATTACTAATTTTCCAGATTTTATCATGTACTTTGGGACATTTTTCAGAGAAACAAAGAAAAAAAAGCATCATCAAAGAATAGAGAGCATTTCATAACCCTAAATTATCAAGTCCATGGGGTAAATTCTACACCTGGAGTCAGTCCCATCTTCTGCTCTGCCTCCATATATTGGCATATTTCCTTTGTCTATAATTTCAAAAACATCTAGCCCTGAAAAACAAACCTCAATGTATTCTGAGAAAAATCAAGTGAGGGGTGGGAGCTATTATTTCTCATCAACCTCTCCATAAAGGAAGTCATTTAAAACCATTTAACTGACTTACAACATTCCTTTATTTCTCCTGTCAGATTTACTGTCTTGATACAACAGTTTCCCAGTACACTAGAAAGCTTGAGAGTAGCAGACGCTCTGAGCCTAAGCCTCTTGGTCTCTGTTTCTATTTTCTCCTCAAAGTATATTATTAGAGAAGTGCATCTTTTAGCATATGAGTCACATAGAACACTTACCAATGTGCTACTGTATAATTTTAATCAAGACCATGTCCTTGGTATTTCTACACTGCCCTTCACCCACATGTACCTTTGGTGCATTTTCTGAGTATCTTCAAATGTGGATCTCATCCATTTGCCACAGTTTTGAGTACCTGTGATTATTAATATAATAATCACATTTAATTATCATAATAATAATGGATGTTTCAGGTTTTCCAAGCGTTTTACAAATAATATCTCATTTGATCCCTATATGCCTTTAAGATATCTGCTATTATCATCTCCATTACAGACGAGGAAACTGAGGAAGAGAAAAGGCAACTGATTTGCCCAGGGTCACACAGCAAATTAATGGCTGAAACAGGAGTTCAGTGAAGTATTCCCAAACTTCAATACATTGTTCTAACTATTATGAAACCAAACTGCCTTAAAAGAATTCCAATAGGTTCTAAGGGGATTATAGAAAAGGATAAAGCCTGAGCATTCTCTCATGGGAATTCAATCTAGCAATGAGACTAAGGTCCTTCTTCTAACCCTATATGGAATGGTAGCCTCTCTTCCACTTTATGGTTACAAGTCTACTCTTAAACAAAAAGCTTGCTATTTTTCTCAAGGTCCAAAGAGTGAACAATTAAAGTAGCTGACATTTACTTAGCCCTTGGATGTCTGGAAAGCACTTAGTATCTCTACTTTGGAGCTTGAAGGGAGGTCTTGTCTTAGAAAAACACCTCATTCTACAGCTGAAGCTCAAAGAGGTCATTCTGTCTCCAGGTCCAGGATAGCACTTATTCTACCACATTAGACATGTCTATATATGAATGTAGCCATTAAACCTGCCTAAATGCAAATTTTCATACCATTCACAACCGAATGATGGAAGAAAATCATCTGAAAAATAACTTTTAGTCTTGTGTCACACACATTTGTGTTAAGAAAAATAAAGTACCCATTAGAAGGTACTCATGAGGTCTTTGGACTTTGAGAATTTGGTCTTGAAAGGTTCAAGAAAATTAGGAAACAATTCGAGTTTTCCCTTGGGTATAACTCAAGGGTCTCGTGCGTTTTTTTCCTGGTGAGCTATGGTTAGGCTTAATAAACCCTGATTGTTTCTCTCCATATGAATGTAATCCTAAATGAGATTTCTGCTTCCTGCCTCAGCACTTGTAATCAAACATAGAAGAACATTCTTATTCCAGTAGTGCTTTGTAATTGAAGATTATGTTAATAATTGTTACAAAACAGTGTGACATAACAAAGACAGAAGTAGCCTTGGAGTCAGGAAGCCCAAGGTGAATTCCACCTCCTGCTGTGCCTGCTGCTGTCCAGCCTCTGGTGAGGTGAGGAGTGAGTGCTCTCTTTGATCTGGAGCCTTCCTTCTCCTTCTGGACCGGTCCTTTGAGGGAAGGCTGCTAGGGGTCAGCTGTATGACTGTCATCGCACAAGGCAACTTGTGTCTCTTGCTGCCTGTCTTTTATCCTCAGGACATGTGAAGATCTTCTAGTGAGAAAAGCAGAAACCTTCCCCTTGAATTCGGTCCTTTCATCTCCTGCTGTTCCTATCCCTTGAGGAACAAGAGAGAGGGCAGTTGGTGGGGAGCAGGACTTCTATCTCTAGCCATGCAGGTTTGACGTCTAGCTCCTGCTGTCCAATTTCTTCCCTTATCTTCAGGCTTCAGGGCTAAGAGGAATAGTAAGGTAAGGTCTCTCATCAGACCTTTGTGTTCATCTCATGCTCTATTGTCCTCTGCCTAATCTCTAATGTGTTCCACCTTCTCATACTAGTGATTCTGAAGCACCACTGTCGTAGGTAACCATGAAAATCCCATTCCCCATCTTTCACCACCTCCCTATTGCTTATTCCCATCCCCCTCAAAACTCCCAATCCAAAGCTCCAACAGAACACCACCCACTTCTGCTGTGCTCACTAGAAAGCCTGTTTCATAAGCAACAAAATTCCCTCCATTCTACTCCACCCATCTATCAGTCACTGAAACTCAGCTCAGTCATGAGGACAGCACAGTCTCTAGTCTCTCTTCCAGTATTATCTGTTCTTTTACTCCTTCCCCTTGGCTCACTATTTGAGGCAAAGGGCTTAGAATACTTCTTGCTCTCCATTGCCAATTCCAGGTTCTCCCTTACCTCCATCACTCAGTAACTTTTCCTCCTTTGAGATGCATGCTATTCACCTCTACCTACCAATCAAAATCCAGATAGCTTCTGTCTATACACCTCCCAGTCACTTTCTTCCTCCAAAATCCCACCTTCGTATTAGGGGACTTCAACACACATATTAACTCTCCTTTGAATATGCTGAACAGTCATCTTTCTCATCCTACTTATATCCTATGTCTTCCTCCTCCACTCTAAGTCACACATACAAAAAAAATGGTCATACCCTTTGATCATTCCATCATCCATAAATGTACACCTTCATGTTGAAGAATTCTGAAATCCCTTTGACTGATCATTATCTATTGGAGTTCTTCCTCTCCCTCCCTTACAAAAACCTACTCTTACTATAACCTCCAATCCCTTGATGCCCTAGTTCTCTCCTAAGCTATCTCCCCCGCACTAGCCACTCTCCTCTTCTCCCCATCTCACCTCTTGGTGAAACAGTTTGACTCTACACTGTTCTGTTCTTGAGTCCCAAGCCCCTTTTCACACCGCAGAATGTGCCCTGCCAAGCCTCAACTTTGGATGGCTCCCACCATCTGTTGTCTTTAAGCCCACGCACATACTACTGAATGTAGGTGGAGAAAATCATGCAACTGCTCTGACTAGGACCACTATAAATATATGTTATACAACCTCAGCTAGATTTTCACTGTCACTAGGTAATCTCTCTACACTCCCTTTATCAGCTCACTCTCCTACTCCCCACTGCATCTCTTCTATACCTTTTCATGGCTACTGCTCCCCAACATTCTCTTCACTGACAATCTTGTTTCATATTTGACAGGGAGAAAAATGGTAAGCCACTCACCCAGAACCCCCTCTTCTCCCTTCGTCTCACGTGATTCATATGCCTTCGGCCACTATCTCCTCCTTCACTCCTGCCTCCCCTAAAGAGGTGGCCTTACTCCTTACCCAAGTCCACCCCTCCACCTGAACAAGTATTTCCTTCCCATCTCCTCAAATAGATTGCCACCCTGTCAGCCCCATTCTATCACTTCTCTTTAATCTCTCCCTGTCTACTGGCTTATTCTCATCTACCTATGGTCATGCTTGTGCCTCATCTAACCTCAAAAAACCATCACTCAATCCTCCCATCCCCACTATCTACTTTCTTATATCTCTTCTGCTTTTTGTGGTCACACTCCTAGAAAACAACTGTCTGTAATAGGTACCTCTACTTTTTCTCCTCTCATTCTCCCCTTAGCCCCTTACAATATGACTTCTGAACTCATCAATCCACCAAAATTGCTCTCTCCAGAGACACCAGTGATTCTTAATTGGCTATTTCAATGGTCTTTTCTCATTCCTCATTATCCTCAATCTCTCTGCAGGCTTTCCCACTGCTGATTACCCTCTTCTCCTTGATATTCCCTTCTCTCTAAGTTTTCAAGACACAACTCTCTCCAAAGTCTTCCTCTACCTACCAGAGGACTCCTCAATCTCCTTTGTTGGCCCCTCATCCAACTCAAGTCCACTAACTGTAGTTGTCCCCCAGAGCTCTGTTCTGACTTCTTTTCTCTTCCTCATCTCCTAAGGATACACTTATCATCTCTATACGGATGATTCTCAAATCTGCCTCTCTATTGATGTTCGAACTCATATCTCCTGCTGCCTTTCAGACATCTCAAACCAAATGTCCTAGAGATATCAATCTCAATACACACAAAACTGAACTCATCTTTCCTGCCCAAAAAAATTCCTGCTTCCCTCCTATCTCCCCCATTACCATTAAAAGCAAAACTATTTTCCCAATCTATCAGACTCTTAACCTGGGTGTCATCCTCAACTCCTCACTATCACCTCCCAGATACAATCAGTTGCCTGATTTCACTTCCATAACATCTCTCTAATACACTCCTTCTCTCCTCTGATACTGCCAGTATTGTGCTACAAACCCTCATCACCTCATGCTTGAACAATAGCTTGTTGATGGGTCTGTCTGCCTGTCTTACCTCACTCCCACTCAACCTCTATTTAGTCATCAAAGTGATTTTCCTAGAACACAGGTGCAATCATATCACCCCACTACTCAATAAACTCCAGTGGCTCCCAGATTCAGATAAAAAATTCTTTGTTTAGTGTTCAAAGTCCTTCTTAACTTAGTCCCCTCCCACCTCTCCAGTCTTCTTATACCTTACTTCCCCTCCATATACTCTTTGATCCAAGAACACTGGCCTCCGTGCTATTCCATAAACAAGACACTCTCTCTCTCAGCTCAGGATGTGTTCTCTGCCTGTCCCCATGCTTGAAATAGTCCCCCTCCTCATCTCTTCCTCTAGCTTCACTGGCTTCCTTTAGATCCCAACTAAAATACCCTTTTCTACAGGGAAGCTTTCACAACCCCACTTAATTCTAGAACTTTCCTTCTTTTAATTATTTTTTCTGTATATCATTTGTGCAAACTTGTTTGCTTATTGTCTCATTAGATTGTGACCTCCTTGAGGACAGCATTGTGTTTCACTTTGTTTTGTACTCCTAGAACTTAGCATAGTACCTGACTCATAGTAGGTGTTTAATAAATTAATTAAAATCCAACCTTCTCTGATCACTGGTTGTGACCTGGTAAAAGTTCCTTATTTCCATCTGCCTTACATAACTAGTTAGGACTTCCCTCTCATACATAGGTTGGCAGAAGTTTTGTGTGCCATATGTGTTATAACACTATATCACAAATATATTTGTTTAGAAAAAATACAAAGCTGTATATCAGTCAGTCACTTGCATGCCTAGGATCATAGATCATAGATTTAGAGCTAGACAGAAACTTAACAGCCATCAAGTTCAAATCCTTCTCTTAATTCCCTATTTTGTGGGTGAGAAAGTTAAAACCGATGGGACTTCGGTGACTTCCCAGTAGCCTATAACTACTGTTTGAAGTAGGATTTGAATCCAGATCCTCCTGACTTCAAGTTTAGTGCCCTCTCCAAGACTCCTAAGCCACACATAATGAGTTGGTGTTTGTTATGAATGAGTGATAGCACAGCAGACTGAAAAAAGAACCCCGCTTCCCGCTTGGAGTAGAGAAAGACTTGTATTTAAGCCCCTCTCTGACTCATATTGGCTGTTACACTAATCACTCAATGCCGGGGCAACTCTCTACAGCTCTGAATCACAGGGAAAGTGCCCATATGCATGGGCAGAGGACATTTCCTCATTCCAGAATTTCCTAGTGGGATGGAAAGCCTGCTGCCTCAAGGTCCCATGTGGCCCCCTGTGTCTTCCAGTGCAGCCTTTTAACTGAATCCAAACTTCACAGGGAGTGGGGAAGCTGTGACCACATGTCCACACCTGAGGACCTAGAGAGCCTGCTTGTGAGCACAAGGCCACAAGTTCCCCACTTTTGTGACCTAGACCAATGAAATCCCAGGTCTAGTCTCCTCTCCCCTTACCATCCATTTAGGAATGGGAAGTGCAAGCCATATATAGGGTAACGTTCTCCCTATTTAACCTCCCATTTCCTACCTCCCAGCTTTGGCACAAGTTCTCCCTCACCTGTGGCACATTCTCCTCATGCTTGTTTCTTGGAACACTTTGTTTCCATAAAGACTCATGTTCAAGCTCCTTCTTCAAAGAGGACTTTCATAATCTTAACCACCTCTTCCCTCTCCAATTGTTAACAATCCTTCCCATACCACCCCCTCGCCCTTAGGAAATCACTCTGCATTGATTTTGTATTTACTTGTCAGTGCACATGTTGTTCTCTGCCTCTCTCCCCACCCCCAGGAGCATGTATGCTTTTTGAGAGCAAGGATACTTTCATTTTTCTCTTTGTGGCCTCAGTATCTAGAGGAGGTTCTGAGGCATCCAGAACATAGTCAACTAGTATTTTTGAGCACCTACTCTGTGTCAGGCACTTTGCAAAGCAAGAAGGACACAAATAAAGACCAAAAGAACAAGGGGATGATTAACTAATATCTATTGAATTGAAACTGAATTGGAAAAAACAGAATGACCATAGAGACAAAAAGATTGGCCTCAAATCTAGCTTCTGAGACAAAATGGCAGGAGGACCCTGAGAATTTCTCAGTGACATGAAACTACTCTCCAATATTCTAACTTAACAAAGCATCCTGCACTAGTAGATGAAATTTCCTTATTGGGAGATCCCTAAAATGATGAAGCCATGGGTGGGGGCAAGAAAGAAACAAGAAAAAAAATTTAATTAACTAGAAGAAAAAATTTGAGCTGCTCAATTTCAACATGTCTCTAATAGGCAATTATCATGCCCATACACATACATGGATAGAAAATGAAGAAGGTATTGAATTTCCCTCCCTGTTCCAGGTTAACTAAGGGTATGTTTCTTAGATCTTCCTTCCCAAGATCCCCAGAAGCTTACCCATAGACATGCATATATCTATTACTCATAATCAAATACAGCAACACTTTCAGGTGTGGTCTCATGTGTCAGCCTACTAATCTCCACAGATTGGACTGGGCTATACCATCCACATTCTTTTCTCTATAACACTGAAAGTCCATTGAGAAATGGCAACAAGACAGATGACAAAGGTTAGGTTTCCATCTAAGGTCATGCAGAGATTTTTTTAAGTCCTCTTTGCTCTCTGTGGCAAATACATATCTCTCCCTCTCACCAATATCTCAATTATTTCCATGGGGGACATACTTTCCCAATGCCTATCACAGTAGCTGGGGCACTGACCCATTTCTGAAGGCAATAGAGTTTGGGTTTCTGTGGACAAAATCTGATATTGTTGCATACACAGAACACTGGTGTCTTACTCTGCCTGTCATGGCAAAAAGATGAAAGATGTTATTGCAGCCTATTCACTGAAGTGTACATAATATTAAGGTTACTAGGAAACTGCTCCAAAGAGCTTTGTTTTTATGCAAATGGAGGTTTTGGCTCTCCAATCTACAATGCGCTAAGAAATACAAATTAAATTGACAGTTCCGCTAGCAAATATACCCATTGTCTGTTTTTGACTCTTAATCATTGGTTAATTCAGGGGAACAATTGACCTAATTTTTTCTCCAGTTAGTAAAATTCCCTGTGGCTAAGGACTTTATCTTAAAATCCTTTGAAATATCTGAATATATTTTGCACAGAACTAAGTATACAGCAGGGTCATAAAAAGGGAAGGATCACACATACAGATCTTGAGGGTTGCCTAAATCAACTCCCTTGCTTTACCGTGAGGGAACAAGACCTGAGAATGTTCCCAAAGTCACACTGATGACAAAGCCTAGATTCTCACTCCAGTTCTTAATCTCCAAATCCAGCTCCTTTCCAAAATGAACCATGCTTATCATCTTTCCATTAGCAACAGAAATGACTGAACTTAGAAATCTTGTAACCCAACAGTTTCAAACTCAAATAGAAATGTAGGGCCACTAAATCATATTGAAGTAGATTCTGGATCATATATTTCACTTAGAAAACCACATAGTAACATTCTCTAAGTTTTATTGTATTTTATTGTGTTAAATATTTCTCTATTATGTTTTAATTTGATTCCCTAGCTGCACTAGGGAGTGTTATGGGGACACAAGCAGGCAGGAGTCCGCGAGTTTGACACATCTGTTCCAACCAATTCCCTAGAAGTAGAGTGCTAAATCAAGGTCAGCTGAGCATGTTGCAGCAGATTGACATGACAAACCAGTGTCTGAGCAGTCAATAAAAGGATTTCTAAAGTCTCTGACAAAAAAAATGCACTATACCAATTAGAGTTCTAATTTATTTCCAAAGAATATGTACAGACTATCAAGTCGTTCCCAAATGTTCCTTTCCTAAAATGTGTTTAAAGAACTAAAAATAGAACAAGGCCTCCGAGTTTTGCCCTATGATGGGAAAAATAGAGGAGATAGTAGTACGATTCCTTCTTTGCTGGGTCTTGGGCTAAGGTAGCCTTATTCCACAGGCACGTCTGGCTGTGTGTGTGTGTGTGTGTGTGTGTGTGTGTATCTGTCTCTCTGCCTCTGTCTCTCTCTCTCTTATACACACACATACACACACACACACGGAAAGGGAAAGGGGTTTCCAAGGCTCAGTTGTTTCCCACCACAGATACACTCCAGGAAAGCCCCTACCACAATCCCAAATACTGCCATTGACTGCAGTTACAGAAATTCCTCCTTATAGCCCTAGGTGCTGTAACAAAGTGGTTTAAAATCAAGCTTTATTTACTTTCCTCACTATCATCTTTTAATGTACATCAATATCATCAGCCCCATATGTGAGGATTAGGACCTAGAGAAATGGAAAATCAAACTCTCTTCCCAACACAATAGCATAGATCCAGAGGAGAGTCATATCTTAAATACCTTAAACCTTCGGAGATTCAGCTTTCTGGCTGATTCTATAAGGACATGTTAGTCGGATATGCAAAAGAGCTTTCAATCTTGTCTCAGCCTATCAAGGGACATTGTGCACAGCCATAGGCCATTAGAAGGCTCTCTTTAATATTTTAGCAAAGGTTTCCCTCGAACCACTGTTTTAATTAACGTCTGATGCTTGTGCGAGCTTGTTGGGCTATAATGCGACACCACCCCTGTTACTAACAAACGAGTCAAAGCTTTCAAAATGCCCAGGGAAAATTAAGGAAAAGAAGAAAGAAAGGGAAAACCCAGTGCTGAAATATTACATCCCTCTATGTCAGAAGAGAGTGACATAAAAAAGATTTTCTATGTTGTTTTTCCTGGGGAGACAAGAGGGAAAAATAAGACTGAGTTAGCAAAGTGAAAAATCAGGGTCTCTAGAATGAACAGCCTTCAGAAAGACAAGTCTTAAAATGCATTTGCCAACTCCTTGGTGAAAACTTTTTGCCCTAGACCAGCCCTGGCTGATGAAATCTAACACAACGAGACCCCAGTATATAGTCAGGAGTCTCTCAGGACTGGCTTGCTCCAACCTCTGCCCTCCTTAGCTGCTTGCTAAAAGTCTTCAGCTCACATGGGTGAATCACTAAAAATGGCTGAAAATTGCCGAAATAACCTCCAAGAAACAGATGGCTGTGAGGGCTCCTGTCCAGATGCCAGAAACCCCATATGCATGCCAATCTGTCTTCCAGGGCACACCATTATCCTTTAAATTATATTTTCCCTCCTTCTGCCATGTATGTTTTACCATAATTACAAGGCTCCATTTTTCTCCAATGATCAAGAAAAATCCCAATCCCTCAGCTAAGAACCTAAAAATAGAAACATGCTACGCAATTCCCAAACACACAAGGCCCCATACTCTTCACTCAAAACTTCACCAAATCCTTTTAAGGTCCTGATAAGTGGGCTTGAATGAATCCTTTTCATGTGTGTAGGGTTTTTTTTCCCCATTTCTGCTGTGGTATCAACTTTCCTACTCTCTAAAAAGCACCTCAGCATTTAGAGGGTAGGGCTCCCTGTTCTCTTTCCAGCTGGACTAGAAATCACACACATCAGTAGTCTCAGAAAATAAATTCATCACCTTAGTTTTCTGAGTTGGGATGACAGGCAGAAAGCAGGCAGACTTTCTAATTCAGCTCAATATCTGGTCTTTCCAACTCCCATAGCCTTGGCATTCACTTGCAATTAACAGACTCCTGATATGTCACAATCATTATTTTCCTCTGGAAGGAAAGCTGGACTTTGAATGGGAAATAAAAACAGAAACATAAGAGTAGAAGAAAGAGCACAGGACTTGAAATTCGAATTCAGTTCTCAGGTGAGAGATCTACTCTCTGCGTCCATGGACAACACTCTTAATCTTTCTGAACCTTACTTTCACTTATCTTTAAAATGGGAACAACGATGACTGTATTGCCTGCCTCACATGGTTGTTGTGATAGAAGAACTTCAAAATCTCAAAAACAATAGATAAAAAATGAGCTATTACATATTATTGCTGCTGTAAATACTATTACTACTAGTAACTCTACTAATAACCATAATAGCTAGCATTTATATAGTGCTTTAAGGTTTACGGAGACCTAAATAAATGTTATGTCATCTCATCCTCACAACAACCCTAGGAGACAGGTGCTACCATCATCCTCATTTTACAGATGAGGAAGCTGAGGCAGACAGAAGTCAGGTGATTTTCTCAGGATCACACAACTACTAAGTAACTGAGTTCAGACTCCCCATCTAGTGTTCTATGCATTGCACAAGCTAGCCTAGAGACAGAATGATGCAATGGATAGAGAGCCAAGTCTCAGAATTAAGAAATTCAAGTCCTGTCTGACACTTAATAAAAGTGTGACTTTGGACAAGTCACTTAACCTGTCAGTGTTGTAGGCAACTCCTTAAGACTTTAATTTGCAGAATAGATTCCAATCTGTACCATCAATACAAGGGGTTTCTTTACTAAGAGTTCAATGAAATCACAGGTCCAGATCCCCTTCCCCACCCTCCAAAAAAAATAGAGAAAAAAGTTTTGAATAAAAATTCATGCCAATCTTGTTGGGACAATGGATTCCCTCACTGGTTTCCCCACACTAATGACATTACAGATTCAGGGAAAAAATATATGTAAATTGCATAGATTCCTTGAAATTACTACTTGATGACTTTGCCATAATATGGAATTATCAGCCTAGAAAGAATTCAGATTTATATGGGACCAATGTTGGATGGCACGTCTGTTGATTAACAGCCAACAGAGCTAGATTCAGAGATGTAAATCATAAGGTTTGCAGCAGGGTGATCAAATGTTTTCAATCACATAAATTCCTGAATTTCCTATATTCAATTATAAAAATAAATTTTTTGATCTATATCAGTGGCTAGAGGGATCATACCAAAATAAATAAATCAACACATAAATAAATAAAAATCACAGACCCTCTCAGTATTAACAGCTAATCGCTAGAGCTCATATAAACTACCTCATCTGAACCTCACAACAGGTACTTTGAGGTGGGTACCTTTGTTATTCTCATTCTACAGATGAGGAAACAGTCAGTGAGAAGTTAAGTGACTTGTCCAGGTTCACACCAAGATAATAGTGAGGAGGGAGAGGAAAGGGGCAATGGTAAGGTGACATAGGCGGTATGAATCTGGATTTGGAGTAAGAAAGATTGCTCAAGAAGTCTTAGTTTTCCCTTGTGGAGCCCTTGGCAAATCACTGACCTACCCAGCAGACCCAAGGAGCTCTCTTAGATTCTGAATTCTGTAAAAGTTACTGATCTGCATTAGCAGAGGGGCTTTACCTTAAGGAGCGAGACCTATACCAATGAAATCAGTTTCACTGAGGGGAAAAAAAGGAGCGGGGAGACAAAGGGAAAAGAGGAAATTGAAGGCTGGAAGAAGAGAAACCACCTTTGAGAAATAGTTTCTACCAAAAATACCTATTATTGATCAGCAACCAAGTTCAAAATCAAGAAAATTATATTTACCAATGGGGAAACAACTTCTGTTAATTCAACAAGAATTTAATTTTCTCTTCTCTGGCTTTTGAATGTTTTTTTAACTTCTGTTTAGCATATGGTTATGGCCCTTCCGTTGACATGTAGTTGTAGTCCTTACAGAGTGACATGGCCCTTTTCCCTAACTGAACCCCAGGCCCACTCTCCTTACCTCTGTCTCTTGAAATTCATTTCTTTCATGACTCATCAAGTGCCACTTTCTGCAAGAGACCTTTCCTGAGCTGCCTCCAGATACTATGGCCCCTTCCTCTCCAAACTCCCCTATGTTCATTATATATGTATATGTGTATATAGACATATATTTATAATTCTATATTATGTACTTATATAATTACATATTTATTGTATGTTATCTATCATATATTCGCATGCAAATATAATTTATAATTAATATAGATATATATTCATTGTCTCACTCACCGGAAGGCAAGCTCCTTGAGGGGAGAGACCTTTTCACTTTTGTCTTTGAATTTCCTGGCAATTAAGTGCTTAAATAAATGTTTTATGGATTGATTGACTGACTGATTGACAAGTGGCCAAAATTCACCAGAATGGGTATGCAGAATCTCAAAGTCCACATTGTGGAGAGAAAGGGTGCACACACTGTTCAAAATGACATCTCAGCTTTCCCACCGGTCATTATCTAAACCAGGGCTCTGAATTTCCCGTCTTCATAAATAAAGAAGGAGTTCCCTTCATCTCTTTGTTCCATTTTCTTTGGGCTTAGTAACTTACATATTATTAAAGTACCTGAGATATTTGAAAAGATGCATCCACAATATTTATAAGAACAAAATAATAATAACAACTTCTACACCTAGGATTTTGTGGTTGTAGAAGAGCATCTTTGATTCTCTCAAAAAATCCAAAGTAACTTGTTTAGCTGAACCTCTGCAGTTGAGGATCTTGAAGTTCAATCATCAATTAAAAATAACCAGTATGCAAGCACTTTAATTAGATTTTAATTATTAAAGTATGAGATGGATGTTGATTGAAGTCATAACTACTTTGGACACAATTTCCTGCCTGCAGCTAGTTGGATGCCTGAGAGGCTGAGAATGAGAAAAAGGGATCCAACACCATGTGCTAGACTGTGATGGTCCTTTAGCCAGCAGCTCCAGGGATTAAGATTTGATAACAGAAATGGGAGGGAGCAACTAGGCTTGGTGGGGTGTGCTCAGGCTTGCCTCTGCGTACATGATCCCATGTCAGTATTTTCTGTTTAGTGCAGCAAATCAGTGTTAAAAATTATAATGAATGACAATAACTACTGCACAGATAATTCCTGTCCACATGCTTTACCCAGCTCCCAAAGCCTAATGAAACCAGAATGAATGTCCTACTCAGATTTTCTATGCAAACTCCAGCAATTCTGAAAGATTTTCTCTTTTTTTATAAAATAAAAATTTCAGTGCCAGGAGAAGTGAGGGTAAATGTTCATGTTGGATGCAGGGAGCATTCTGTCTTTCAACGTTTGTCTTTTCTCTCCTACAAAATGTTCCCTTTGGAATTAATGGCACTCTGCAATGAAAAAAAATAAAACAGCCAGCCGGAGCGGAAGAATCCAGTCCAGTTAAAATGGCTAACCATAATGATCTCGAGAAGAATGCTGCTAGAACTCATCTTTTCAGTGTTTATCCCTCAGACCACAACCCAAAGGGAAAAGATAGATTCAGTGTATAGTTTTCATTTTGTTTTGCACTACCAGTGGTGGGGAACATGCAGCCTTGAAGCCACATATAACCTTCTACGGCCTTGGGTGCAGCTTTTTGACTGAGTCCAAGTTTTACACAACAACCTTTTATTAAGGCATTTTGTTCTGTAAAGCTTGGATTCAGTCAAAAGGTCACACTTGAGGACCCAAAGGGTCACATGTAACCCCAAGGCCACAGGTTCCCCACCCCTGTATTAGACCTATGACTGCACTGAAATAGGAAACTATAAGTGAAAAAAAAAACATACTCTATCAATGCCAAATAGTACCTGGTCTGAGATTTATAATTTAAGAGAGTTTCCTGGGGCAACGGTGAAGTTTAGTGCCTTGCCGAAGGTGACACTAGCAGCATATGTTAGAAGTAGGGTTTGTACCCAGATCTTCCACTGAAGACCAGCTCCCCATCTTCTATACCAGATGACATGGAATTAGCTTTAAAATAAAATTTGGAATAATAAAGAATATTTATCATCTTTCTTTGGGAGGGTGATTTCCCTTATTTTCCTGTGAATTTACTGAAACTATAAAACCTCAAAAGACATTTGTAGCCCACATCTACAGTCCCTCAATAAAAAAATAACTATTATATATCTACCATAAGCACAGTACTATGTTAGGAATTAGGGGAAGACATACAGCTCCTATTCTCCTACAATTTATAACTTGCTAGAGAATGTGATACCAACACAAGTAACTATGAAACAAAATAAACTTTAAGCGTATAAGAATGTGCAGGCTGCAATGGGAAGGACCTTCCCTAAGGGGTAAAGACAAGGTTCCATGGAGAAGATGATATCTGAATTAGACTTTAAATTCTAGTCTACTTAGGATGGCCCACACTTGAGAAAAAGGGAAGAGAATTCTCTGTGAAAGGAATAATGAAAACACAGGCATAAAAGCTGAAGGGCTTGCAATAAATACAGGTGATAGCTAGTAGTCCAGTTGGGCTGGAATGTAGAGTCCCAGAGGGGAACTGTGTGTAATAAGACCCCAAAAGTCAAGTGGTCCTGGCTTGTAGAGGGTTGGAAACACCAAGTTGAGTTTAATCGTCATTTAGTACACTACAAGGAGTCACTGAAGTTGTCGGTGTAGAAAGTGGCATGATCTGATTGGTGCATAAGGAAACTGAAAAAGATTACTTCCCTAACTCTGCTCAATGCAATAACCAATCAGGAATTCAGAACAATGCCAACAAAGACCTGCTCCTCACCTCTTGGCAGAGAGCTGATGGACTTTAAAGGTACAGGATGAGACATATATTTTCAGAAACAGGCAATATGAAAAATTTATCTTGCTTGACTATGCTTTTTAAAAGGAAAGGGTTTTTTTGGAGGGAGGAAGACAAAGGTACAGTGCTAATGATACAAAATTAAGAATCAAAGAAAGAAAATATACAAGATTTTTAAAAGGCAGAGGAGAGGCAGCATAACAGAGAAGACAGAGATGTTGTCTCAAAGTCAGGAAGCCCTGGGTTCAAGTACCATTTCTGATGTAACACTAGCTGTGATACCCAGAGCACATCTTTTAAACTCTGAGTTCCCTAAGTTTCCCTTTGAAAATTCCCGAAGAGCATGTTTCCAAGAAGGTATGGACATGCATTGTTAGTGGAGTTTCTTCACCAAGGAATCTCTGTAGCCTGTGGTCATCAAGATCCAGGGACTCAAAGGGTCTATAAGGTCAAAACTCTTTTCGTAACTGACAGTTTAGTGATGATTGTGGCAAATACCAATAGATATATAATCCACACAGATAACAGCTCTTTGTGGGGTCCTCAATGAGTAAGAGTGCAGCTGAAATCAGAAGCTTTGAGAACCACTGCTCTACACCAATGAAATCACAGATGCAGTCTCTATCACTGAACCTATCCCTCCTCTAAACAGAACAGAAGGAAGTTCAGAAGGAAACACAGACTAGCAGGGAAATTTTGTTGCCATTGCCTTAAATGAACTCTATTTGTTGTTATTGATGTTGTTGTTGCTGGTGATGAGGATGATGATGATGATGATGTTGATGATGATGATGATGATGATGATGATGATGATGATGATGATGATGATGATGATGATGATGATGATGATGATGTTGTGGAAGCTAGTTGTCAGGAAGACTCATCTTCTTGAGATCAAATCTGTCCTGATACACTTACTGCCTACCTGACCCTGGACAAGTCATTTAATCCTGTTTGCCTCAGTTTCTTCACTGTAAAATGAACTGGAGAAGCATATGGCAAATCATTTCAATATCTTTGCCAAGAAAATCTCAAATGGGGAAACAAAGAACCATACACGACTAAAATGATTAAACAGTAGCAACACACTATAGTTTCATATATAATCCTATTTCTGATCAACTTTATATATTGAAGTGTTAACATTTGTAGTTTGTTCAGGTCATATTAAAAAAAAAGAAAAAACTATCAAAAGTATTAAAATGGATTAAAAGAGAGGAGAAAGCAGAGACTTGAAACCTGATTAGAAAACCATTGCAGTTGTTTACATGGGTCTCTTCTGGACTGGTGGCAGAGAAAATAGAGTGAAGCAGACAGATATGAAAGACATTTTGAAGATGTAATTGTCAAGACTTGAAGTCACTAGATATAGTAACCAGAAAAAGGGGAGAAAATCAAATATAACACCAAAATTATAGAAATATGAGGTTGAATTAATTTTGATAGTATGCACAAAAATAGGTAAGTCAGAAGAAAGAACAAATTTGGGGACAAAGTTAATTTGAAGTCAAAATATTAAGTTTAAGATTCTATTAACTCATCAAGATGGAAATGTCCTATAGGCATTCAGAGATGTTGATCTGGAGGTCAAAGACAGAAGAGTAGATTTGAAAAACATCATCCAAGAGGTAGTAGTTCCTATCCCAGGAATGAAAACTATTGTTAAATAAGAGCAGGTAAAAGAAAAAAGGTCTGAGGTATAACATTTAGAAATATCACCATGAAGGGGTTGAGAAAATAAAGAAAGGGAGACTTTGTAGAGGGAATCCTGCTCACAAACCAGAGTACAGGCCAGAAGAGGAATAAATTCCTCTCCCTTGATTGTGCTACCTTGGAGAAACTGAGAACTTACAGGTCCCCAGAGGATACTCTCCTATTAACAAAGGAATTAAAAGTCAAATAACTGGCTGGAAAAATACCCCAAAAAGGGGGAAAATAATACTATAGAAGGTTACTTTCTTGGCGAACAGGTATTTTTTTCCATTCTTTCCAATGAGAAGGAACAATGCATATCATCAGAGAAAGACCTAAAAGTCAAGACTTCTGCATCCAAAACCTCCAAAATAAATATGCAGTTGTCTCAGGGCATGGAAGAGCTCAAAAAAGAATTTTGAAATTCAAGTAAGAGAAGTGGAGGAAGAATTGGGAAGAGAAATGAGAGTGATGCAAGAAAGTCATGAAAAGCCAGTCAACAACTTGCTAAAAGAGACACAAAAAAATGCTGAAGAAAGTAACACCTTTAAAAATAAACTATCTCAAATGGCAAAAGAGGACCAAAAAGTTGATGAGGAGAAGAATGCTTTAAAGAGCAGAATTAGCCAAATGGAAATGGAAGTTCAAACGTTCATTGAAGAAAACAGTTCTTTAAAAATTAGAATGGAGCAGATGGAAGCTAATGACTTTATGAGAAAACAAGAAATTACAAAACAAAACCAAAAGAATGAAAAAATTGAAGACAATGTGAAATATCTCATTGGAAAAACAAGTGACCTAGAAAATAGATCCAGGAGCGACAATTTAAAAATTATGGGGATACCTGAAAGCCATAATCAAAAAAAGAACCTAGACATCATCTTTCACGAAATTAACAAGGAAAACTGCCCTGATATTCTAGAACCAGAGGATAAAATAAATATTGAAAGAATTCACTGATCACCACCTGAAAGAGATCCAAAAAGGAAAACTCCTAGGAATGTTGTAGCCAAATTCCAGAGTTCCTAGATCAAAGAGAAAGTATTGCAAGCATCTAGAAAGAAACAATTCAAGTATTGTGGAAATACAATCAGGATAACACAAATCTGGCAGTTTCTACATTAAGGGATCAAAGGATTTAGAATATGATATTCAAGAAGTCAAAGGAACTAGGACCAAAACCAAGAATCACCTACCCAGTCAAACTGAGTATAATGCTTCAAGGAAAAAAATGGTCATTCAATGAAATAGAGGATTTTCAAGCATTCCTGATGAAAAGACAAGAGCTGAAGAGGAAATTTGACTTTCAAACACAAGAATCAAGAGAAGCATGAAAAAGTAAACAGGAAAGAGAAATCATAAAGGACTTACTAAAGTTGAACTGTTTATGTTTCTACATGGAAAGATAGTATTTATAACTCTGAATCTTTTCTCAGTGTTTGAGTAGTTGGAAGGATTATACATATATATATATATATATATATATATATATATATATATATATAGACAGAGGGCACATATATATAGGAAGGGATGATATGTAAATAAATAAAATTAAGGAGTTAGAGAGGAATATATTAGGAGGAGAAAAGGAGAAATGGAATGGGGCAAACTTCTGTCATAAAAGAGGCAAGGAAAAGCTTTTTCAATGGAGGGGAAAAGGGGAAGTTGAGAAGGAAAAAGCGAGGCTTACTCTCTTCACATATGGCTTAAGGAGGGAATAACATGCACACTCAATTTGATATGAAAATCTATCTTACACTACAGGAAAGTAAGGAAGAAAGGGATAAGTGGGGTTTAGGGAGGATGATAGAAGGGAGGAGGGGGGTAATTAGAAGTAAACACTTTTGAGGAGGGATAAGGTCAAAAAAAGAATAGAAGAAATGGGGGACAGGACAGGATGGAGAAAAATATAGGTAGTCTTTTATAACATGACTGATGGAAATCTTTAGCAAAACTACAATATATATCCTATATTGAATTGCTTACCTTCTCAGTGTGGATGGGTGGGGTGGGAGGAAGGGAGAGAAGTTGGAACTCAAAGTTTTAGGAACAAATGTTGAGAATTGTTTTGCACGTAACTGGTAAATAAGAAATACAGGTAATGGGATATAAAAATCTATCTTGCCCTACAAGAAAAGAGAGAAGATAGGGATAAAGGAAGGGAGGGATGTGATAGAAAGGAGGGTAGATTGGGGGAAAGGGTAATCAGAATGCATGGTGTTTTGGGGTAGGGGGAGGGGAGAAATGGGGAGAAAATTTGAAACTCAAAATTTCATGGAAATGAATGTTGAAAACTGAAAATAAATAAATAAATTGTGCGGGGTGGTGGTGGGAGAGAAAATAAAGAGAAACTACCAAAAGAGACAAAGACAAAGAAAGAACAGTTTGAGATGAATGACTGTGAGAAAGAAGAATTTCACAAGGACGGTCTATTTAACAGGGCCAAAAAATACAAGAATGGTCAAGGCAAATGAATATGCAGAAACGGCCATTATATTTTCTATAGAACCCTCACTGTTGATCTTTGAGAGAACTGGTTAAGTGGATAGAAGGAAGAAGACTCAAACTACAAAGTTAAAGAGGAAATAGACAATGAGAAAAGTGAAGGTATTCAGAATACTCAATTCAAAAAAGTGAAAATAAAAAAATAATAGGTAGGACAGTGATTCAATAGAAGAATCAAGTGAAAGCTTTTTGAAAACTGGAACAACTTGAACATGTCTGTGGAGATGAATCTTTTCTATTTTGTATGTGCACGTGAATCTGTGATTTTATTGGTAATGATGTAATGATGTCAAAGTCAAATAGCAACAGGGGCCACAAGACTATACATAAGGATCTCTTGAGGGACACATGTTGACTTGGAAAACCACATATTAACATTAACTATGTTCTATTATATTTATTTTGTTAAATATTTCCCAGTTATATTTTAATTTAATTTGGGCTGCAAGCCTCTATACTTTTGACACCTCTGGTGTAGGAAACTCCCAGTACAATGTTACAGATGAGCAATTTGTAACTTGTAGTAAGAGTTGTCTGGGACAATCAAAAGTGAAGACATATACACGTAGGAACCATGTTCCAGAGACAGGACTTGAACCCATATCTCCTTTACGAGGCCAGGCTTCAATTTATTCTATGTTGCCTCTCACTTTCAGATGACAAAATAATCAAATTGTATAAACTTGTGGATGTTGTTGCTTGTCTTTTTTTGAAGAGGATCATGACTTCAGAAGAATGATGCCATACTTCCAGGTGAAATTTTATAGGCCTTACAACCATAAAAATTATTCTTCCATCCAAAAAAGCAAAATTTCTTAATTCACTTCACAGTTTCATTGGGTGTTTTGTACTACCTTGATTCCCTGAAAAATTATGGCTAAGATAAAATATAGGCATGGACTTCATGGGATAAATATTGCTAAAATTTGTGATCAAGTAGTCCTACCCAAGGGAAAAGAAAGTTATATATGGAGTCTTCCCAAAAATTAAACATGAGATCACTTTCCCAAATGCAATGGCAACAAAGATCCCAATAGGATAAACTTCAAAATGTTTTTTAAAAGCATAAAGCACTCAGAGATAGAAGTGATGAAAAAGTATTGATGTCCAACATCTGTGTAGCAATTGAGAGGATGGTTGGCATGTGACATAGGAACTGACTCATTTCTTTTTCTGGGTCATCTTTGCATTTTCTCATGAACATGGAATCAGAAAAAGATTAATGTCAATGCCCAGCTTTTCCTCTATAGTTCTGGCAACACACAATGCAAAACATCTGGGGACCCAAAACAAATGTTGTACAATGAGTCACTAAAATACAACTTCCCTCTTTCATCTGCTTCCAAGAAGAATTTTACAGCCATACAGGTTAACCTGGTAACCATAAGCATCAAACTTATTTGGATGAAGGAAGAATTTGAAATCTTAGAAAAAATTAGAAACTAGAAATACTTAGAAAAAGTATGAGGAAGAGAAACCCGTAAGTAAATAATCCATAGGCAGATAAGGGATAAGTGAATGAAGAAATGAAAGAATGAACCATTTCCTAGGTAGTTCTTCCCACTTCAGAAAAAATTCTATAAATAAGTCATTAATCACAGATGTTGGATCTAATTGCATGATAACTTTTCCTTGGAAGACAAAATTGTTCAAGAGACCAGAGTTTACCTCCCATGGTTTCCTGCACTTCCAGCTGAAAAAGCAGTAAAGAGGAGCCATTAAGCCCAGCATGCAAGGTCTCCTTTATTCAACGCTTCCCCAGAGTGTTTCCTCTGGGGCAAACTGTCCTGGAGCTCCTCCTTCTCTTCCTCACTCCTAATCACTTTCAATATCTCTTCTTCCTGCACCAGAACAGTTCCAAAGACATAAAATGGAATATTACTTTGATAACTCCACCATCAAGTTAGACATTTTCACTTAACACATATAGGCAATTCATAAAAAAATAGATACTATATCTAAACTATATATAAAATGTTAGCTTGGGTTTTATAATTATAATGTATTATAAATAACTAAAATAATCAATTTAAAAACAGTATTTTGTAGATAGTCATTCTCATTGATATAAATGTATATAATGATATCACATAATAAAGAATACAATTTTAATATATAATGACAATGTCATATATTATTAGCATACATAATATAGAGCAGTGTGGTAGAGTGGACAAAGAAATTCAGCATGATTTGGGTTTAAGCCCTATCTCAAACAGATCCTTCCTGGGAAAGTCACAACCTCACAGCTCCTGAGGCTTCCCTTAGGTCCAGCTACTTACAGAACACATCTCAAATCTGCATTGACAAATCCAGAGCAATCCAGCAATCGATCAGTGAGCAAGTATTCATTAAGTACCTCGTTTTTGCTAAGTATGGGGGATACAGTAATACAGTGGTTCCCAAAGTGGGTTCTGGGGTCCTGAGGGTCCCTGAAACCCTTTTAGGAAGTTTACAAGGTCAAAACTATTTTCATAATAAAAAATAAATTTTAATTTAGAATGTAGTAAATATGAATAGATATAAACCAAATAAACAAAAGCTTTTGAGGGGGATCCTCAATAATTTTAATGGAACTTTATCCAGATCTAGATAGATATAGATATATCCACACACATATATACACACACACATGTAATTTTAATGGAACTATACATGCATATACATACATACACACATACATATACACACATACACCATACATACATGCATATATGTGTGTGTGTTTCTCTGTAAATTTATAGAAATACATAAATATAAGTATATAAGTATATACCAGGAAGCCTGCTTGGACCTTTGCTCATTTAGTTTTCTTAGCTTTTCATATCTAATGGTTCCAAAAGCTTTAAATGGCCTTACATAGTTACACTTGCAAAGGGACAAACTTCCATCTGTGAACCACACACATATGTGTGTATGTCTGCATATACATACATATATGTGTATATGTATAAATACATATATGTATATACATATACTACATATATGTGCATATATGATAGACATGAGGGAAAGCTATGCATATACATATACACTTGTACATAGATATGTTTACATGCATATATATGTATATAAACCTAAGAGCTCTAGATATATCTAAGATAGATAGATAGACAGATGGATGGATGGATAGATGATAGATAGATAGATAGATAGATAGATAGATAGATAGATAGATAGATGTGTGTGCGTATATATATACATACATATATATACATATATATATACATACACATTCCCTTGGGTGTAGACATATACATGTATTTATGTACAAAAAAGTTTATTTTTTTATTATGAAAATAGTTTTAACCTTGCAAATCCCCTGAAAGGATCTCAGGGACCCCAGGACTCCAGAACCCACTTTGAGAACCACCGAACTACTGCATCCCCAGTACATAGCACAAACCAGGTACTTAATGAATACTTGGTCATTGATTGATAAGTGCTGGGGTTCCAAAAACAGGTAAAAAATGGTCCTTACTCTCAAAGAAGTTAAATGGGAATTTTTATGAGCCAGCAGGAAGTAAATCTCACAGAGATCGCTGGGAGGCCAAGATTAGGGATGCACTGCAGTATCATAGGATTTGGAGTTGCAAGAGATCACAGCCATCATCTAATCTACAGCCTTCTAATCTAAAACCCTCATTTTATAGAAGTTAAAACCTGAGGCCCAGAGATTTCTTCAATTGCCCTCGATCCCTCAAGTACTAACCCCTCTGGGCTAGGCTTTGATCTCAGATAATATGATTCCAGATCATGTGGTATGGCATAGTCAATCAAGAAGCATTTATTAAGCACCTACTATGTGGCAGGCATTATAAAAGTGAGTACATGGAGTGCTGGATTTGGAGTCAGCAAAACCTGAATTCATATTTCAACTCTGAAGGTGTTGCTATGCATTACCATGGGCAAATTACTTGAATTCTCAGGATCTGTTTCCTGTCTACACAATTAGGACAATAATACTTGTTCTAACCACCTTACAGGATTGCAGTAAGGGAAGTACTGTATGACTGTTTTATTTTTGTTATCAGGGGAGGGACAAGTAAAAAAAATAATAATAAGCAAAAAAAGAAAAAAAAAACTTTTCCGTACTGAGAAATTTGCCATATGACAAAAGGAGAAGAAGAAAGAAATAGAAATAGAGACAAGAAAGAAATAGATAAATTCTCACCTCCTCCCTCTCAGGAACTCAGAGCCAACTTTGGAACTTGAATCCTCAATCCAGTTTTAGTTTGGAACTGGAATCCTTGAATTTTCCTGAGCCTTCCATCACTAGACTGCTTTACTGTTGGACTTCATTCACTACTGAACTATTATTCCTTTTACTCATATCCCAAAAGTTGTGACTTGATCTTCTCAAACAATCATGATATGCTCCCTGTGTGGCACTGTTTGTCTTTCATTCATTGGCCAAAAGTTCTATTATATTTTAATTGATTTGGGGCTTGTCTATTGGTTGAATGATTGTGGTGAGGATAGAACACCATCCTTCCACTCCAGTTAGAATTCTCTAAGTATATTACAGACATTTGGGTAGCCTAAGTTGTTATAGTGACATAGAGGACTTTGACGGTGCCCCATGTGTGATTGGGACATCTAGAGATGTTTTGTCCAAACTTCCACTTGGATTCCTTATATGTTTCAGGAATCCTAATAAAACTTGGAAAACAACAATAATGTTGTTTCAGGGATCTTGAGGAATTTTCCAAGATTAGCCTCAGACTATGAGTATAGGGCCAGAACAGAGAGGGAAAGAGGTCTACGTGGGAAAAGCCAAAGGTTATTTCTTCAATACCACCCCTAGACCCAGAACTAGTCCATGACGGCACTTGGTACTTGACTTAACCCATACCAGAGGGATCCTTTAAAAGAAGATGGAAAAGGCAAGTACCCCTGGATCCCCTGCTGACAATGGACAAATTTTGCTACCCACTTACAAACCATATTGGTTGAGCTTTTCACCTGAGTCTGAATAGGTTACTTCAAGTCAATTTCAGATCCCTAATCCCCATCAGAAAACCCAATTAGTTTAAAGGAACAAGACTTTCTTTCTGTCATAGGAAGTTTGTCTCTTCTCTTTTTCTTTACTTTATTACCTCTGGTTTGCAGAAGCCCTTTTCAAGTACCAAGACAGAAGTTTTTAAACACTAGACAAAGAGTAATCTCTGAAATAGCCTTTGTTTGCTGAATCTGAATAACTCGATATTTGGGGGCAATTGTGATTTTTGTCACCATATGATTTTTGCCCCGTGGATTTTCAGACATTACAGTATAGAACCAGAAAAGCCTCATGACAGGAAGATAATGCTCCCAGTGTCTCTGGGACCTCAGGGAAGTTTTGAGGGCTGGCAACATGTCAAGGAGCTCAAAATGTACCCTGAGGCATTTGCTGAAAACAAAACATATTTAATTAAGAGAACAGTACAGTAGCACTTGAAGCACACATATGTATTTTCTGCTTGATTCTAAATCATCTATATAGAAACTAGGGAGCCATTTCTGGTCATGGATGACTAAAGGGTTGGTGCTGTATAAATCAGCTTTTAAGCTGTAACAACTGGTCTATTCTTTTTGATATTAGGCAAATGTGTGACGTGAACATATCCATGCACTAGGACCTGACACAGATCCCACCAACAACCAGAGGCTGTAGCAGAATGTGCTGGAGATATAGCAGTAGCCAGGTGAACTACTACTAATGTAGCAATCAGGTGATAACTGCCATCTTCCTCTGTCCTAGCATTGGAGTAGAAGTTTAGGGGAAAGTACCACAAGCAGTTGAATGGCCCAGTCCAGTGAAGGAGTGTCATGGACCAGTAGCAGTATACACATAGGCATATACGCAGATTGTCTGTATGCACCATAGACTTTTAAAAGCACAAATAACCTAAATATAAGACTACCTTTAAAAGCTAAACTAAAAACACATGGCAGAAAATGTTTCTGAGCCTATTATCAGCTCTGTAACATTTAATAGCACAAGTTACAAGTGAACTTAATGGATCCTAGGTCAAAAGTTTAGATGGCAGCGTATGAAAGTAAATTGGGAGTCCTAAAGTAACTGAAGACATTTTCTAGTATGTAGTTAAGATAATTTTATTCATTCTTTTTATTTGCCCTAAATCCCTACTTTAATGTTTCCAAGATCAAGGCCAAGTAACAGAATGCTCACAGAGCTCTTTATGTTCTAACTAAGTCTGAAAGCAGCCTTTTGGAATTCAAGGTCATATCTAGCAAAATATAAATAAAGTAGCTATAAATGTTACAGGTTATGGGCAAAATCCCTGGTTTTTATTCCTGCACATGTACAATGCGCCTTTTAATGGACAATATAACTTAAACTCCATTCAAATTAATATTTTCAAAGCAAAATAACATGCTCACTATATCTGAAATATAAAGGCATCATGGACGGCTTAATAAATAAAGTGACATGCTTAGGGCTCAGAAAACCTCAGTTCAAATACAACCTAAGGTACATGCCAGCTATGTGACCTTGGGCAAGTCATTTAACCCCTTTGCACCATGGGATATTCCAAAGGATTTCAATGATGATAATTCCTTGGAAGGGAGTTTCTTCCACATTCTAGATAGATCCCATATTCTTCCAGTGTTTGTACATCACTGAAATAGAAATAACAGCTAATACCTTGACTCTTCATGTAAAAGAAGGAACAAGAAGAAATGAGAGGGACTGCAATTCATTATTGTTCATTCTACATAATCCAGGGTATATGGCGTGTTCTGGAGGACTAGCAGCTCTGGGGTGAGGTCTGGTCATCCACCTTTGGTGGCCACCTCTCACTCAGTTCTCACCTGTGACTCCAAGAAGCCATAGCCACACGCCAGTAAAACTGTCTCAGCAGATGGGTTACACCAGAATGAGGGTAATTTACAGACCTCAAACCAATCAGTGACTTAGAGGGAAGACTACCCTAAGCATATGAAGCCCTTTCCCTGCAGAATGGGCAGATGACATTCATTGGTTCCAAAAGCCATGAAAGGGGCTGAAGCAGGTGTCGTGGAGTGCTTAGACCTTGGTCAAACATTAAAGACACCAAGGTCATTCACTCATCACCAGTCATCTTGACTTTTGACTTGCCGCTGGACTTCAGTGACTCAGGTAGAGAGAAAGACTGATGACTCTGTGCAGGCCTGCCTCACTTAGATCCATTCACAAGCAAAACATAACTCTGTGATGTCACTGGTGTCTTCAAAATGAAGGTAAAACAAGAGCATTATCAAAGTTTGCATAGTTGCAGTCGCCTCTGCAGCAGAATTATGTCTATCCTCTGCTACCATATGAAAGTATATCGGCAAGAAATCACCTCATTGATTTTTTTCTTTGTTGCTTGGACAGATTTTCATGTTTGGGAGAAGTTATCTTTTCCTCTTTCTTCTGTTCTCAACGTGTCTCTCATTCTTTCTTTCCATTTCTCAGAGCCCTGGTAACAGTAAAAATCAGGAGGTGGCCTTACATTTTCTTCCTGTAGACTATTGGACTATAGCTCTAAATCTACTACCCCACTCTCCATGCCTGCCAGAGGCTGTCTTCATCACTAGGTGGCCAGGCAGCAAAGTGCCAGCCTGGCCTCAGGTGGGCCCCATGCCAAGAGAAGCAAATGCTGAGGCCCAGTGGATATGCAACTCAAAAGACACACTCTATATTAATGATGCATACTAGTGTTCTTTACATTATAATTAGAAATGGTTGAGTTAAGATCACTCACTGAAAACTTAATGAGTGAAGGAAGCCTCACCTTCTGTTCCATTCCCAAGCAACTTTGTGGATAAGAAAAGAGTATGCCCATATTTGGGGGCAATGTTTCTATAACTAGGGTTCTTGCTATACCCTGTCAGTAAATAGCTAATTAAGTTTGACTGGCCGAAAGTCAGTGAAATCTGCAATCCTTGTTAGTGGAAGGCATTCTATCAACAATGGGAGTTCCCCTCACACTTTAGATATGTGCATAATTGAAACTGAAAGCTTGGCCTGACATGCAACTTGTCAACAGAAAATATCAAAGAAACTCATTAAAAAGCCATTACATATTCTGAGCTGAAAACGCTAGAGATTTCCACTTCAAAGTCAAGAAAGCACCAGGAAATACATGGGGAGAGTATGTGTGTGTTGGGGGTGGGGGGAGATGGGGTTAGAAGAAAATGAAGTTCTTTTGTGTGTTGAAAAACACATTGTAGAGATTTTTTTTTTTTGAAACATAGAAAAACCCTTTAGAAATAACTGACAATTATTCAGCACTTTAAGGTTTGGAAAACACTTTGCAAATATTATCTTCTTTTATAATTTTCAACAATTCTGGGAGTTATGAGCTATTTTTATTATTCCAATTTTACAGATAAGGAAGCTGAGGCAGAAGATAAGTGACATGTCCAGGGTCACACAGATAGCAAGTGTTTGAGGCCGGTTTTCAATTCAATCCTTCCTTACCCCAGATACAGCACCGGGATCAGATCTATTCTATTTGAATCAACAGAAACAATTAGCTATGGATTGATACCTGAGGAGCCAGCCAGGTTTGGATATTTACAAAAACTACTGAAGAGTTTTAATTTTGCTTTCCTCTTTCTAGAAACACAGATTATGTCCCACAATGAAGCATTTCTGTGTTCACTCAGGATATTTTCTAAATGAATCAGTTTTCTTTTTAAAACATACTGCTGTCAAATTTCTTTTGGACTGTTGCTCAATCAACCCGAACATCATCAACTCTTCTGGTTTTATTTGCTTCCCTTTCCATCCAGGTTAGCCACAGATACCATTCCCTTTGAATTTCTGCAGTGACTGCCTTCCAGTTGCCACCCCCCAAGCCACCCTGCTGCCATTGTCTCTCCTCGCACTTCCATGCCGGACTAAATCACAAAAGCACAGAGCCTGGTTTTGCTACAAATTCATCCTATCTGATTCCAAGCAGGCCTCTACTATGTAGAAGAAGAAAATCATCTTTTCAAGGAATCACCAACAAAGTTTTCAAATCAACATTAGCAGAAGCAACAGCTAGAAGGAAAACAGAGCTAACATGTCTATTTAACCGACAAGTGGGAGTGAGAATCTCTTACAACCAAAACACTGAAGGTTTAGGAGACATTTTTTACCTAATTTCATCTCAGCTAGTGTGAAACTTTTCTGCTCCATTCATATGCCTAACACCCTTCCATGCACACATGTATGCATACATGCATGCGCACACACACACATACCACACATACACACACGCACCACAACACCACACCACTGGAAGATGACCTTGCTTCATATATTATCAAGAAGATTAGATATAGTTTAAAAAACAGTCAGAAGGCCCATGTTCATCTTCCAATTGTGATACTTAATGGTTAGTGGTATGCCTAGAGGCAAAGCACTTCAACTTATACCTCAGACAATACATCTTTAAAATGGGTATAAAACCTACTTCACAGGGTTACTGTGAAGTAAGAACTTCAAAAACCCTAAAAGCCCCATGTCAACATAAAATATATGACTGACAACACCTGACCTAATGACTTGTCTCTTTTTTAGGTGAAAAACTACCTTCCCAGATCTCTTATTTTATTCCTATCATGGCACTTTAAGGTTCACAGAGTTCTGTATACAAAATGCCATCTTACTTTGGACCTTCAAAACAGCCTAAATAATCTGGTCGTCTTCAAACATGCCCATGATTGCAAACTCCTTGAGGACAGGGACTGTCTTTTCACTCTTTTGGTATCCCCACTGTTTTGTACAGTGCCTATCCGATAGTAGGTACTTAATACACGTTTACTGATTCATTGATTCTTATCTAAAAAGTCTTTCCTTCAGTCCTACTATTCTCTGAAAACACTTCCCACCATCCTCTCTATTTATCTGTCTACTTAGATATCTATTCAATCTTCTTAAGATTCATCTTTACTCTCTACCTTCACGCCTTCAAAACCTACACTCACTTGTGAGTTTAAACCCAAAAGAATTAATTTCCACTTGTATATCTATCACTTATGACCTTAAGCAAGCCAAAGAACTTCTATACACCTCAGTTTCTAACTTTGTAAAAACACAGATGATAATAATATTGGCACTACTTGAACCACTTGGGTTTCACCTCCATGAGGACAATTCCCAGATTGTCTGTTACCTGGAAACCCCTCCGAAACCTCAAATTTCACATAACAAAGTTTTGCAGAAGTTTTTTGATTGACTGGTAAACAAAACTCAATTCACCCTGCCTTCCTGATAACCGATCCTTTTTCCCAACTCCCCTGTTTCTGCTAATGGTATCATCTTCCTCTTTGTCATTGGGACCAACCTTGGGGTAGTTTTTGACCCGTCAGTCCAATCCTCATTCTCCCACCTCTAGTCAGCCACCAGTTCCTCTTAATTCTATTTCTTCTGTGTCATTCATTTGACATATTGCGACATTAATATGAGCAACATTTTTATTCCCACTATCACTCGTGTCCATTCTCTGTCACTGACCTGGCTTTGATCTGGACTTCTGCTGTTGCCTCTTCAACTCCAGTTTCTCTCCTGTTCTTCCCTCTCTTTTTCCCTTGTGACACACCACTGCTAGAGTAATCTTCCTAAAGAAAATCTCTGATCATTTTACTCCTCTGCTTAAAAACTACCTGTGGCTCCCCATTACCTGTCAAAGTGCAAATTTCAGTCTGACATTCAAGAACTTTCATAATATGAGTCTAGCTTGCCTTCCATACTCCTCACCACAGACTCTATAGTCTAGCTAGACTCACTAGAATTCACTTCTCCCCTAATCATGCTATTTACACATCTCTTCTACTTCATGGTTCCACTTAACTCACCATCCTTGTAACTCCTAAGACCAAAACTCCTTGTATTGGCCACAACTACCAAGGGCAAGAAATAATTCCCTTTGGTATTTATATCTCCAGCATCTAACACAGCACTGGGCACAAAGTAGGCATTTAATAAGTACTTTTTTCATTCATTCATTACTATTTCTATACCTTTGCATGTAGAGTTCATATAGAGTTTTATCTAATCAGAGAAACCTTCCCCAATTTCAATCTATTAAAATCTTATCCTTTCTTTAAGGTCCAACACAAATTTTACTATATAGATCCTTTCCTAATTCCTCCCACTCTACAAGAAATGCATCCTTAAAGTTTTTGTGTCTTGAACCTCTTTAGCCACCTGATGACATCCATGAAGCCTTTCTCAGAATCATATTTTTAAATATACAAAATAAAATATATAGGCTTCCAAAGCAGACATTATATTAAAATACAGTAACCAAAATATTTTTTAAACATGTTCATGAACCATAGGTTAAGAATGCGTGCTATAGGAAATGAATTCTCCCATCTGAGTCCCGATAAACCCTGTTTTTCCTCTTCTTCTAGAATATATATTTTATTTTCCATTGTGGTTACTATGTCTATTTCTCACCTCTCCTACCAGATTATATGTTCCTTAATGGAAATGAGCTATGCCTTACTCATCTTTCGATCCTCCACAAAGTGTGATACAGAGCTTTGTGCGCAGTGGGAGTTCAATGCATGTTGATTGAACCAAAAGTGCTCCAGAGTTCCCATAAGGATTTTAATGCCCTGAATATACTATTATGAGAAGAACGCATGAAGCAAGACTCCCAGCTTTCAGAAAGGAAAATAAAAATCATACTCAAATGCAGGGAGAGTTAATTCTCAGCACTTAGAGAAAAATATTTAAATCTTCTGAGAAAAGAAACTCATGTGAAAGATATCTTAAATGTACCAGTTCTAGTGGCAATTCTAATCGGATGTGAGAATTAAGAAAGTTAGTGCATGGCCTAGGTGATTTTAAGGGCACCAGTAATGTTCTCTAAGCAAAAATATTTTCCCTATTAGCCAATCAAAGTACTTGAAAAATTTCCACAATATTAACACATATTAACAATGTCCTTCAACAGACATTCTGAAACCACTTTCCTTCCTCCATTTTCATCATTCTCTCTCACCTATCCATTTTCTTGGCTCATTCTTCCCTCCCTCCCTCCCCCAATGAGTCATTGTCTCTCCTTATTGATTTGCATCTCCCCTCAAGAGGCAGGAAAGGGGTAACTCTCCTCAATCAAGTCCCAGACTTGATCATACAGAAGAGATCTTTCTTGAATTAATTCCCCATAGCACTTTCCCTGGACCTTTCCTTGATACTTTCCTTCTTCTTCCTTGTACTCCAAGTCTCTGTACATATCTTCCCTCCCATCCTTGAACAGATATCTGTGTCACACCTATCTTTGTATCCCCAGAACCTCGCATATAATAGGCACTAAATTAAAGGTTTATTGGATAGAGGTGACTTAAACCACATTGTAAACTGGAAAAAGGAACAGGTTTTAGACAGCTAATAGGTCAATGGGGACTATTTTATCTGATTGAAATCTATTATTGCCCACTGTCATTTTGAAAAGAGCAGAACTCTTAGGGAAGGAAACAAAGGAGGAGTAAGTTTTGATGGATGAAAGAAAAAAAAAAGTCCTGAACATAGATAGCTATCTAGCCTTGGTGGACTGACAAAATCAAAGTCTGGAGGTTATAAAAGGACCCTTGTCCTTTGGGAGATGAGCAGGGAAGTGCAGACCAAAGGAGGAAAAAAGGAATGAAAGAGCATTTAAGGGGAAATAGTTGTTTGCCTATTTCACAGTCTGACATTCGACCAGTTATGTTTCTTTTCCTTCTCTGAGTTTTGATTTTTTCCTATAGAGATGAGTGGTAACCAAAAGCAAGCACAAAGCTAGGTCATAGGACATGATCACCACACTGCTAGGCCATATTTAAGTTTGATACATTTTTCTGATGACATTTATTTTTATGATTCTCTAACCTCCTATGTTAGGCCATGTACCAGTTGGAGATACAAAGATGAATAGTCCCCAGTCCTTGTCCTCATGGACTTTGTAGTAGAGGAAAGCACATTAGACATACACATAAATAACTAAAATACCATCAGGAGCTACACTGGAGTCAGTCTGAACCAGCCCTCAAGAAGCAATTGTGCAGTTTTCAGTATGAGCATTTACACTTCAGAAATGGGCAAATGCTAAAAATCAGGGCTTGATCTATTAATCTGTTGATTGTCTACACTTAGGAAAGTGACGGAGAAAATGTTAACAATGGAGTTAGACAGAAAAGGCTCTCCAGATGTTAAATATTTACCAGCATCCAACCCCTTGATTACAATCCAGAATAGGGTTATGGTCATCAAACAGCTTTTACCTTCTTTCTGATATCTGATTATAGCAAGTGACAGCTACAAAAGCATGGAGATAGTATCCAGTGTAGAGATATTGATAGATGGATCAGTGACTTCATCTTTCTGAGCCTGAGTTTGTCTCTTTTGCCAAATAATGGAGTTGGGCTACAAGAGGCAGCTCTGACACCCTTAGGAACTCTGTAAGTCTGCTCATGCATAAACTCATTGCTTCTCTCTTGAGGTAACTTCTGTGAGCTTTACTTACAAAGTTTATTTAAAATAATTGGAATGACAAAAAGAAGAAGATACCTAAGAATGGAAAAGATTGCAATGTTGTTTTTTAAAGTACTCAAGAAGATATCAGTAACTATTGGCTGATAAGCTGACTTTTGATCGCTATTATATATATATATATATATATATATATATATATATATATATTCATTGAAGGCATACTTGATGAAAACATGAGAAAGAAAGGGGTAGGCCTTTTGTAGATGATTTTCTTCAGGAATTGACATCTTCAAAGGCATCCAGATGTTCAGAAAATGTACTTAATAGTGTAGATATCATTGTTCCTATGGCTTGTTTATTTAACATATAAATGTATATGTTTCTATACACATATATACATGTACATATGTATGTGTATATATACACACGGACATACGTGTGTGTATGTGTGTGTAGCAGCAGCATCTACATGGCATGGTGAATAGAGAGCCTGAACTCAAGTCAGGAAGACATCTTCTTGAGTTCAAATCCAACCCCAGACATTTACTAGTTGTGTAACCTTGGGCAAGTCACTTAAACCTGTTTGCCTCAGTTTCTTTCTCTATCCAATAAAGTAGAGAAAAATAGCAAACCACTCCAATACCTTTGCCACAGAAAAAAAAAACCCCACCAAAATGGGGTTATGATGAGTTGGACACAACTGAAAAAATGACTATATCTATCTATATGTATCTACATGTATATATATGTACATATGTATGTATTTATGTATTTATGCACATATTTATATAACAACATGTACTCTTAAAGGATCTCATTTTTTTTAAAAGAGAGGGAGGAACTTCTCCTCTGTATATGTTAAAATAGTTTTTTGTAAGGTTTACAAAGTACTTTACCTACCTTCTCCCCTGTGATCCATACTCTGCAAGTTAGATGCTGTTATTATCCCCATTTTACAGATTAGAAAACCGAGGCTTAGAAAAGTTTAAGTGCCTTACTCAGCCAGCAAGTGTGTGAGGTAGTCTTTGACCGGTTCTTCCAGTCATCTACCTTCTCTACCATTCTGCTCTGCTTCTCAAGAAGTAGAGCGTATGACAAAGAGATTCCCCAACTCTTTTAAGGCATAGCTCACCCATCCATTATAAGTACCTTGGTACTGACCAGACTCTTGACCTTGGCTTCCACAGCCTATGAAATACACTTATAATGCTGCTCTAAGGGGTGGTGGTGAATCTTGGTGTATGAAACTACCGGAGCCTCTGCTGTAATTATTGTATAGCCCTGTCATCAGTACTAGAGTATAATAAAGAAAAGTCATAGCATAATATAAAAAAGTCACGATGAAGGAAAAGAACCAAAATTGATCCTGGAATGTGCTTTAAAATGTGCTCAATGCAGGTTAGCCTGGCTCATAAATGCAATTTATATTTTAAACAGGACTTCATAAAGTTTCACAATTATTTTAAAAGTGTAGAGCATAGAAAAGAACCACCAGGTTTAAGATCCTCTTGATAGGACTAGGAAGCCATTCAAAACCTGTAGGAGAATGAAACTGTAGAATAAGTAAGAAAACTGTGGGGGCAGAAAAAGAGAGTGAGGCTAAGAAAAGTGATAGAACCAAAAAAACTCTAAAAAAGAATATGGAAAAGAAGACAAAGCTTCTATTGCCTCCTTCAGGCAGTATAGCTGCCGTTTCTGAATTTGCCCATTAAAGGGGAAGTGAAATCATTTGCATTTTGTGCCAATAAGTCATTTGTTAATTACCAACTTACTAGATTTGTGTAAACTAGGAAGCTAGGTGGCACGGTGGGTAAAGCACTGGCTCTGGAGTAAGGAAGATCAGAGTTCGAATGCAGCCTCAGACGCTAGCTGTGTGACCCTGGGCAAGTCACTTAACCACTGTCTAGTCTACCTCAGTTTCCTCAACTGTAAAATAGGGATAATAACAGCACTTACCTTATAAGCTGTTGTGAGAATCAGATGAGATAATAAGAGATATAAAGAGCTTAGCACAAGGCCTAGTGTAGAGTGAGCACTATAGAAACATTTCTTTCCTTCCCCTTCCTCCTTAGAGTTGTGTGTCCCAGCTAACAAAAATTGACTAATGTCCTTTGTTCATCAGAATTATGGAAAGTAGTAGAGCCCTGTTTATACTTCTATATGTTTAATGAATTATCAAAGAGGTGCTGTACTTTCAATAATAAATAATTATTATTATTCATTATTATATAATAAAATTATTAATAAAGTTAATAGTAGCCATGAGTAAATGAAAATGGTTTTGAATTTCCCAAGTATGTTTGCATTTTGTGATTTGTTACCTACAAGTAACAAAGAAAAACTTTGGAGAAGAACTGAAGGAAAGAACACCATCTGGAAGGTATGAAGGAAAAAGGTGATGAATGAATCATGTGGAAAGAGTGAGAAGCAACAGGAGCACAGCCAAATACTCTTCTGGTGTCCTTGTGACTTCAAGAGAAACTGAGGAAGGCCCCAGCACATCAGGTGGCAAATTGATGAGAGAATCTGAACAAGAGTCACACGGAATGGATGGGAATAGAGGATTTCCAACCGATGTCAATAAAGCGGACCTCTGATGTGAGAAACACCTCAGTGCTAACACTTCTGACATTTTCAAGTCAGGTTCCAGATAATCAAGATTTTTATAGCCTGAGATTTGTGAAGTATAATGAATGTTAACTGATGGTTCTCCACAATAGCGATATTAAAACAACCCTGATACTCATTATTCTAATTTGCTACAACATCAGTTTCTGCAGCCCTCCAGGTATAACATGTAAAAGATGCATTCCTCCTCCCCACTTGGCATGAGGGCAAGGAAAATGTGCGATCTACATACAGGAAACATTTAATCTCTGTTTAATTGAATCATAGCTGGGAAAAAGTTTTTTTTTTTCTCTCCAAAAAGAGGGTTGTAGCTTGCAGATTTCCCCTTTGCAACATAAAACAGTCAACTGAGCACAGACCAAAAGTATTTAATTAATTAATTATTTTTTTGAAAGTCTTTAGCCATGATTTGAATTAGAGTCCTCTGTTGGAGACCACTATCTGATTTAGTCCTAGAAATCTCTTTAAGTGGAAGTGAAGAGAGAAAGTAAAAGCAAATCTTCCTGGAGATATATCTCTTTGCACCTCAATCTTTTGTCCCAAGTTTCTGCCTTTATTACATGTGTGCATATCTGATATTATGCCTCCAAGATTGTCTTTAGAAAGAAAAAACTTTTACCCAGCCATGATTCTGTGTATTGACAGATTTCCCTCATGGGGAAAACATGAGACTAAGAGTTTTCCATTGTCAGTACTAGATTTGGGAAGGGCCTATTTCCATCACTAGAAATGAAATGTAAATCACTGAGCTCTAAGCTAAAAAAGAGATGGTAGAACCTTCTCCTGTAGAGAAGATATAGCACCTCAGTTGATGACCCCAGCCAAAGTCAGAAGCTAGACATACAGAAAAGTTTCATAACAACATGACCAGTGGAGTTACACTTAGGGGCAAGCACAAGATACACACATATAATGAGATGAGGTCACCAATCAATGCCCAGCAGAGGAGACTAACTCTATACAGCCCTAGCAGAGGATATCCTTCATGGAAGATAACAGGAGGTTCAAGCCAGAGGGATCAGTGTGATCATATCACCAGAAGGCATTATCCATGGTCCTGAAGGATTAGACACAAGAGAAGTACATGCACACAGGTACCCTAACCAACCTGTTTGGGGTGTCCTTTCACATCTATGCCTCGGCCACATATTTCCTATATGTGTGCTGTTTCTTTCATGTGCTCTGGTCATGCAATGTTCTCTACATGTGTATATAACTTACATATGTTCTGGACACCTATTTCCCCTACATATGTGATCACTTGCAAGTACGGTCTAGGTCTGACCATTCTTCCCACTGGTGAGGTACATCAGTGTAGTGACATAATGGATAGGGGATTGGAGTTGGAGTAAGGAAGACCTGAGTTCAAATCCTACCTCAGACATTTACTAGGGGCAAATAACTTAATGTTTCTCAGACTCACTTTCTTCACAGCATCTGTTTCACAAGATTATCTGGAGGATCATATGAAAGAACATACATTAAATACTTTGCAAATCGTAAAGGACTATATAACCTTAACTTGTGTCATTGTTGTGGGAATAATTTAATGGAATAAACATGTGTTAAGCACCTAATATGTACCAGGTATTCTGCTAAGAACTTTATAAATATTGTCCCATTTTATACCCACAACTATCCTGGGAAGTGAGTGGTATTATTGTCCTTATTCTTTGGTTGGGGAAACTGACATAGTAAGAAATTGTGATGTGTCTAAGTTCACAGAACTAGTTAGTACCTGAGCCAAATTTAAACTCAGGTCTTCCTGACTCCAGGTCCTACACTGTAACCACTGTATCACCTAACTGCTTCCAGTACACACATCTATGTACACCTAGGTACATACAAGATATAAATAGATTAGATGGAGGATAATTTCAGAGAATTTAGTTTCTGGATGTCCAGTAAAAAAAATAGATGTCTCAGGAAGATCTCCTAAACTATGTTTTATGTGTTTGTTTCTTTGCTTGTTTGTTATTAGTGGATATGGAGCCATTGAACCTGGAGCATCATTTCTAGGGACTAAAGAGATGAGCTAGAGATGTCCAGATGTTACACATAAACTAGTAGATATGACCTATTCTAAATATATTTATTCCTCCTTTCATCTAAATTCACTCAACACTTACTATATGAAATACACTAGATTAAGAACCCAGGCAACTACAAAGGAATAGAAGACACAGATCTGGCCCTCATGAATATAGTCCCATGAGGGAGATAATAAAAGTTTTTATTCACAGACAAATATAACATATATACAACCAGTGCCTAAGAGAAATACGCAGCCCTATAAGATCAAATGAGGGGGAAATAGACTCGAGATCAAAGAGGAAATGATGAGAGAACAAGTAAAGATGTCAGAGAAAACTATTCTTGGGATAAGGAATAAGAAATAATATGTTGATACATGTTCAACGATCAGCTCTCTGAGGAAAAACATGCTCGATATACTTTTAAGATTAAACTGTATTATTAAAATTTTCTCCATCACTACATTAGTCTAGACAATCAAAATTACAATAAGTCAAGCTTTAATCTATAACATTTTTCAATTTCTGAGGTATGTTCTTGCTAGCTAGTTTGAGTTTATCCCTAGAAACAACCTATATTAAAATGTGGAAAGGAGAACAAATGGGATATTTTTAGGAGATAAAAATAAATCTAGTTTGGATAGAGTGGAGAATGCATGAAAGAGAAAAGTATTTGATAAAGTGAAAAAGTCAGATTGGAGCCATATTAGGGAAGGCTTTGAATGGAGATGAGAAATGAAGATCTTTTCTCATGAAAGAAATGTGATAAGAATTATGTACTGAGAAGATTAATGTGACAATGATAAGAAAGAAAAGGTAATCTTTGGTGGGAGAGAAGAATGGAGGAGGTAGGTTGTACTTCTAAGGAACTGAAATTAATGAAAATTTGAACTAGAAAAGTGGTGGTGAGAATGGAGGATACATAAACAAGAGTTATTTCAGAGGTAGAATCAACAGAAACTGTAGGGTGATATGGAGTGTGGAGGAAAAGACAGAGAAAAATCAAAGATGAGATTGAGGTGACAAAAGAGTCACTGAGTGAATCATAGTACCATGAATAGAGAAAGGGAAGTAAGGAAGAGGACTGGAGTTTCCGAAAAATATTCACTCTCTAAGTGAATGTCAGATAAGAGCTACCCTGGGAGACATGTACTTCTTGGGAACCAATGGGATGGGAATATGGTATGGACTGTCTGTTGTTTTCTGCTATCAGAATAGATTTTCTTTCCTATTTCATTATGATCAGACTGTAACCTCCCAATTGGGTTGTGGTTTCTTTTTACAATCAAGTCATATAAGCTGCTGGCCATAAATAATACTCTATGTGCTTTCCTATGCCTGCGTATTCTCATTCTTTTCTTATATCTGGGTTAAGCATTAATCAATGCTCACAGCTAATGTTGTAGGTAGATTCCTTAACATCTTCATTTTTACAACTAACATATTTAAAGGAAATTTGAATATACATAATACCATGGTACTTTACACTATAAAATCCATCGTGTTATATTTCACCAAGAAATGTCTTGGAACTTTTAAATTTTTCCAGAAAGAAATAAAAGTTCCTCTTGGTACAAAGTGTTGCAAATTCAATCAGAAAATATTTCTTGTGTTTCTGCTATGGGCATGATACTTTGAGAAAAGGGGGAGATGGAAAAAGAAGGGAAAAATGGTCCTTATCCTCAAGGAACTTATCCTCTGTTGGGAAACAAAACATGTTCACACATAAGTAAACACGAAGGATTGAATAAAAACTCACTTGAAGTTTAGATTTTCTTCTAAAAAGCTGAATCTTTGTCTTTCATTGATTTTCCATTTAGCAGCATATAGGAGCCCTCATCTGAATGAATGAGACAAGAACTTACAACGTAAAGCAGAATAAAAACTCAGCTCTAACTATTGATAGAAGGCTCTTTTCAGCATCAGTCCAAATCCATGTCTGTGGTTTTGATGACCAAAACCTGATGTTCTTATGCTATGGGGCTAATGGCAAGCTGATTGCATAAGCAGTAGACATCTGGACAAGTGGCAAAGATAAAACCATTAAGAGTCTTCAAATATCAACTCCCCAAACTCGCTCAGCTTGACAGGTTTGTCAAGCTGATAAATAGCATTTCCATTCATGCATCAAAGGATACAAATTTTAATATTAAAAGGTAAGCAGATGGTAACATTGAAGATGAACCTCTAATTAAAACTCCATAGAGAAAAGAGAAATTCCCTTTGACCAACAAAGAGAAAGAAGGAGAGATTTTTCAATAGAATCATGTTTGCTCTTGAGAACCCCTTCATAGCTCATTGCCATGTGTTCTTTAGAGGCAGCCCTATTGTGGCAGCCACAGAAAATTCAGCCTTCCTTTGCAGAACAGATTTCCTGCTTAATCAAATTCTTTCCTTGTCCAGAAAGGACATTTTCTTTCCTTCTTTCTTTCTTTCTTCCGTCCTTTTTTCTATATAACTTTTTCTTTTGTTTTCTTTTTTCATTCTTTTTCATTTCTCTCTCTCTCCCCTCCATCCTTCCTTCCTTCCTCCTCTAAAAATCACTATTAAAAAAGAAATATATTACCTATTATGAATCTGTGTTATTGTTTTCTGGGTCTAGATCCTCAAATTCCCTCTTTTTTTTTCTTTTTTTGCTTCTTCAAAAATGCTTTCCTAGTTGCCTTTGATCTATTCACCTCTGTAAAAAATACTTTTAAACTTTTTAAACTTTCAGTCAACCTAATGACTAAAGCATATTAAGATAGATATAAAGATTTTAGTCATAATACAGAGATATTGTCTTGATGCCTTTCCAGTGTTCCTACAAAAGCAAAACTCTATGTCTAGCAAAGTAGGGCCTGGAGTCAGTATACCTCTGTAAAGGAGAGTCCAAGTAAAGATAGAAACTCGTGTTTCAGATGGCATATACATACATATGGGGCAACTAGGTGATACAGAGAATAAAGTGCTAGCCCTAAAGTCAGGAAGATCTGAGTTTCAATCAGGCCTTACATACTTACAAGCTGTGTGACCCTGGGCAAGTCACTTAACCCTGATTACCTCAGTTTCCTCATCTGTAAAATGACCTGGAGAAGGAAATGGCAAACCACTCCAGGATCTTTGCCAAGAAAACCCTAAATGGGGTCACAAAGTGTCAGGCATGACTAAAACAATTGGACAAAATACACACATATCATATTTAAGTATAAATTGATGTGCATATATATATATGTTTGCATGTGGGTATACATGTGCATGTTTGTATGTGCAAAAGATCCATATAGACATAGTTGTTTAGATACATATGGCAACCATATCATAGGAATGTTAACTAAGACAATCACATTAGCTTTCTCAATAAGAAAAAGGGACCACATTCTGTAATCAGAATAGTCTCCTTCACGGGATTTGGTTATGATATTTATTTTTACATCCAATTTTTTTATTGGTTAAATATTTACGAGTACACATTATATGAATAGATATATGTCGGTATATATCTATGTATATATCTGTTATACATGCATGTATATATCTGTGTATATAACTGTTATACATGCATAGCACATGCATATTTATATAAAATCATAGGCACATACAGACATATAGGTACATTCTTACAAATATAAATATTAGTATGCCTCTGTATATGTGTGTGTGTGTGTGTGTGTATCACCTCTTTGGGCATATTTGGTCAAAGTTGGTGATTTCTTTGGTACAGGGAACCCTCTGGTAAAAAAAACAAAAAACTTTTCACTGGAAAATCAGCCTCTATTCTCAAGGTACATCTAGTCTTATCAAAATGACCTGGGGCAAGGAAAATTTTAGAAACTTGACCAGAGTCACACAGAGATTGGATGGATGGATGAACAGATGGATGGATTGATGGATGGATGGATGGATGGAGACAGAAAGTCATAGATCATAGGATCATAGATTTTATATCATAGGGTCATAGATTTTAGAGTCAGAAAGACCATTAGAAGCCATCAAGTTCAACTCCTTCATTTTACAGTCAAAGAAATTGAAGCGCTGAGAGGTTAAACAATTTGTCTGGAGTCATACATCTATTGGTTGATATTTGAGCCCAGGTCTTCCTGACTTCAAATCCAGTGCCTTATCCACTGGACCACACATTGCTTCTTCTGGATTTCATAGGCTTCCAGTGAGAGAAGTATATGCCCCACTCACTTCACAAATTATGTACAACCTACTTGCTTGAGATTACACAAGCAGTGACTCTGGAGATAATGTCAAGCTCTTATGGAACCATCTCATACTTACAAATGTCCTCTCCATAAGGAGAGAGTTACTAATTGGAATTAGGAGATCAGGAGAAGAATCAAATAAATTAGGACATAGAAATGCAACACTTATTCAACTGTCAGCTTTCTAACATACTCAGTTATCCAGAACAAAGTCAAGAATTCAGAAGAATAATACTTTACAACTGTCTGGCATTTTAGGTTTAACACTTGTAATCAGTAATGGCTTGTGCAAAAGTAGCATAAACAGTATTATCCAGGAAGTTGGAAAAGGAAGTGAGTGAATTAGACATCAAGGAAAAAGAAGAGCAAAATAGCCCAAAAGCTACACTGGTACCTGCTCAATGCTTAAAGGTCTAAAAGAAAGCCTCCAGGGCAGGGGGTGGTACTTTCATATTGAGTGTATATTGGGGAATATGAAAAAAGATTCGCACAGGATGAGAAAGCATGGCTGTATAGAAATACCTACCCTGGAAGGAGTGAGCCACTTTCCTCACAATCAGCCAACGAGATAATTGCTGCAAGTATACCCATTTTACATATGAGAAAACAGAGGTTCATAGCATGAACCAAGTCACATAGTGAGAACAAGTGGTAACAGTTGATCAACCAGTGTACTCTCCTGATACCTTGATGTTGTCAGGAGAAAGTGCAAGAGACATCCAGCAGGTTGGGTAGACCCATGGGGGCAAACTTTTGAAAGGACTTGGATGAGAGTGTCACAGGATGGGGAAGCATTCATGAATCATGACATACACTGTTGAATGGAACTCCTGCATCAAGACTGTGGAACTATTTAAGTATGGTGAGAGAGAAGAAGGCCAAGTGATTTTTCCCAACATCACAGAAGTAGTGAGCATCAGAGTGGGACTGAATCTAAAGCCAGGGATTCCAACTTTAGCACTTTTTCTAATTTGTCACAGAGTCCCAAGAATCAAGGTTTCCAATCTGGACTACCTCTCCCCTTCTCTACATGTGCCGACGTGATGCAGCTGCTCACCCAACAGCCTAGAAAAAGTATGCAGCTTGCCTGTTTTCAGGAACATTCCATTATAAAGCCACCAAACCAATAGGAGCAAAATGAGCAGAGGTATTTTAATGAAAAGGACAAATTATTGGACGTTGAATTCCAGATCCAAGGGGCTGTAGGGAATTAAAAACTAGAAACTCTAAAATAACAGCTGTGAGTGCACAAGTCTAAAGTCAGGATTAGAGTCTTGTTGGAGCCCTTTAAATACAAGAATGCCAAAGCCAGGATTAAGGGTCAATCCCCGCAGAGTACAAAGGACTAGGATTGTGCTCAACTAAGAAGGAACCTCTCTTGATTAGGCCAGTCTGTTGTGCTTCCTTTCAGTTACACTTGGGAATATAAGGAAGCTAACTCCATAGGGTCAAAGACACCAAGGCCAGCTATACCGAAAAAGGGTAGCAAGTAAGGAGGTCATAGATCAAGCACACTGTTGCTCAATCACTTCAGTCGTGTCCGACTCTTTGTGACTCCATGAGGGGTTTTCCTGGAAAAAATATTGCAGTGGTTTGCCATTTCCTCCTCCAATTCATTGCCTACAATCACCCAACTAGTATCCGAGGACAGATTTAAACTCAGGACTTCCTGAATTCAGGCCCAGCACTCTGTCCACTTCACCCCCTAGCTGCCTAGCTCTAGTTCACTCAAAGGAGGAAATGAGAAATATTACTCAGCAGTCAATCTTGACTACAATTGCTTTTATTATCTACTTTGACCTTGCAAGGTTCTCTTTTTTCATTTAGGGAGGCCACCAAAGGCTCTAAGTATCTCTGTTTTAAGAAGAGATATTTGTTACAATTAGGTAATCCTACATGGTAAAAAAAAAATGTTTAAAATGTCTTCATATGTAGTTTAGTTCTCATAGGTCAAAGCAACATCTCACTGCACCTGCTGAAGAATGTTGGCCCTTCAATAATACTAAATAATAATGGCCTACTTCCACCAAACCTACCCTAACTAGGTAGCCTGTCTTCATGAGTTGATGTCACCAAAATAGTTTTTATGACCTGATAGCCAATATTCTTAGGATGAAATTTTCCCTACTTGGCTTTGCTGGGCCCCAGAAAAGAGGCTTTTCATTCAATACTGGGTGTGTCCTTGAAGTCTTGCCTTCCTTTTATCTGCGGGTCTGATTTATTTAAATATGTTAAGATTGAAAACGTTATTTCTACAGTATAGAAATTTGTTATTGCTGTTCACTGGACAAGCAGCTCACATTTAGAACACCAGTAATTAAATTAATATTTCTAGATAACCTGAAAACACTGTAATTCTTAAATATTCTTGTCCCTTCTTCTGCCAGTATCGTGGCCCAAACAAAAAGGATATGGTGTAAGTGACATTTTGTACTATTTGTTTCATTGGTTTCCATGGTCAAAGCTGTTGTTACAAGTCAATAAAGAATGGCAGAAATATACATAAATATATCTGTGCTTAATTGTAGCCTTCTTGGGGGAGGGGAGGGAGAAGTAGGGGAAAGTAAAAATGCAAAACAAAAAACAAAATTAAAACTACAGGGAAGTAAAGGTAGGAGGGAACAAGTGGTGGAGTGAGAGGGGGACAAAACTAGAGGCAGGGGCCTGGTCTGTAGATTCAGCTGGGTAGCTCAAGACATTGCTCTCCAACATTCAGATTCCTCATTGAGAAGTAAATAGATTGAAATATAGCATCTCTAAAGTCTCTTTTAATTCTGAAATTGGAACACCAAAGTGGGACAGTGACTAGAGTGCTGGGCATGGAGTCAGGAAGCCCCAAATTCAAATTTGTCCTGAAACATTTACTGTCTATATGAGGCTAAGCAAGTTTCCTCAGCTCTAAAAGGAGAATAATGAAGTTTTTCAGAGGATCAGATAATATTTGTAAAGCTCCTGGCACAGTGCCTGGCACACAGTAGGCCCTTAATTAATGCTTGTTTTCTTCCAATTGGAGAAGAACGGGGGAAGATCTCACGATACAGACAAATATTGTGAATTGCTTTGTCAAAGAATAGGAGAGAGGGGGCCTGCAGAATAGAAGAAATAACAAGGGGCCAAAGTGGAAGCAAATAAATTCAGTGAGGAAGGTTCCCTTAGTGGGAATGGGTGGCCCATTTGTACAGTGTTTAAGGTTGCAAAATGCTTTCCATATATGTCTCATTTGGGCTCACAGCAGCCCTGAGGTAGACTCTATTATTGGCACCATTTTACAGCTGAACATCATAGAAAGCCACAGAAGGGACTTCAGATATGGTCCAAGCCTTTCCTTTGAAAGATAAGAAAACTTAGGCAGGAGAAGTTAAGTAACTTTTGCCATTTTTGACCTTAGACCTCTCCCCCCAAACCCTGTGATCTGTTCCATTATACAATGGAAGAAATTACTCAAGAGGAAGTTACTTGCTCAGGGGCACAAAGCTAACAGGTATCAGAATCCAGATTTGAGACAACTGTCATCCTCACCAAATCTAGCCCTCTTTCCCCCTATACCAGTGTGGTCCGACCGAAAAGAGAAATAGGACTCCTGAAACATGCATAAGAATCTGGAATGCATGCATGTTTTAAAATGTAATGTTGCCTATATTTTGTTGTATTTTCATTTATGTTGTTAAATATTTCCCAATTACATTTTATTCAGTTGCGGGCTGCACTTGAGAGTGACAGAGGCCAGTGTGAGACAGTGGAGGGTCTGCTGCCTCTCTAAGGCAGGAGATTCCAAAGGGAAAAAGACATGAAGCTGGCAGTTTAGCAGGGCATTAAACTACAATAGTGGATAGAATGATAGATTAGGAAGTCCTGAGTTCAAATCTTTCCTCAGATCCTTACTAGCAGTATGACCCTGGCATGTGCTTTCAGATTCAAATTCTTCATCTATAAAATGGCACCTCCCTTATAGGGCTATTGGGGCAGCTTGATGGTGCAGTGCGTAGAGTACTGGACTTGGAGTTAGGAAGACTCATCTTTTCACTCATTAGCTGTGTGACCTTGCAATGTTGTTTGGCTCAGTTTCCTCAGTTGTTGAATAAGCTAGAGAAGGAAATGGCAAACTACTCCAGTATCTTTGCCAAAAAAAACCCAGATGACGTCACAGTCAGCACAATTGAAAAACAACCCAAAAACAATAACACGGGGTTTTTGAGAGGATCTCAAAGGAGATAATATTTGTAAAGTACGTTACCAACCTTAAGGCGCTGCATACATGTTATTAAACATATAGTATATTGTATGTTGCATGTAATATACTTGACATATGTAATAACATACATTATTATTAATATACTAATCACTATTAATAATACTAATTATACTAATACTATCAATAATATAATAATACTAGATATATAACATATATATATATAACTGCCTGAAAGCAATTTAAGAATGAATGATAAATGAATGACAAAGAATTTGTTAAATGCTTATAAATGCTTACCATGTGTCAAACACTGTAGTAAGTCCTAGGGATACAATAGGAAAGGCTAGACAGTCCTCGATCTCAAGGATCTGGATTCTAATTAAGGAGACAATACAATAAAAAAATCAATTGCAAGGTAGTTGGAAAGGCTTAAAGGATTTTAGGAGTCAGCATCAGGGCAGGTGGTAAGCCTTATTGTCCTTCATCTCATCTAAAGGAATGGAGTTGCTGGCTTTCATTTAATTTAATCCTTGTGACCAGGCAAGGAGACCAGGCAAAGCGGAAAGAAAAAGGGCTGGACATTATTCTTGCCTTGTAATCCCTGGGGGACTCAAGAGCTAGCCCAGACCACATAAGAGATGAAGGAAAGCAGAGGTAGGGCAACCAGCTATCCTGGATGGGCTTTGCCCTAGAAAAGTTCTCAGGGACCCAAAGCTTGCCTAGAAGAAGGGAGGGTCATTATTATATAACCCAAAGTTCCCATCTTAGCTAAATTTGGAGATTAATATTAACAGCTCTGTTAAAATGCAAATATTATCTGGAATGTGGAACTGTGAAAGCTCTCATCAGACATTCACACATCTACCCTCATTAGCTTATTGAACCAACTGGGAATAAAGCAAAACTCTAAAGGAATAGGTTTGTAGTTTGATGTTCTTGAGTCTTTTCAGTCACGTCTAAATATTTGTGACCCGACTTGGGGTTTTCTTAGCAGTGATACTAGAGTGGTTTGTCATTTCCTTCTCCAGTTCATTTTACACTTGACAAAACTGAGACAACCAGGGTTAAGTGACTTGCCCAGGGTCACATAGCTAGTAAACTCTCTGAGGCTAGACTTGAACTCCTGAACATGAGTCTTCCTAATTCCAAGCCCAGGGCTCTACTCACTGTGCCACCCAGCTACCCAAAAAGGAGCAGGGATATATATATATATATACATATATATATATATATATGTATATATATATATATATACTAATAGTATAGTATACTAATAGTTCTTACTTTATAGCACTAGTCAGTTGCCTTTGACCATCACAATAATCAGTGAGGTAGGTAGGCTACGTGTTATTATCTTCACCAAGGGACAATGATTTCAATACTTCTCCAAGGCCACAAAGCTAATAGAATCCGTGCTAAGACTTGAAATGATGCCTTCTGAGCATGGAGGCTGTTGTGATAAGAAGGAAGAAGTCCAGAAAATCTGAAACTTGGGACAGTGCCTGAGGAGGATGGCTTTTATTTTTATTTTTCTTAGTTTAAGAGGACAAGAATGTTTAGGCAAGCACGCAGCCAGTCCTGAGCTGGGGAAGAGGCTAATGATAGAATGCCAAAGGAAAACTTGGCTGCTTTCACAATTTAGTCCGAGTCTAGATTTCCCCTAATTAGGCAATCCTAGACTTAGAACTTGCAGGCAAGTTGGAGTTCATCTAGTCCAATCTCTTCATTTTCCAGAGGAAGAAACAGCCTAGAGAGGTTAAGTGAATTTCCCAAGGTCACATATGTAGTTAGAAGCAGAACTGTGGATTCGAACCCTGGGCATCTAACTCCAAATTGGACACTCTTCCCACTGGATTTAGAATTACAGGAACTGTATTTGTAATTGTACCTTACCAATGAATAATTGTGATTTTAGGGAAAGTCACAATATTTCTGGGCTTCTGTGTCCTTATAGGTAAAAGAAAGATGTTGGACCAGATGACTCCAAACCATCCTTATTAGCTGTAGACCTGTTGATTAGAGAAGAGTATTACTCTGTGAGGTGTGAAAAGAACTATGGGAACAAGCCAGGCTTCTCTTCCTTCCCTTCAGCAATCAAATAGATCAACTCTAAAAGTACTTGACCTTGGTCCTCTGATCTCCAGGTCCAGACTTTCAGATTCTGTAAATCAAGAAAAGTATAATGTTAATGGGTTCCACACAGTCATGATGACATTTTCTGCTATAGGAAAAGAATAAAGTTAGAAAATCCAAGATTAGTAAGACTAAATAAATGTGAACCTAGGGAAAACTACAATTGTAGTTTCTTCTGCTGGAATCAGGTTGGATCTGGATAGTATACCAGAGGAAATGAGGAAAAGGCCACATCTGTATGCTGAAGTCCAGAGGGCCTTAAGCCAAAAGAAAAATGTGATGAAACAACATAGGGAAAAAAATATTCCAAATTCAACCATACCCAAATGAATCTGGCTTTATTTTTGCACTACTTTGTAAAGCAACCACAAGATTGCTTTGCCAAGTTGCAGTGGTTTCCCAGAATGCATGTAAAGAACCCAAGATGCTGACAGTATATCCTGCTATTTCCTACAGGACTGTCAATTGACATGGATCCTATTTTCCAGAGAAAATTCCAATGTGCAAAATATTCCAAGTTGGGGGCACCCTTCAGCTCAGGGGATCACAGAAGCAACCCAAGAATTCTACCATCTGTGTCCCACTACTCTTTCTGAACCATGCCTCCAAATTCTGCAAGAATGAAGACTCTCCTTACCCAACAAAAGTCAATGTCTTTGCTTTGTCTCAGTCTTTTTCTTCCCCACCTCTATCACTTAGCACATCATCCCAAAGGGAAATCATAATTTGGCTGTAAATTGAGTTGACACAAGTCAGTGGACTGCATTGCTAAGTGCAAATGGTGTTTTGATTTCAGAGGAATTTTTCCTCCACAGTTCAGTGCTACTGGAGGGCAGTATAACTAAGAAAATTGGCCCTAGGTGGATTTCCTTTAAATCATGTATTTCCAAGCTGGAGCCAATACTGAAGTACACTTTCTTTGAAAAAAATTGTTTTCTTAGTATAAATACAGTCATAACATCACTAGTTTGTACCAGTAGGGAGGAGGGAAAGGGAAGGGCAGTCGAAATTTATTAAGTATTTTTAGAGAAATGCAGGTTTACTGCTTTCCAACCTATGCAGACTTAAATGAGACCAACCAAGCTTTGCCAAGAAGTGGTCCTTGCGGACCTGCTTAATGAATGAAAAAAATAAGAATGATTTGTAATTAGCACAGAAATTATACATAACTAGGTACTTCTAAAAATCTCTAATATGAGCCTGTTTCCTTGTTTATAATAAAGGACAAGTTCAGACAATTAATTTATTCATTCCTTTAACAAATATTTACTAAGTATCGGCTGTGTGGTATCTAAGAGAACCAGGGCTACAAAGATGATAAAAGGGAAGGGAAGTTAGTGAACTCAAGGATGTCATGGGTCACTAGAAAAGGGAGAAAGAATGAATGGACCTGGGATTTCATTGGCATAGGAAATCCTTCAGACAAGAAATTCTCTACCAATGCAGATTCCTACCTTCTCTGTGACACAGTCTTAAAGAGTTGCCCAGAGCATTGAGAGTTAAAAAATCTGCCTAAAGTCACAAAGCCAGCACATCAAAGTTGTGACTTGAACTCAGATTTTCCCAGCTTTGAGGTCATTAGAGAACTTTAACTATGAATCCAAGGCTGATCCATAAAGTTGCAGCTGCCACTGGTCCCCAGACTCAAAAAGGCATTAACAACCCCAGTGTAAAAGGTCCATAAGAACGGTATTGGTGGAATGCTATGAGAATTCAGAGAAAGGAGACATTATTTTATCTAGGACAGATTAAGGAAAGAGGATGTGGTAATTGAGCTGGGCCTTGAAGGAAAGGTAGGTAGGTATATAAGGCAAATGAAAATGATAATTTGTCCTTTGGACAAATATTTCTTCATAGCTAGCACAAAAGTTACTTCGCGTAGTTGTAGTGTCCGAATTACCACAAATTCTACTTGTCTACCTCTCTATTGGTAGCTAGTTGGTGCAGCGGGTAGAGCACTGGGTCAAGAGTTAGGAAAGATCTGATTTCACATCCAGCCTCAGACACTTACTTGCTCTGTGACCTTGGGCAAGTCACTTAGCCTCTACTGGCTAAGACCTCAGTTTCCTCAACTATAAAATGGGGATAATAATAGCACCTACCTAAAATAGTTGTTGTGAGAATCAAATGAGATAATATCTATAGGTGCTTCACATTGTGCCTAGAACATAGTAAGTGCTTAATAAATGATTGTTCTCTCCCCCACTCCCATAATGTTTTTTTTTTTTCGGTCCAGAGGTGAGATTTAATCAATTTCACCAATTACTGGTACAAAAACCTGCGGTATATAAATTCATCTAGGTGCCTGGGCCACAGACAGTCACATAACTGTAGTCCCATGTTTCTAGGACTTCCTGATTTCTAAATCTAGTTATCCTCTGCACCATTCTATCTTCCATATTCTAATATTAGAATGCATTTAATTGCCATACTGCCTTCTATATTTTTATATAGTTACATAGGTGTAATGTGATACACAATATCTATTATTTACAAATAATCTATGGAATATTTAAATAGTATCATAGGATTTAATTATATAAGGGGCCTTGAATATAATCTGGTCCAAGTCTTATTTTACAGATGGGGAAACTGAAGCACAGTCATAATAAAGATTTCACCCAAAGTAAGACAGGTCATGAAAAAAAGGTAGAGCCAAAATTCAAATGCAGGTTATCTTACTTCAAATTCAGGGAATTTGTCATTGTACCAGAGGCTGCCAGACTTTCTTGGCTTATGGCACTCTTAGTGCCTCATTCATTTTTTCATCGCTCCCCAGGATCAAATAAAAGACCTCACAGTTCTGCTTCTTAAGAAGTTAAATACCCTGCTTTGGTGTTCTATGGAGTTACAGCATGCAGTTTGGAAACCTCAGTACTATCCTGTACTATTACCTTGCCCAGGATCACAGATCTGGGACTGGTAGTCTTCTCAGAAGTCTTATGTCTACCCCAATCTTCTCATTTTACAGATGAGAAAATGGAGGTCCATAGAGGTTAAATGACTTGTCTAAGGTCATACAAGTAGTAAATGGCAAAATCAGGGTCCAAAATGGAATGCTCATTCAGAATTCATTATGCTTTCCACTACAACCAGTTGCAATTTGGCTATTCTTTTCCTCATCATTTGTCTTTCCCTTCTCTAAATTGTTTCTACCACTGAACCAACAGTAATAGCTTTAATTATTTTCTGATAATTACTTTCAAAAATCCACCTCCACTTAAAATCCTTTTAAATCATCTAGCCAAATTCCTAAAATATCTCAGTCTTCAGAAATAAAAGAGATGAGGATGAAGATGAAATGAGGATGGGATGGGATGGGATGGAATGGGATGGGATGAGGATGAGGACGAGGACAAGGACAGAGATGAAATGAGATGAGATGGGATGGGATGGGATGGGATGGGATGGGATGGGATGGGATGGAATGGGAGGGGATGGGAGGGGAGGGGATGGGAATAGGAATGATGATGGGGATGAGGATGAGATGAATGCTTACTCTTTCTAGATTTTCCTACTATTCACTTCAAAGCTCTTCATTTGGGGTCAAATTATCTCCAAGGCCTTTTGCAGCAATATCATATCACCTAGAATTTGAAGGAAAGATGTATTCCATATGAATTTTCCAGCTAACTGAAGTTTATCCCTCCAAGCTCCCTAAATATTAGTTTAATTTTGCTTGAACGAAATCACTTCTAATGTTGTATATAATTCTGTTTCCTCATATAGAAGAAAATTAACATAATTTAACCTCATCACTCCTGACACATCTTTATGTTATATTTTCTCTACTGGGCTGTATAATCCAATAAGTTCTTCTTCATCTCTTTTTTGAAGTTTTTTCTTTTCTTGCACTATCAGCCTGCCAGTTCTCACTCTAATTCATCCCACCATAGTCAATCCCATTCCATTCAATGAGCTATTCTGTTCAGGACACAGGGTTGCACTGGTTGGAGTTGGAGACAAAAAGATGAAAAATGTAATAGGCCCTGGCTCTAAGCATGAGCGATTTATTTGGAGGAAGGTGAAGGTGGATAAAACAACAGTTAGCAATTCCAGGTCCCTTAGATTGCCCTTGAGTCAATTTTTTTAAAGACAAACCATTTAAATGTAGCATAGGGAATTAGAGGAGACAGAAGAGAAAGTTTGTCAACTGTAGGTTTCCTATTTTAACTATTAATTCTTGTTAGCTAAATACTAATTCAATTATTTCTATGTTGCTGAAGCATAATAAGTACAATAAGCTCTCCAAATTTTGGCACCCTGAGGAAAAGCCCAAGTTATTCCACTCTAAATATGATTTTGGGAAAGAGTAATGAAGTAGGTACAAAAATAAGTATAATTAAAACCAGTATGATGGGATTGGTGCATGGTCAGAATACCTAAAATGGCATCAGCCACAAGGAACACTCTTGAGACCTGCTTCAGGAGAACTGGTAAATATATTGACATTCCAGATTGGCATACAGCATACAGTCGGTGGGGACTGGTTATATCTTTAAATCTATCTGCCTAAAGTGAGTCTCTTGTCTACAAAGTGCTAATATAAAGGAATTATCCATTAATGGCAATAAAAGGAGGAAGGGTCTGAGGAACACGTCCCCATCCCCTTAAGCCATGCGACCCAAAGGGCTTGGGATTTTGTCTCTTTTATTTGTCCTTCTCAGTTCTAGAGTGGAGTTCTTCACTGCCCAGAACTTAAGCCTTGGGGAAACTAGTGTCCAGAATTTCAGGCTGGAAAAGTTATGAGAAGCCAAGGTCCCAAGTGCTAGCCCCTTGAGTCTTTGGATTTGAACTTGGCAAGACTAATGCTAGGTAGGAATTGAGCTACTGTGAAATTGATCCAGATTCACTCCTCAGAGGAAATGGTAGTATGGGGTGTGGAGTGGGGAGGGGGGGAGGGAGGAAGGGGGAAGGGGAGGGTGCAGGGAATATGCTCCTTGGACTATGCTCCAAGGTGTTGGGGAAAGCATTTGAATGTTTATTATTGTATCTCTGAAGTAAATATTCCTTTGTAAAAGTGAATTTAGCTTTTAAGTGAATAAATAGATTGAGGGAATACAATTGGTGTTAGGTCTGGCCAAAGGCAGAGAAATCTCCCAACCCCTTAAGAGAACCCTAGAGGGATGGGTGAAATATAATACCCCTGGCCCTTGGATCATGGAGCCAGAGTAAACCCATGTTGCCACAGAATCTAATATGGAAAAAGGAGGGATCCAGTGCAAAATTATTCTAAGGAAATTTAAAAGAGAGATTCTATTCAATTTAGTAAGCATTTATTACGTGGGTAATGTGTACAAGGTACTATGCTAGACTGGGAAGACTCAAAGACAAAAAAAATCAAAACAATCCCTACCTTCAAGGAGTTTACATTCTATAAGAGGTCACTTATTGCTAGGGAAAGATTGGGATAGATGGGATTTTAGGAAAATCCTCATGAAAATAGTGGTCCCTTGAAGTAGATTTTAAAGGAGAAGAAGGATCTCAACAGGTGAAGATGGGGGAGGAGCCTGTGAGATGACCAGGTGCAAATTCTCAAAGGAGCAATGCTGAGGAACCAAGAAAATCCATGAAGGAGTCAAGTCACCTAAAATTAGGAAGAAAGGTTGGAAGCAGACTGATGAGAATCTAATGATCTTGGAACCAGAGGAAGAAGATGTGATCAGACCTGTGTATTACAAAGATTAGTTCTCACTCCTGAAATTCCATCTTCCTCTATAGATTTTAGTTTGACAGTTTCATTCTTGTTGAATGAGAGACATGAACATTCATTTTTATGCTAGAATGCAATGGATCTAAGGTTTTCTCAATGTCAAAAACTCCCAGTATGACAACTCCTTCTTCCTTCATCAGCACATATTTCAACCAGGCTCTTAGTAACTAAGTCATAGAGAACTACCTGGAGCCCAGACAGGTTAAGTAAGTAGGCCAAGGTCATACAGCTAGAGTAAGGGGTAAGATTTGAACTTAAATATTCCTGACTCCAAGCCCGGTGTTCTATCCATTAGGTAACACTGTCTCTATGAAAGATGAACTTTTATTATAATCACTGAATATGCCTTAAAGCCAGAAAGAGGGCTTAAATCAGACATAAGGACAACTCCAAACTCAAACAATGAACTGTGGTTTTTCCTAGTCCTTTCTACTCTACTTGGGCTTCTGGAGAGCAGTTTTTGTCTCAGAGAACACACCACATGAAAGTCATGAGGGACAGGAAAAACTGAAGGTGTCTCCTGATTCCTTCATTAGGCTGATGCAAATTTGGAATGTGGACAAATGTTCAAGCAACTGAATCCAGTCTTTGTTTGGGAAAAAGGAGGAGCACAAGCTTTGAAAAGCTAAGAGATTTGTGGGTTGTTTATAAAAATAAAGCTGAAGCTACCCCACAGCCATAAAATTCAATCCACAAAAACGTACACTTCCAAATCCTGTCACTGACCTTGGCATATATGAACTGTTAGACACGGAGTCTCCTTTAACTAAAAACAAGTCTATTAATTTTGCATTTTATTTAGTCTAATATTTGTAGGTGGGAACACTTGCTTTTCATTTTCTTCCATACTCTAGTGCCTGCTGGATTCAGACAGCACTGTTTCATGTTTCAGATTTCTAATGCGGGAACCCTTCTGAACATCTTTAAGTCTGAGTTCATCCCAAAAGCACAGAATTCAGGACATGAAAGGGACCTCAGCAAACATCTAGTCTAACCTTCAGCCTTGTGGATTTTTCTTGGAGTAGATTGCCATTTGTGTTGGAATGCTTATTGTGCCATAACCAACAAGTCATAATCTAGCCTCTGTTTAAAGCTCTTTATTCAGTCGTACTTATTTGTGAAGTCCATAATGGAAAGTTTATGAGAAAATAAATATTGCCAGATACAGAGTTAACAGGCAATTTCATTCTCCTCTGCAATAAGTAACATACCCTACCCTCTGCCCCCCTCCCAAGTATGTTAGAGAGAAGATGATCATTACCTTCACTTCACCCTCCAGGGACCTCTTTTCAAAGTGAGTATAAACTGCCTATTTATGGGGATAATTACCATTTAGTTGGTAGGATCAAAATTTTCAAGCAAGGCTCCTTAACCTACAATCTATAGACACCCCCCCCCAAGGATTCCATGGAAAATTTTACGGGGACATTGAACTAGGATGGAAAAAAGTTATATCATTATTTCATTGGCCTATTACTGAAATTTAGAGACTCTAGTTCAAATCCAGCCTCAGACACTTACTAGCTATGTAACCGTAGGCAACTCATTAACCTCCGGTTGCCCATTTCCTCAGTTGTTAAATAGGCATAATAACAATATCTACCTGTAAAGGTTCTTTTGAGGATTCAATGAGATGATATTTGTAAAGCACTTAGCACAAATGCCTGTCACATAGTAACTGCATAAATGTTTCTTCTCTACCCTTGCCTCATATAAATGAGTCAGTCAACCAGTAGTTATTAAGTACTTACTTTGTATCCCATGCTGTGCTAAGAACTAAAGATATAAAGAAGGCAAAAACAGTTTTTGCTCTTAAGAGCTTGCATTCTAACATGGGAGATAATATGTAAATAACCAGGTACAAACATACAAGATATGCCATTCAAGTAAACGCAAGGTAATTACAGAGGGAAGGCACCAACAACTGGGAAAAAATAAGAAAGAGCTTTTACAGAAGGTGAAATTTGAGCAAAGATTCGCTAAGAGACAGAGGAAAGGTGCAACGATGGTAGACACCATTGCCAAGGCACCAAGACAAAAGCTAAGTCTCCTGTTTGAGGAATAAGCAGCAAGTTGTCCAATATAGCTGCATTCTGAGAATGATAGGAAAGCATCAGGTTCTGATCAACTTTGAACAGCAAACAGGAGAATCTACATTTAACCTGGAGATGCAAGGATGCACTTTCTCAAGCAGTAGGATTACACAGCCAGACCTTGCGGTTGTTTTTGTTCGGTCTTATCAAACTCTTAGTGATCTCACAGACTGTAACACAACCTTTCACCTTCCACTTTCTCCCAAAGTCTGTCCAAGTTCATGTTCGTTACTTCCCTGATACTATCTGTCTCATCCTCTGAAGTCCCCTTTTTCTTTCACTTTCAACCTAACATCAAGGTCTTTTCCAGTGAGTCCCATCTTCTCATTATGTGACCAAAGTATTTAAGTTTCAGCTTCAGTATAGGACCTTCCAGAGAATAGCTTGAATTAATTTAACTAGTGATTGATTTGATTTCCTTGCTGTCCAAGGAACTCTCAAAAGACTTCTTCAGTACTACAGTTCAGAAGCATTTATTCTGTGGCATTCAGTATTGCCAAAGTCCTCAGCTAACCCAAGACATAATATCTTGAACTTACTTTTATTATTAATCCTTCTCTCTCCTTTTTGAACTCCTTTCCTTTCCCAGCCTAGATAAGATTATAGTGTAGAGTCTTCTGGCCCCCATTATTCCTCAGATCACTCTCTTGACTAAATAATCTTTATTTATGGCACCCTTTACAAGAAATGTTAAGTGGATTCATTCCTTTTCCTTATTCCTTTTACCTTATAGTATGCTCTAAATAATAGTTCTCAGATTTTTTTTATTTCAAGACCCCTTTTCACTCTTCAATATTTGCTATATATAAAATTGAAATAGATAAATTGTAAAATATTACTTTATTTAAAATAATAATAAAGTCATTACATGTGAACATAATATCTTTACAAAATAACTATATTTTAAAACAAAAACATTAATGAGGAGAGAGATATTTTATATTTTTACAAATCTCTTTAATGTCTAACTTTATAAAAGATAGTTGGATTCTCATATCTTCTGTATTCAGTATGTTGTGGCACATTTTTTTAAATTAAAGTATATGAAGAAGAACCTGACTCAAACAGATATGGAATATTTTAATAAGCAAATAACTTCTTAGTATTATTCTGAAAACAGTTTTGGCCTCTTGGATCACACTTTGAGAACAGCTGCTCTAGGATTTTGTCTCCCATTGATGGGCTTTGTGTCAATGTGATCTTTGGTCCCTCATGCAAGGAGAGGACAAAGAAAAAAGACAAATAGAAGGAAAACAAAATCATGATTATCTTCTGTAAGTGTAATCACAGATTCCTCTCATTCATCCCTCTCTCATATTGTCCTCTTTTGCGGAGGGGGTACAGGGTTAATGAGGAGAATCATCTTAAAAGTCTTATCTTCAGAAATTTTTATTCATGGAGAAAGTACTTTGATATGGTAGAAGGAACCTTAGATTCAGAGTTATGGGACTAATGGATTTTAGGACCTTTCATTCACTTTCTCCTCATTCTGAGGTCTCCTGTAATTGTTCCCATCCCGGTTTGATTTTTGTTTTTTTTATTAAAGGGGCCATCCCTTGAGTAACTTAAAGAAGCCTATTCATCAAATGGGTATATCTCAATCAAAGTAAGATTGTGATAAGACCTAAGCCTGAAAGGGCCAGGGTCTCATATTGCATCCTGGGTTATCTCTAGTCATCCTTATGCATATCAGTCCCCTGGACCCAGATGGCTCAGGAGAAGAAGGTAAGGTTGGTGACCTTGCACAGCCCTCCCTCACTCAAATCAAAGTCAACTGAGAGTCATGTCATCATCTTGATGCCATGGTCCTCTTTGAGAACGAAGAACAAACACAAGCTTTCCTTACAGTTCAACTCTTACAGACATATATTGCTACTGGAAAAACCACTGCTCTGTCTATACAGACCTTTGTCAGCAAGGTAATATCTCTACTTTTCAGTATGCCGTCCAGATGTGCCATAGCTTTCCTTCTAAGGAGCAAGCATCTTAATTTCATGGCTGCAGTCTCCTTCTGCATTGATCTTTGAACCCAAGAATTTAAAATCTGACACTCCTTCTATTTCTTCTCTCTCTCTATTTGCTAGGAAATGATGGAACTATCTGTCACAATCTTGGTTGTTGGGCTTTTTTTTATTGTTAAGCTTCAAAACAGCTTCTACACCTTCCTTTTTCACTTCCATCAAGAGGCTTCTTAATTCTTCTTCTCTTTCTGCTATCTGGTATCATCTTGTGTATCTGAGGTTGGTGATATTTCTCCTTGCAACCTTGATTCCAGCTTTTGATTCATCCAGCCTGACATTTCATATAATGTATTCTATGTGTAATTTAAATAAATTAAGGTGACACTATGTAGCCTTGTTATACTCCTTTTCCAATCTGAAACAAATCCGTTGTTCCTTGTTCAGTTCTAATGACTGCTTCCTTACTCATATATAGGATCCTCAGGAGACAAGTATGATGATCTGGTGTTCCCATCTCTTGGAGGACTTGCCAAGTTTTGTTGTGATCCACACAATCAAAAGGTTTTATATAATTAATGAAGCAGATGTAGATGGTTGTTTTGTTTTGTTTTATTTTGTTTTCTGGAACTCCCTTGCTTTCTCCACAACACTGTGAATGTTGGTAATTTGGTCTCTGGGTCCTGTATGTCTTCAAAAACCATCTCACTCTTCTGGTAATTCTTGGTTCACATATTGCTGAATCCTAGAGTGCAGAATCATAAGCATAACCTTAATGGCATGCAAAATGAGCACAACTGTTCAGTAATATGAACGTTCTTTGGCAATAGACTTCTTTAGGATTGAGACATAAACTTACCTTTTCCACTCCAGTGGCCACTGTTTTCCAAATTTTCTGGCATATTCAGTACAGTACTTTAACAGCATCATCCTTTAGGATTCTAAATAGCTCAGCTGGAATTCCATTACCTCCACTAGCCTTCTTGTTAGCAATACTTCCTAAGGCCCATTTGACTTCATTCTCTAGGATGTTTGGTTTTATACCAGTAACGACACTATCACTGTTATCTGTGATGTTAAGATCTTTCTTGTAAAATGCTTCTGTGTATTTTTACCTTCTCAATTTCTTCCATTAATTCCTTATCATTAGGGGGTTTTTTCATGCCCATTTTTATATGAAATATTCCTTTGGTAACCAATTTTCTTAAATAAATCTCTCACCTTTTCCATTCCATTGTTTTCTTCTATTTCTTTGCATTGCTTATTTAAGAAAAGTTTTTATCTCTCCTTGCTGGAATTCTGTGTTCAGTTGGGTATATCATTCCACTTCTCCTTTACCTTTTCCTTTCCTTCTTTCCTCAACTTTTCATAAAGCCTCGTCAGACGCCACTTTGCTTTCTCACTCTTTTTTTTCATAAAAATCTTTTTTTTTGCTTGTTCCTGTGCAATATTGCTAACCTCTGTCCATAGTTCTTCAGGCACTCTACCAGATCCAAACCTTTAAATCTACTCCTCACTTCTATTTCATATTAATAAGGAATGTTAGTTAGGCCTATAGGTGTGGTATTTTCCCTATTTTCTTCAATTTAAGTCTGTATTGTGAAATAAGAAATTTATGATCTGAGCCAGTCAGCTCCAAGTCTTATTTTAACTGACTATACATAGCATCTCCACCTTTGACTGCAAAGAATATAATCAACTTGATTTAATATTGACCATCTGGAGATGTCCACATGTAGAGTCCACCATGTAGAGGAAATGGTTGTTTGCTATGACCAATGAGTTATTCTGACAAAACTCTTTAGTTTCTGCCTTGCTTCATTTTGTACTGCCTGTCTATCTTGGGGAATTTTACATGGCACAGCTTCATTGAGCTCCACTACAACAAGGCAGTGATGTAGTATGGGTACCAAGACTTACCCTTTAGGAAGTTCATTCTGGCAGCTAAGCAGAAGATGGATAGGAGTGGGAAGAAATGAGTCAGGAAGAGTAATCAGGAAAATATTAAAAGAAACCAAGAGATGGGTGATAAGGGTCTTACTATTAGTAAAGTCAGAAAGTGAAATGAGCAGAACCAGGAGAATATTGTACATAGTAACAATAATATTGTATGACGACCAATTGTGAATGACCTAGCTATTCTCAGCAATACAACCCAAGACAATTCTAAAGAATTTATGGTGGAAAATGTTACACATCTCCAGAGAAAGAACTGATGGAATCTGAATGCACATTAAAGCATATTTTTTCTGTATTTTTCTTATGAGTTTTTGTCTTTGCTTTCTTTCACAGCATGACTAACATGGAAATGGGTTTTGCATGACCATGCACGCATGATCTATATCAAATTGCTTGCCTTTTCTATGAGGGGGAAACAGGTGGTGTGTACTTGGAATGCAATCTTAAAAAAAGTTAAAATTGTTCTTATCTGTAATTGGGGGAAAATATAATATTATTTTTTTAAAAGAATTAACAAAATTATTTCATTTCAAAGTAAAAAAAAATAATATTAATAGAGCCAATAAGGGCATAGAGTGATGGCATAAACACAAGAGTTGCCATATATGATATGTTATATGTGAGTCAGTTAAGTGATATGGTAGATAAAATACCGGTCCTGGAGTCAGGAAAATTTGCCTTTAAATGTGATCCAAATTATTTACTTTGTGTGTGACTCTGGGCCAGTCACTTCATCTGTCTAAACCCCAATTCCCTCATCTGTGAGATGGAGATAATAACAGCACCTCCCTCCTAGGGTTATTGAGAGCACAAAATGAGATAATATTTGTAAAGGATTTCATAAACTTGAAAATACTATGTAAATGCTGGCACAAATTACTAAATTAAAATGATAGACTTGATCATTTTCCATATACATATATATATGTATGTGTGTGTATGTATGTATGTATACACACACACACACACACACACACACACACAACTATCCAAGGGTATTCTGGAGCCAGAAGTGGTTCATAATAGTTGATTTTGAAATTTTCAGTGTGATCATTTACATCTTTAGCAAAATTAGGAAATGCTTCAAATCAGTGATTGATTTACTGTTTTGTTGATTAGCTAGACATAAGAAAGTGATGGAGAAAATATTAATAATAGAGCATCTATATGGTGCAGTGAATGGAGCATGGGTTCTAGAGTCAAGAAGAACTAAATTCAGGTATGACCTCAGATAATTCCTAACTCTGCGACCCAGGGGAAATCACTGAATCTGCCTACCTTGATTTTCTCATCTGTAAAATGGGAATAATGGCATCTAATTCCCAGGGCTGTTGTGAACATCAAGTGATACAATATTTTTAAAATACTCAGCACAGTGTCGAATACATAGTAGATGCCTTATAAATGGTAGCTATTAATAACAATAATGATACAAATTAAACTTAAAGGTGTAAGATTTTTTTGGCCAAAAAGCTTGTTAAATATTTACCAGCATACACCTACTACTGTCCAGTCATTCATAAACTCTATAAAATTCACTTGTTGGTCGCTAATACTGTAAGCTATAGAGTAGCTGCTAATTTATATTGGCACACAGTGTTTTCTCACCAGATTTCCTACGACAATGAAGTCCTAGGATTACAGATTCAGAGCCAAAAGGGACCTTTATTGGCCATCAAGTGCAATGCCTTCATTTTAAAGATAAAGAAATGCAGGCCCAGAAAACTTAACTGACTTGCCCAAGTTTATACATACTCGACACTCTTTTAATTATACTGTGTTGCCTGTCCAGTTAAAAGAAAAAAAAAATTAAGTTCATATTAGCAAATTATCTGCTACTTATAATCGTAGAGGTTTTCTAAGGGTATGAGTCATTTTCTCCTTTTCATACAAGTACTACATTTTAGAGATGATACTTGAACTTAGTTTTTCCTGACTCCAGGGTCAGCCTTCTATCCACACGCAACATTACTTCTCTCCTAAATTCATTAGGGAAGAGAAAAAAAAATGGACATCTAAAAGCATTTAAATGCTTTTTGAAGATGACAGCCACACACAAGCTATCTGGCTCCTTTTCAGAAAAAGGTCATGTTTCCTTGTAAATCTAGTTTTTAAAATGTGTAAAGTCATTCCCATCGCCAGCGCAGAGTCATGTAAACCATGTGTTGGACTCATAAAGTGTCCAAACTGCCATTTTCGAAGAGTTTCCTTTTCCTTCCATGTTACTGGCAGATTCTGACAGACAGTCCAGAGTTAAATTCTTCATTAAAGACATAGGCAAATGTTAAATGACCAGAGCTACTCTCTGCATGGTGTACAGACATATATTACTTAAACAGTGCAAACATTCCAAATAACTTGTATACAAAAAAGGATTTTGTAAGCTGAATTATATTTTAATGTTCTACAGAAATCTTCTTTTATAGCATCCTTTTCTAAAGTGAAAGATCCCTTTGGAAAGCATATAATCATATTTTGTCTGAAGTCTAATTTTCCTATGTTGGACTTTTCTTAAATCAGGATGTAGTCATGTGTTTTTCTTGGCTTCTAGAATTCAGTTTTACCCTTGGGCATGTTCAGAGGACTGAATTATTTAATAAAATGAACTCAAGACTTAGAATTAAAGGACTTAGTTTATTTGAATACTGACTCTTTTGGCTTTTTGTCTGACCTTAAGCAAATCACTTAACCTTCTGGGCCTCTGTCTCATCACTGGAAGGCAGTTTGTTTAGTGGAAAAAACTTGGCTTGGGAGCCAAAGCTCCTAGTTTTGAATTTCAGCTCTGCCACTTTTGTGACCCTAGTTGCCAACTTCTCTGGATTTCTTGTTCCTCATCTGAATAATGAATTAGACTATATTTCTTCGTTATTTCTTCTTGTTGTTCAGTCATATCCTACTCTTTTTGACCCCATTTAGGGTTTTCTTGGCAAAGATACTGGACTGGTTTCTTTCTCCAGCTCATTTTACAGATGAGGAAACTGAGGCAAACAAAGTTAAGTGACTTGCCCAGGGCTGCATGGTTAGTAAGCATCTGGGTTCAGATCTGAGCTCAGGCCTTCCTGACTCCAGGTCTGGTACTCTATCCACCTCATCACCTAGCTGTGCCGTTTTAAAGTCTCAATCCAGCTCTAAATCCTTCTCTAATGTTTGAAATCAAGAATTTGGACCAAATTAAGGCATTAGAACAGTGCTGTCAAACTCAGAAAGTAGATTCCAAATCTTACATAAGGATCCCCATGGGTCTGGTGTTGCCTTAGAAAACTACAAATTTTCTTTATCTATGTTGTATTATTTTAATTTATGTTGTTAAACATTTCCCAATTATATTTTAATTTGGCTTGGACTGCAATCTGGTTTAGTGTCTGACCACCCCCCCCAGAGTACCTTCAAACTCTACCTCCTCCCTACCTCCCTGATAAAAATTGGAGGTGCAACAAGGGTCTACACAGTAAATAACTGCAAAAACTAGACACAGCCTAACAAGAATCTAGAAAGTTGGTCAGTTCAGACTTAATGCTGCATGAGTCGTGAAATTTATTACAAAGCAAACTTTTCTCACATCCATGCAGGCTGATACAAGTATTGACCAAATCAGCACCTGTAATAAATAAGATCTTGTCCATGAAAAAAAAAACCAAAACCTGTGCTCTAAGGGTTTTTTTTTTTTGTTTTGCCACAAGCAAAGTTCTTGTGACTGAATGTGTAAGATCCTAGAAGTTACAGGCTACAAAGGTGAGTTACAAAGGCAACTTTGCACTGAACCCCTAATCTTTTTACCCAATATATTCTAAAAGGCAACTGCAAGAAATTGACTGATTCTGTTCCCAATGCTAGGACTATACAGAGTATCCCAGAAATTACAGTGTGGTTTTAAGAAACTTATGACTTCTGGGATACCCTATTTCTTTTTTAAAGTCTCAATTCACTTCTATAAAATAAGTCAATCACTAAACATTTATTAAATGCTAACTAGCATCTTAATGGGGCACTGGTCCTGGAGTAGAAAAAGACTCATCTTCCTGAGTTCAAATCTGGTCTCAGATACATAGTAGCTGGGTGACCTTGGGAAGTTACTTAAGTCTTTTTGTCTGGGCTTTCTCATCTCTAAAAGGAGCTGGAGAATGAAATGGCAAACCACTCTAGTATCTTTGTCAGGAAAACCCCAAATACAGTCAGGAAGAGTCTAAAACGTGACTGAAAAAAAATTACTGAAAGTGTTCAGCAGATGCTGCTACAGGTTGTGGCTACAAAAACAACAGTGAAGCAGTCTCTGCCCTTTGGGCATTTGAATTCGAATTGGTTCTAATTGTTCAACAGGAATACATAAGCATATATGCAATAAATACAAAATCAATATAAAACAGTTTGGGGAGAAAAGGCTCAGGTACCTGGGGAAGGGGTGGGACTGGGCAGACTTCCTGTAGAAAACAGCCCTGGAGCGTGAAAGAAAAAAAGAATTCCAAAAGGTGGAGTTGAAAAGGAAGTGTATTCCAGCTGTGAAGCGTAGTCAGCCTGGGTAAAGTCATAATAGACTGAAGAGGAGGGAGGTAAGGAAAGCAGAATCACAAAATGTCAGCAGGAAAAGTTACGTGAGAAGGCTGATGTTTCATAAAAATTTTAAATATTGTCCTCTTGAATAAAATATGCCACCTATTAGCATTTAGTATACAAATCGAATCTGACCTTCAGATTTCATCGAACTTCTAGGGGAAGAAATCCTTCTACCAGTTAAACTCAGCACCTTCTCAGCAACTTAAGAGACTTTAAGTGAGAGTTGCCTAGCAGTGAGGCATCAGGTGACTTTCCCAGGGTCATATAACGAGTATATATCAGAAGCAGGACTAGAATTCAGGTCTTTCTGGCTCCTGGACCCAGTCTCCTATCTTCTACACCAGAGGTATAGAATTGAAGTAGAAACCAGACATAAGGTTGCAACTTGCAACTGTATATTGACTTAGAAAACCACTTATCTGTGCTCTATGTTTTATGTACATATGTGTATGTGTGTGTGTACATGTATATATATGTGTGTATATCTGTGTGTATTTCACTCTAAAGTCCTGCTCCTGGGATGGGGGCGGGGCGGGGAAATACGTTCTTGGTGACTCAGATCTTCCCTTCTATTCCAAGTTACCTGTTTACAGTAAAAGCAGAAAAGCTTATCTGCAAAAATGTGATCTTTCCCCTGATAAAATTCTTGAACATCTGGTTTTATGCATTGGCACCTACAACTGGGAGGAGAGATTGCTGAAAGGCTCTTGGACCATTAAAAGCCATGCCCTGTATTCAATCTTCAAAGTCAAATCTACACTGGCTAATTAAAAAGTCAACATGATGGTAGATCTGTGAGTTGGTCCAAACATTCTGGAAAACAATTTGGAATTATGCTAAGAGAAAGGACTAAAATATCCAGTCTTTGACCCAGAGATTCCACCCCTGAGGAGATCAAAGACACAAAGAAAGGTCCCATTCATTGCAAAATACAGTATTTAGAGTTGTACTTTTGTGGAAGCAAAGAACTAGAAACAACTAGATGCCCATCAATTGGGAAATGGCTAAATAATCTTTAGTATGTGAAAGTAATTTTCACATAAGAAACCAAGAATATAAAGAAATTCAGAGAATCATGGGAAAACTCACCAAATAATGAAAAGCAAAATGTGCAGAATCAAGAGAACATTGTATAGAGTGACAGTAATACGGTTGTAAGAACAACTTTGAATGACTAAGTCATTTTGACTATTAGAAATACCCAGATTGTCTATGAAGAAAGACAGTGTCTGCATCCAGAAAAAGAACTGACAAATAGAAGTATGTATAGAATAATATCGCCTATATATACCTATTTGTGTCTAATAGTAACCATCTCTAGGGTGGTGGGGGAGGGAAGAAAAAATAAAGAAATTTACATGATAAATTTATTATATATTTTAAAGGTATAGCAAGTTATATATAAGACTTGCAATTTCATGTGCGATCATATTTTTTATTTTACCATATTATGGAAATGTTTGTTTTATTCCATAAATTAAAAATTGAAATTTTAAAAAGTCATCTAAAATGAAATAAGTAGAACCAGGAAAACAAGTGCCTACAGCCAATGCAAACAACACTTGCTTTTTTTTAAAAAAATGAAACTAAATGTTGTATAATTATAATGAACAAGGTTAGCCCCAAAGAAGAGATGAGAAAATATACCTACCTCCCTCCCTTCTCTGTAGAGGATATGGATGTGGAATATTACAGTTACTGTTAGACTCAGTTGATAAGTTGGTTAGTTTTGTAGAATTGTTTTTTTTTAATCCTTTATTACCAGGGAGATCTTGGGGTTTGGAAATTGAGGATGGGAAGTGGGCAATTGGACATATTTAAAAATGCAGGTGATATAAAAAATGCACTATATTAATAAAATTGATTTTTAAAAAACTCAGCATGAGAGTCAAGGGAAAAAAGAATTGTCCAAAAATTTTTCAAAGTTAAATTTCTGAACTCCCATTAGATCAAGGATTAGTGTTAGCCATGTCTCAAGTCTAACACAGGAGGGAAAAGAAGTCACATGCCTCTCTAATTACTAACAGACATGATAATATACTCCTTGGCAATGACCTAACAACTTGACTTTTACTGAAAGAAAAACCAGATGGTCAATTCATTTCAATTCAACATACATTTATTAAGCACATACCGTGTAATGAGAATCATTCCAGGCTTAGGAAAGTTATAAAATTTAGATAAGAAAGGGGTTCAGGAAAAGTGAAATTTCCTTGAAGGCAAGCATTGCTTAATTTTTGTCTTTATAAATACCTTGTCATATAGTCTGTATGAGTGTCATATTGTTGGCATGTAAATAATTGCCATTGAATTCTTGTCTTCATGTACTTACAGTCTCATATGGGACTACGACACACAAAGAGAGAACTCTTTGAATGATAAATAGCCAAATCAATCCAAAACTACACACCTGCCATGTGCCAAGGTGCCTGGCACCCTGCTTTGCACTTAGAACATTTTTTCCAGTGTTCACACAATACTTAACTCATAAGTATGCGATAAATGTTTATTGACTGACCAGGTATTGGGAAAACAAAAACAGATCATGTCCCTAAGAAGCTTACATTATATAGAGTAAAGCAACTTGGAGAAAATATAAGAATATACAAAATTTAAACAAAACCAAGACAAGGTAATTTAGGCAGCAGGAGTTCAGGAAAGGCTTTAGGTTGGGGTAGCATGTGAGTCAAGTTTTAAAGGAAACTAGAAATTCTAAGAGTTGGAAGGAGGCAAAGGAGTGCTTTACCGGCCATGAGAATAGCCCATACAAAGGCACAAAGATGGGAAATGGACTGCCAAATGGGAGGAACAGCAAAGAGGACAGTTTGGAAAAACTATTGAATTTATGGAGGGTAGTAGTACATATTAAGTCAAGAAAGATAAGTTGGAGTCAGATTGTGGTAAGTATAAAATGTCAATGACTATCAGAAACTCTCTTTGCTTCTCTCTCCCCCTACAACAGTTGAAATCCAGTAAGAACCTGGCCTAGTGGATCCAATAGATCTCTGGTATAGTCAAGAATAGACCTTTCCTCCCATGGAATATTAAGATGGACTCAACTTCTCACACTCTACTTAGCACTGGGTAAATAAATGCCTTTTCCCTAGAGCATGATGAATCCTTGGGAATACCTCTGTATGGTGCGCTTTTTGCTGCAGCAAGCCTCACTAAATGTTGCACATCTATTATTTTTGATACGATGACCACATGTTAATATAAAATATGACTCATTTTAACACATACAACTGAGTCATGTTTCTCTCATTCACATGGCATGGAGAGAGTAAAAGTTTCCAGTTTTCTGGTGGATGCCTGGACATTCTGCTCATTATTCCCATCCCATTATGTCACCTTAAAGAACAGGTCAGCATGAATCACCACGTTCGGAGAGGTATCTGGATTTCTGCCAAGTCATTTGGCACCACTTGTGTTATCATCAATTTGAATCATGTTAGGAGATATTGAAATAATTATTGGCCACCATTTACATAGTGGTAGGAAGCCAACAATGCACTCACTGGACTTTTCTGTCCATCAACAAATTGTGGAATAGACACATTTTTATCTTAAAAGAATAAAATAAAAAAGAATAAAACTATATGCATATGTGTGTAGATATACAGATATCTCAAATCAGTGTACATTCCATTTGGAGTTATGTACTCTTATTCCATACTTGGATTACATAACATATTTTGGTAATTTATTCAGTCAATACCAAATTACATACTTTTGTATCCTTGATGTATGCAAGATATTTCTTTCCAATGCTTTGAAGAATTTTTACACTCAAGCATTTCCAGAGAATACAAGGCATCTGTTTATGTTGTGTTTAATAAATGTCCATGCATCATGCTTCAATTATTGTTTATGTAGACTTGGAAAGTACTGTGATCTCACCATGTAGAAAGCATTCCCTCCACCAGGGCAGCTCACAACCCCCTTATGAGTTACCAAGTCTCAAAATATCCTTCATTCAACAGTAAAAATTTGGGTGATGAACCTCTCTGAACTCAACTAGACTGGTACTCACACAGTATACTGTCCTTCACCAGATCATAATCAAAATCTTTCCAGGTTGGGAGAAGCTGCCTGAGTTTATATTTCTTTGGAATATCCACCGAGAGAACATATGGTCACCTGCATGCCACAATAAAGAATCAAAGTAAGACTTGACTGAGTAGATTATTCACAAAAATAATAACTGTTTACATTTCTTTCATGGTTTGTGGTCACATAGCACTTTGAATAAACTATTTTATCCAGTCTTCAAATTAGGTTTTTTTTAAATAAATAAATGTAAGGAAGTCACACATTTACATATGAATTATGTTCATTTGTAAGTTGACCATAGTAACTCAGAATGACATTATTCCATGAAAACTATATTATGTAAGGAGATTATCTCACATGTTATCCCACAAAAGTCCACTTAACTGCAAATGTAGCTAGACTATAACATTAATGATACTACAGAAACTAATCAAAATACTTCTGTGAGAAAATTCAAGTTCCAGTTTAGGATGCTGGGAACACAGCAGCCCCAGCGTAGTCCTAACAATAGGAGAGGAAATTTGTCCTCTTTTCTTCCTACATTCACTTACCTTATTCAGCACATATATATTAAGCATTGTATATATTCAGCATGCATATATACGTGTGTGTGTGTATATATAGCATGTGCAAGACATTGTGCTACATGCCAGGGTTACCAAAACAAAAATGGAATAGCCCCTGTTCTCTAGAAGCTTGTAAAGGGAAACAATTTGTACACAGAGAGATAAATCAAGTGAGTATGTATGTATATTACATATATGTATATACATATATATGTAAGTTATATGTGTATACGTAAATACACATATATTTTCATTGCTATATGTGTTACATATAGTATGAATTATATGCCATTTATAATTGATGTATAATTTTATAAATTATGGACAGACTATATGTATATATATATATATACACATATATTTATATAATTTATAGACACATACATACTCCTTGACAATGATCTAAAAATTGACTTCTGTTGGGAGAATAACTTGATAGCACCCCCCCCCACACACACACACACAGAGCAATTTGGAAGCCAGAAGAGTGCTGTAGGTGGAGAGATCAGTAAAGTAATCCTATAGAAGATGGCACTTATAAAGTAGGAAGATGAGAGGCCCTGGTGTCACATGCCACCTGCATCATCTTGGACAGCTCATTTAATCTCTTGGTCTCTTGGTTCAGCATCTGTAAACTGAAGAGACAGACTGACCCCTGAGACTCTTGTAGCTCTAGATCAACCATCCTAAAGCTCAGAATCCTATGTGCAGAGGACTGCTGTGAAAAGACAGGGAAGTAAAAGATCTACTGTTATATGTGAATCACAACAAGAATTTGAATGGTATATAGAATTCCTAAATTAGAATACTACAAAATATATCTGTAGAGACAGACTAGAGCCAGAATAAAAAGGGCTTCGATTGACCAAGTGAAAAATTTGTATTTTACCTAAGAGCACTTGTTATGAGGTTGTACTTTAGAAATAAAAGCAATATGATGAATAGGTTAGAGATGGGGGAGATTGGAGGAAGGGAAGTCCACCAGCAGGCTATTGCAATCACCCAAATAAGAAGTGATGAGGGTGGCTAAAGTGTAATGGCAACTGTGTGGGGGATCAAAAGAAGAAATTTTGTAGAGGCAGAATCAAGAAGATTTAACAACTGACTAGACATGGGGGAAGAGAGAATGGAGAATTGATGAGGACTATAAGGGCAGCCATTCAAAATAGGAAATTTGGTGGGAACAATGAGGCTGTAGCAGCAGTTGGATGGGAAGAAGTTGGCCAAGAGTGTTCTCAAGCATTTCCATTAGTGGCAGAAATGAAAAGGAGGTTCTCAAGGCTACAACAGAAATGAAGAACCCTGGATAGGACGACCATTTAGACATAAGGTCATTTAGAAATCAAAGATTGACTATACATATTGGATACTAGATGAAAATGGAAGAAGTCAATTATCTAACATGAAATAGAAGCAGAACAGACAGTAATTTACAAGCACGTACATACATATTGTTGGAGATGACTGAATTCCTTTTCCTATAACAACTGATCTCTGCATCCAGATTAGAGAGATAAGCTCAAGATCAAATGATTTATATGATAAAATTAAAACAAAAGATAAGGTTCCCATTCTCTGTCTGTTCTCTCTTATTCTCTACAAATTTTCCCACAATCTATGTTTTAGTGAAGTGTGACAAAACTAAAGGACATTGAGTATGAATTAATCCATCCTCCAAATTTACATGGAAAGAGGGGCATATTCTCCATAACAATGAAGGTGTTCTTTGCATTGTCCTCATCCTGATCATATCATTGTGTTCAGTGCTAGATGTCACATTTAAGCAAGAGCATCAATAAACTAGAGACCATCCTACAGAAAAGACTCCTGAATGGTGAAGAGCTTTAAAATTCTGCCATCACTGGAAGTACTAGGGATGTTTAGCTTGAACAAGAAAAGACTTAGGAGGAACACACCAACCTCTAGATCTGTGATCCCACGGTCCTCAGAAATTTAGGATATGGAGGGCGGAGTCAAGATGGTGGAGCAGAAAGACGCAGGTATGTGAGCTCCAAACCCACAGCCCATAGATTTAATGTAAGAAGAGCTCCCCATAAGTTCTGGATCACTGCAGGGTGTGAAGAAATATAGTGGAAGAGATTTCCGTTCCAGAGAGCCATGGAGAGCAGTCCCCAGGGTCCGTCGCACCCCAGAAAGTGGACCCCACCCCAGCGCTGCCCTGGCCATGGCCCCAGAGAAGCTGATCCAAGCAGGCTTCAGGGACGGTCACTCCGCCCACAGAAGTTACAGGTCAGTGAGAGAGATGGCTGGGCTGGTTGAGAGGGGTGGCTGAGAGAGGAGCGGGGTGTCTCCATGGCTCGGGCCCCCTCAGGAGGAAGCGGTGGAGGCAGAGGCAGGGGCGGCAGCGGAGGCAGCGGCCCAGGACTCCCCCAGTAGCAGGCAGGATCTTCATTACTGAAAGTCTCTGCATAAACCACTTGAAGGAGCTGAGCCTGGGAGACGGCCCTGCCCCACCCGCTCCATTACTGAAGGTCTCTGCATAAAGCCCCTGAGGGAACTGAGCCTGGGAGGTGGCCCTGCCCCCACCCCAGCACCAGAACTAAAGCTCACATTGAATAGCAGCCCTGCCCATACAGAAAGCCCATTTGAATCTCAGACCCCAAGCACTAGCTGGGCAGATCTAGGAAGGGGTGGAGAGGAATCTCAGAAGTCAAGTAACTGGCTGGGAAAAAGCCTAGAAAAGGGAAGAAAAATAAGACTATAGAGAGCTTTTCTGAACGGATGCAAATGATCCCGACTTTCGGATCTGATGACAAGGATATATTCTTGCCATCAAGGAAAGACATGGAGGGAGGGGCCTCAGTACCCCAGACATCCCAGGGGGATGTCGGGTGGGCTCAGGCCTTGGAAGAGATCAAAAAGGATTTTGAAAAGCAAGTTAGACAGGTGGAGGAAAAACTGGGAAGAGAAATGAGAGAGATGCAAGAAAAGTATGAAAAACGGGTCAATACCTTGGTAAAGGAGACCCAAAAAAATGCTGAAGAAAATAACACCTTGAAAAAATAGGCTCACTCAATTGGCAAAAGAGGTTCAAAAAGCCAATGAGGAGAAGAATGCTTTCAAAAGCAGAATTAGCCAAATGGAAAAAGAGGTTCAAAAGCTCACTGAAGAGAATAGTTCTCTCAAAATTAGAATGGAACAGATGGAGGCTAATGACTTTCTGAGAAACCAAGAAATCCCCAAACAAAACCAAAAGAATGAAAAAATGGAAGAGAATGTGAAATATCTCATGGGAAAAACAACTGACCTGGAAAATAGATCCAGGAGAGACAATTTAAACATTATGGGACTACCTGAAAGTCATGATCAAAAAAAGAGCCTAGATATCATCTTCCATGAAATTATCAAGGAAAACTGCCCTGACATTCTACAATCAGAGGGCAAAATAAGTATTGAAAGAATCCATCGATCACCACCTGAAAGAGATCCAAAAAGAGAAACTCCTAGGAACATTGTGGCCAAATTCCAGAACTCCCAGGTCAAGGAGAAAATCTTACAAGCACCTAGAAAGAAACAATTACAGTATTGTGGAAATAAAATCAGGACAACTCAAAATCTAGCAGCTTCTACATTAAGGGATCGAAGGGTGTGGAATAGGATATTCCAGAAGTCAAAGGAACTAGGACTCAAACCAAGAATCACCTACCCAGCAAAACTGAGTATAATACTTCAGGGGAAAATATGGTCTTTCAATGAAACAGAGGACTTTCAAACATTCTTGATGAAAAGACCAGAGCTGAAAAAAAAATTTGACTTTCAAACACAAGAATGAGAAGAAGTATGAAAAAGTAAACAGCAAAAGAGAAGTCTTAAGGGACTTACCATAAGTCAACTGTTTACATTTCTACATGGAAAGACAATATTTGTAACTCTTAAAACTTTTCAGTATCTGGGTAGTTGGTGGGACCACACACACACATGTACATGCATGCACGCACACACACATACACACATGCACACACATACAGAGACAGAGAGCACAGAGTGAATTGAATAGGATGGGACCATATCTTAAAAGAAATTAAGGTCAACGGTGAGAGAGAAATGTAGTGGGAGGAAAGAGGGTGAAATCGAATGGGGTAATTATATGTCATTTAAGAGGCAAGTAGGAGACTTTTTAGTGGAGGGAAAAAGAGGAGAGCTGAGGAAAAAAAAAAACAAGAAGTTTACCCTCATCACATTTGACTAAAGGAAGGAATAAAATGCACACTCATTTTGGTATGAAAACCTATCTTACAGTATAGGAAATTGGGGGAGAAGGAGATAAGCAAGGGGGGGGATGATGGAAGGGAGGGCAAAGGGAGGAGGGAGCAATTTGAAGTCAACACTCGGGGAAGGACAGGATCAAAAGACAGAAGAGAAACAATGAGGGGCAGGTTAGGATGGAGGGTAATTCAGTTAGTCTTACACAACACGACTATCAGGGAAGTTATTTGGAAAACTACACAGATATGGCCTATATTGAATTGCCTGCCTTCCCAAAGGGAATGGGTGGGGAGGGAGGCATGGGGAGAATTTGGAACTCAAAGTTTTAGGAACAACTGTTTAGTATTGTTGTTGCTACTAGGAAAGAAGACCTATAGTTAATGAGGAATAGAAAGTCATCTGGCCCTACAGGAGAAAAGAGAAGATGGAGACAAGAGAAGGGAGGGATGACAGAAGAGAGGACAAATTGGAGATAGGGAAGATTAGATTGTTTGGTGTATTGGGGTGGGGGGAGGGGATAAAAGGGGAGAAAATTTGGAACCCAAAATTTTGTGAAAATCAATATAAAACGTTAAATAAATAAATAAATATTTTTTTAAAAAAGAAATTAAGGATATGGAGAGGTGGAAGAGGGATTATACTTTCTGTTTGTGCAGAGATCAAACAGAGGTGTTGGAAATTACGAAAAGACAGGATGACATATGAACACAAATAAAAAATACACGACATGGTAGAAAATACAAAAATACAAAAAATACAAATACAAAAATACAAAAAAAAAATACAGAAAGGCTTGATGACAGGAAAAGTTTCTCGACAATTCGAGATGTCCAAAATGGGAAATGGAGGGAATGGGTTCTCCTCCTCAGGTCTTCTAACAGAAACTGGATTGATCACGTGTTAGCAGTGAAATGGGGAAGACACTCTGGATGGCCTCTGAAAGCTTTGCTTGTCCTGGGATTCTGTGATAAAGCATAAATGTGAAAAACTACCAACAAAAAAGTATCTGGGTATTTTTCAATTGATCCATGATATCTTCCATTTGAGCATTCCCTTCAATGATAAGTAGGTCATAATTCCTCCACAAAACATTGTATTCTATGTGACCCTTGTCCATGTTCTACAAAATATCCTTCATAGGGAATTTACTTAATATCCTCCAAACCCTCCTCTAGGTCATTTAGCAATCCCATAAATACTGGGATACTACCAATGCTCGCCACTCATAGTATTCCCCATCCACCTGTCCCAGGTTCACTTTTCTCTAGCTGCTCTTATTTAGAAATCTCATGAGTTTACATGAGTATTACCTTCATACATATAATACTCAAATCTATGTAACCATCCCTAATCACTCTCTTGAATATCAGTCAGGTGTGGCCATTGACTGCTAGATATCTCCTGTTCAGTTTCCTCTAGGCATATGAGGTTCAACATGTACAAAACAGAACTCATTACCTTTCCGCCTAAATCTGCCACTCCTCCAAACTTTCTCATTTCTGTCCAGGGCATCACTGTTCTCCTGGTTACCCATAACCTCAAAGTCCTTCACTGTTTCTTCTTTCTCAACCACCCCTTCCCACATCCAAAGAGCTGCCATTGTCATGTTGATTCCATTGCCACAGCATCTCTTGCTTTTGACCACCACCTTCTACTCATGTGGTCAGTCTCTGCTCTGGTTTGGGCATTCATTATCTCTCATCTACCTTTCCAGTCTTATTACATATGATTCCCCTGTGAGTGTTCTCCATTCTATCCAAACAAATCTTGTAGTTATTCCCTGTTCATGAAATTCTGTCTCCCACTTCTGAGTCTTTATACAGATTACCCCCTGTGTCTTATAATATATGCCCTCAACTTCCATCAAATCACAGTTCAGGTGCTACTTCCTACCTAAAAGGTATCTTTTACCAATCAACCCCATGCTCTCTCTCTACTCCTTGAAATTAACCTTGTATCACTTGGTATATAAACTTTCTCAGTTTGTACATAGTACACTCCAAGTAAGACATAAACTTCTTGAGAAGATAGATCATTTTGTTTTGATCACTTATTCTTAATTAATTATTATTCTTGGTGTTGCTGCACATTGTAGATGTTTCACAAACATTCACTGAATTAAAATGAAATTCTTAAAAACCAATATCCTCCCAGTGATACATGCTTGCACAGTAATTTCTACAGTCTCTGGGGAATAAGTAGTAAAACCAATAGGGAAAAGTATGGTAAATTTCAGCAGGATGGAAATATATTACCTCCCCCTCACAACATTACTGCTAACTAGTCACAGCCTTCCCAACTTGGACCTGTGAAGTAGAGTCAAGTCTTTACATCATCCCTAACAAATTTCATCTCGATAGATTTAAATTAATGTTATAGTCTCAGAATTTTTGTTTCAATTTTAACTCCATCAACCTGCATATGAGCTGTGCCTCCCAACTGTACATCATCTACCAATTTAAGGAAAGGGGAAAAAAAGTGTGTTAATGGAAAAATATATGTGTGCCTATCTGTGTGTATATATATGCATACACACATATACTCTTACTGTATTATTAGAGAAAAGTATGAATCCTGTATTCTCTATTTTAGTTCTGCCATAATTTTGCATTATCACGGTTTCCCATGCCCTGATACGTGTCTACCCCAAAATGATCTGTGCTAACATCTGTAGAAATACTGAGCAAAGAAAAGATGATAATGAGCTAAAATCCAGTTTGGAGTTAACATTCCAGTATAGTCATACCTTAGAGCCTTCCTAGATCATTCCCCTCAAGAACTAAAAGGTCAATACCTTTACCTTAAATAAAAACAGGATGCTGCCCTTAGGTAGGCTGAGGTGGCAGTCTCTGCTGGGAAGTGAGGAGATTATCTTATCTCCATCAGAGTTAAGTTTGCTTATCACCTATGATCCATTTCCTGGGATGTTAGCTTTTCTTCTGCCCACATCCTTCAAGAAAGAAGATTTTTGGTGAGGGAAACATGTATTTCTTCATATTTTAAGTCATACTAAAAAAAAAAAGATGTTTTTAATGTTAACAGGCTGTCGCTTAGCCCGCATCCCTCCATTTAGTCTATAGCAATAAAAGAGGAAAGGAAGGAAAGCATGAGAGACGTGTCAAATAATTTGCTAATCTATAAGTAAATTATATTGACAGAATGCCCCTGATTTATCAGTCTAATAAACCTCTTGATAGAAATTGGGCAGATTTTTTAGTGATCTCTTCTTTATTAAGCCATATGGATTAATTAGAGTCACCACTTTCTTTTCTTAACATTCCTTCAAGGACACATTCTAGGATTTTAACCAGAATTGGAGTCAAGTTCCCTGGCCAAGTCTTTGCAGAGTCTTCTTTGAAAATTAGGAACATATTTGCCCTTCTCCAGTCTTGCAATATCCTGACTTTTCGCTACCATCTTTCACTAATACTTAGAATCCTGGGTGAAAAACTTCTATCAAAGCAGATCCACACCTTTGCTACAACTCAGAAGTTAAATGATCTGTCCAAGGTTATCCAGACAGTGTGTGTTAGCGCAAGGGCTACAATCCAGGTTTTTCTGACTATAAGGCCAGCTTTCTATTAATACATATTGTCTCCCATCTCTGACTTACCATATGCTAAGACTAGTCCTGCCAATCTCCCTCATAAAAAAAAGTAAAATAAAACAAATTTTGTATTAGATTGGAGTGGACATCATGTGTTTCTATACAGCTCATTCAGTTTCTGTAGCCAAAGTTTGTGCTATAGCCATCAGAAAGAAGGGTTGTATAGACAAGTCTACAGCTCCCTCTAATAATTTTCTAAGTTTATATTTATTTGGAACAAAAGTGTCTTTGTTTTTTTCTATCAGTAAGTTTCACGCCTATTTTGACAAATCTGATGTGAGCCAGACTGGAAAAGTCAAAAGAGAATTGTTACTAAATTAACTGTGAAATAAACACAGCCAGCTTCATCTACACTAGCCAGGAATAGACCACCCCCAGACCAGGTTCCAAGTCATCTGCAAGGTAAGCAGTTGGAATGTTAAAGTACTTTGTAGGAATCTATAATCAAAACAAATCTCCTTGCTTATGAAATAAATATGATGTAGTGCCTTTTCAATGCGCAGGAGTTTGATGGGCGAGTATGGAGGGATGGAGCTTAGCCACAAAGCTGGACTCGATAAATCCATAAACGAGCATTTATTAAGTGCCAAGCACCATCCTAGGTACCAGGGACCCAAAGACAGAAGCAAAGCAATCCTTGATCTCAAGAAGCTTATATCTTAATGGTGGAGAAGAGGGATATATTTTACGTATATAAAAACCAGCTAAGTAACAACTTTAGAAGGGAAGAGCTAGCCAATGGAGGAACCAGAAGGACCTCCTGCAGGTGGTGATGTTGAGCTGAGTCTTGAGAGAAACCAGGAAATCTAAGAGGCTGAGGTAAGGAGGGAGAATATTTTAGGCATGATCAAGTCAGCACTTAGGAAAATCACTTTGGTGACTATGCAGAGGATGGGTAGAATTTAGGAGGGCCACTCAAAGAATTCTTCTTATCATTTCTCACTTGGCTTCTTTCCTGGACTTTATCATATCCAGAAACTCATCATTCTTCAAGATGAAGTGAACTCTGAAATTCACTCCTCCTCAGTACACCATACCTCTGGGACCCTCCCTCCCTCAGGCTGGAAAGGGTGAATGTAGGCATCTGAGAATCCCTCTCTGATCCTCCACCATTTGTGAGGAGAGCATCCAGAGAATTCATCCTATCATTTCCCACCCAGCTGCTTTTCTGGACATCTTCTCCAAGAACTCATCAGTCTAGAAGATGAAATCATCCTTGAAACTCTCACCTCCTGAGTTCATTTTCCCATCTCAGTAGTGGGATTTTATGACATCCCTCCCACCACAGGATAACCCTGCTGCTTTCAACTTCTTTTTCTGTGTTGTCTCTCCCATTAGACTGTAGGTTCCTTGAAGACTGGGAATTCCTGGAGGGAATTGAGGAGATTAGGACAGCAAGTGATTAATTTTGGGCACTGAGTGAACCACATTGACTCCATCTTGTGACTCAATTCTGAAGCTAGCTCAGTACCCTTTCTATGCAGTTATGGGACTAGTCTGATTTCTGTCTTGTGAGATAACATTTTTCAATGGTAGGATTTGGGAGGAACCTTAATGTGTATTTGGAAAGCTGGAGCACTTCTACCTGTCACTTAGAGACCCTTTTAACTATGGATGTGGGTTATGCTAGTCAGAAACCCAGTTAGATAGAAAGGAGTTTTTTCTACAATCGTACATCTCAAGTAACTACCCATTTGTCTCATTCAAAAACCTGCCCCATACTGGCCAATCACTTATTTTTCCATGTTCCTTTGATTGTTTATAGAGACTTATGGGGAATGGAAAACTTCTTTTTGTAAATTCAGAAATTTTACCTATTTGCTCTCACTCCAAATCTGGAAAGTCCCTAATCCTTCGTTCCATCAGAAATCAGATTACCTAATGTTGTATTATTTTCTGGTAATTAATTGTTCTTATTAGATTCATTGTTTTTAATGTATAAAAGTCCATCACCCCCTGCGTTTGGGGACCTCTCATAAACTGAAAAAGAGTTCTGATCACAATTTTTTGGTCAGCTGGCATGTATTGTTTAATAAATCAAAATGCTCAGAAGTTCAAACTTTTGCTTCCTCAATCATTTCATCCTTCACCCAACATAGTCTTTTGTCTTTATTTGTATCTCAATGCTTAGCATAGTGCCCGGCACCATACACATAGCAGGCAATTAATAAATGTTTATTGACTTTGACTCTCTGGCTCTAGAGAGGGAAAGACTCGAAGCAGAGAAACCCAATGAGAAGATCATTGCTATAGTGTAATTGAGTGTCAGTGAGGGTCTGCCCTATGGTGATAGCTGAATGAGTATAGACAAAAGGAACACATAAGAAAGATATTATAAAGATAGAAACAATATTGGCAAACTGATTAGATGTGGGGCAAATAAGAGAGAGGAATCAACAATAACACCAAAATGATGAACCTAGGTTACGGGAATGAGAGTAGTTTCTTCAAAAGCAACAGGAAAACTCATAAAAGGAGTAAGGTTGGGGGAAATGATTATGGGTTATGTTTGAGACATGTTAAGTTTGAGTTGTCAAAAGACATCAGTTCAAAATGTTGAATGGGCATGTGGTGATAAAGAATTAGAGTTCAGAAAAGAGGTTAGGGCTTGGTTATCGATCTGAGATTCATCTTCATGGGATTAATTATTGTATCCATGGAAGTTGATGAGATCACCAAATAAGAGAAAATTTGAGGACCCAGAGAGATACTGGAGGGACACCTATGGTTAATGAGCACAACATGGATAAAAGTTCAGCAAAAGGTCCTGAGAATTAGACAGAGAGATATGAGAGGAAGCGAGAGAGTATTTTCTCAAAAGTTCAGATAGAAGAAAGAATCTGAAAAAAATGAAGAGCTCATCAGTGGAAAAATTCAGTAGAAAGGTCAAGAAGATTATGACCTGAGAAAAGAATAGGAGAGTGTGCAATTAAGAGATCTTTGGCAACTTTAGAAAGCATGATTTCAGCTGAGTGAAGATATTTGAAAAGGAAATTTTAAAGGGCTTACAAAGGAATGAAAGGGGAAAATAGAGGCATTAAGTATAGATGAATTTTTTGAGTTTCTTGTGAGGAAATGTGCTATTTGTGCTTTGTGCTATATTAATAGTGAGAATGACATTTATATAAAAACTTGAGATTTCCAAAGTATTTTGAAGACATTAACACATTTGAACCTTTCCATAACTCCAGGATATTATAATCCACACTTCATAGATGAGAAGACTGAGGCTTGAGGGAAAACAGCATGCATAGTAACTTGAACAATGTAAATGGAAAGAATAACCACCATACAACAATTGAAAGTGAATGTTAGGAAATAAAAAGATCAAAGTCTGTCACAAGGAAGAAAGGAGGGAGCAGAGAGAGTGTACAGAGGAATATTGAACATTGCATAAAATGTCAGATTTTTCCATAATATATTTATCAGTTTTGTTAGGGTTTTCCTTTTTCTCTTTGCATTTTAAAATATTTAAAATATTTTATTATTTTTATTTATTATTTTATAAATATTTCAAATATTTTTATAAGACATAGCATATCTCTATGGGAACAGAGAGGGTAGACAAATACATGGGTGGAGAAGACATCTAGGTGATTCAAAAAGAAATATAACAACTAAAAAGAAATTTTCAAAAGAAAATGAGTCTCAGAAGGGTTAAGTGTCCATTTAAGAGACATGAGAGGAAGGATTTAAACCTATATCTATCCTGATACTAGAGCCAATATTTTATTACTACACCAAGTTATTTCTAGGAGACTACTCTGAGCTTCTGGACTCATGTTGTTACTCCCCTGGCTGTACTGCCTGGCTCTAGGCAAAGAATTATTTTTCTTGGTAACTTTCCCAAAAATAATAAATCATTAAATAATAGAACCTTTAAAATAAAAGTAACTTCAGTATCATGGAATCTACACTCCTGAGGTCTAGAGAGATTAGGGGACTTTGTGTAAGTAGATTAAGAAATGAGATATGGATTCTTATCCCAGCCTGTCAATAATAAACTGGGTATTCCTGGGCAAGTCACATCATGTTTCTGAACCTCAGCCTTTTTTTTAAAAAAAGGGTGTGAGGAGAGGAATTGAACTGTATCCCTCCTGTGCAGATGGTTCCCTAACATCTTCTTTAAACATCAGTCCCACATCCCAATCGCCAGTTGAACTTTCTCCCCAGATGTCCCCATGGTACTTAAAATTCAAAATATCTGTAATAGAATTATTTTCCATCTTAAAATTGCCCCTCCTCTTAACTTTACTATTTCTGTTGATGGCATGACTATCCTCCCAGTAGCCTAGATCTGAAAATTCAGAAACATCCTTGACTCTTCCATCTCCAGCTTCCTTCACATCTAATCAGTAACCAAGTCCTATCAACTCAAATTCCATAACTTCCTCCTAAATCACATGGACATTTCCCTAGATCTGGTCTTCAATGCATCTATTCTAATAGCTTCTTACATGGTGAACTTAAGAGTTAAGTGGAATCACAAAATATCATCCAGTCCAACCTATATTCAAAAAGAACCACCACTATAGAATATCTCTTTTTCCTGCCTACTGGCTGCTTTCCTTCTGCCACAAGCATATATATGCCTCCCTCCAACCTCAAAAAGTTTTCACCATCTCCACTAGCTATCATCCTATGTCTCTCCTCCCTTTTCTAGCTAAACTTCCTGGCAAAGACTTCTAAAATCAGTTCCTTTTCTTTCCCTTCCAGATCCACTGCAGTCTGGCTTCCAACTTTATCATTCAACAGAAACTGCTCTCTCCAAAGCTCCTAGCAATTTCTTAATTGCACAGTCTAATGGCTTTTTCTCAGTTTTCATCCTTCTTGCAGACACTGACACTGCTGAACATCCTCTTCTGTAGACTCTTCTCAAGTCTCATTGTCTAACTCAACATTCCCCAAGGGTCTGGCCTGAGCCTTCCCTTCTGAGGGTTTTCCCCTCCTAAATTGATTCTTTTGTGAAGGCAAACTAGGCTATCTTTTGCCTTCACTTTTACCTAGTAATAAATACTGAATGAATAGGTGTTATATCTGACAGAGTGTCACCTGAAAACGTCCTTAGTTTAAAAAGACCAAGGTCTCCCACTGAATCTGGGACCATCACCAGTGATCCTGCCACTGGGCTTCAGTGACTTAGGAGCACAGATGGAGGATGACGGCTTTGCACCACTCTGCCTCACTTCAATACAATTCACTTGCAAGTCGAGACACCACCGTTCTACGAGAAGCAAAGAACAAGTAAGAATAGTCCAGGGTCCTCTTCATCTATTCTGTTTGATGATTTCATTGGCTCCCATAGATTCAGTTATTATCTCAGTGTCCTCAGATCTATTTATCCAACCCTGACCTCCATTCTCACATCTCCCAATACACCTTGGATATCCTATAAAAATATTAAACTAAATATGTCCAAAATTAATTTCATTTTTCCATCAAAAACCTCCCTTTCCCCAATTTCCTATTACTGTCTAGAATTGCACCATCCTCTCTGTTCCTGAGGCTTGCAGACTATGCATCATCCACAACTTTTCATTCTCTATCATACCCCAAAAGCCAATTTATTACCAAGTCTCATCAGTTCTACTTTATCAACAATAACCTCCACTCAGCTGTTATAGTGATCTTTCCTAAAGTCAGGTCTGATCATATCACTCCTATTCAATTTACCACTACCTATAAGATGAAATATAAACTTTTCTATTTGCTTTTAAACCATCCTAACCTGCTTTACCATCCCCCTCAACCTTTCCAGTCTTCTTATACTTTACTCACCTCAACACTATGATCCAGTGACATTAGCTTCCATACTGTTGCTCAAAAAAGATGCTCCACCTCCCAAGTCTGGGTATTTTCACCGGCGGTCCCCAGTGCCCAGGATGCTTTCCCTCTTCATCTCTACCTTCTGGCTTCCTGCAAGTCTCAGTTAAAATCTCATTACAAGAAGACTTTTCACCTTAATTCTAGTGCCTTCCCTCTGAGATGAGCCCTGATTTATTCCTTGAGGACAGCGCTTGTTTTTGTCTTTCTTTGTTCCCAGTATTTAGCATGATAGCTGGCATATGTGCTGAAAAAGTTCTTGTTTACTAACTTACTGGTTTCAGCTGCCAAGCCTTGTTACTTCTGCCTCAATCACCTCTTTTGTAGCTGCTATCTCTCCCTCCCTCCCTCCTTCTCTCTCTCTCTCTCTGTCTCTCTCTCTGTGTGTCTCTCTCTGTCTCTCTGTCTCTCTCTCTCTGTCTCTCTGTCTCTCTCTCTCTCTCTCTCACACACACACACACACACACACGCACGCACACGCTATCACATCCTTCTCGTTTTTACACCCCCCTCCACTGCTGTCTCAAAATCCTCTTAATTATTCTCCCTGAATCAGCCTTCACCTCAAAATTTTGGAAAATTGCTTTAGCAACTGTACGGAGGTGGATTCTCTAATCCATACTCATACAGCTGCCATAGAGATTTTCCTAAAGCAGAGGTCTAAGAAACTCCAAAAATTTCCCTCTCACCTCTACCAACATACACTTGGCTGCTCAGAATACTAGATGGACCATTGGAGTTGGAGTCATAAAACATGGACTGAATCCTTAGATACTAATTAACTATATTTTCCCAGGACCAGTCACCTTGGATTTTAGTGCTTCAGTTTCTTCATTAGCAAAATTAAGGAACTGGACTTAATGGTCACTAAGTTCTTTGAAACTCTATCTTCCCAGTCTTATTGTCCATTACTATCCTTTATACACTCTACTGTAGAGCCACACTGTACTTCATGATGTTTCTCACCTGGGGTATTAAAAATGTCAATGCCTTAGGACAGAGACTGTTTTATTTTTGTCATCACCTCTCTGACAGTGCCTGCAATAGAATACTGATTAATAAATGCTTGTTGATTGATCGAAAATATATATAAAGTGCTTTGCAAATCTTAATGTCTTATATAAATGTTTACTGCTATGGTTTTATATATATGTGTATATATATATATATGTGTGTGTGTGTGTGTGTGTGTGTGTGTGTGTGTGTGTGTATACATATATTTATTCTTTTAGGGAAGCTAGGGGAAACAGTAGATAGACTACTGGGCCTGAAGTCAAGAAGACTCATCTTCCTCAGTTCAAATATGGCCTCAAATACTTACTTGCTATGTGACCTTGGGCAAGTCACTTAACACTGCCATAATTTCCTCATCAGTAAAATGAGATGGAGAAGGAAATGGCAAACCATTCTAGTATCTTTGTCAAGGAAACCGCAAACAAGATCCCAAAGAGTTGTACATGACTGAACAGCACACACACACATATACTATTTATAATAAAATATCACATGTTATTATACATGTTAAATATGTATAATTTATATGTAATATAATATGGTATATGTTTACAGATATACACATACACTGCATTATTCAGATTCAGAACTAGAAGGGATCTTAGATGGAGGCTATCAATCACCTAAAATGAGGATCAATCATCTCATTTTACAGATGAGGAAAGCGAGGCTCCGTGAGATGAGGAAGTCTGCCCATGTTCCCAAAGGTAGCAAGTAATTAATAACAGTGGTGGGAGCTGAATCCCAGGTTTCTTACTCCAGATCCAATGATTCCTCCAAGACTTCCCTCCTATAGATACATATACATGTATATTTCCACCAACAAATCAAATAAAGAAAAATCTGACGATTAATGTTAATACTTCTGTTAATACTGTGCAGTTAGTGGTGCTTCAAAGCAAAGCTATTTCAGCATATTTGATTTGTCAACAGCAGCTCTGTAGATGAAATCTCACATGATAGCAAAACAAAAACATTTTTATAAATTATAATTAGCATTTATATGGTACCTTTCATCTTCAAAGGCTTTATAAGCATTCAGCTAATTAATTTTCACTACAGCTTTGCAATTATTTCTTACAGGAAGTATACCAGCAAAAGCCTGAAATCAGGAGAGACAAGGAAAGAAAAATTGCTATCATGGGAAACCTTCCCCTACAAACAAGCCCCTCAGCCTCACATTATATAATAGCCTGGCTCCTGTTGTCCCTTTCCAAAAAAAGCAACTGCCGCCATGATGTTCAACGAAAGAAATATTGCCTTCTCAGACGGAATTCAGTTCCTTGTAGTGCCTCATTGAAGAACAGAAGGAGATCAGAATGGTCTAGAAAGGTTAATATGGGGACTCCACAGCCCTGTGTCATGATCTCATGGTGGTCAGGGAGTATCCAGCAATCAGGGCATCACTAATGCCATCAGGATCATTAGAGTTCCCCACAGACAGAAAGAGGGGGAAAAAATGACATAAAAGCCTCCACTAAGCAAGAAAGCCGGAGAAAGAAAAATGTGGTAATGGGAAATAGAAGAGAAAATAGCCAGAGGGGATAAACAGTGGAGGCATGAAAAGAGCAGGAGGTTGGGGACAGACTCAGCATGAAGTGGAGTCATTTCTGTTTGTTTGTGAGATTTGGATATAAATAAGTCAGTGCCTTGGAATCCTGACGATGCACAGGTCCCTACAGGAAAGGGAAATATGGAAAGGCAGTGGCAGATCAAAGACAATAATAACCCGGAGATGAGTGAGTCTTATTAATTCCATGTTGGTAACAGTCCTGTAGGCCATGTTGATCACCCAAGAAGCTGTGTTTTGAATAAATCTGACAGACTGTGTACTAGGGTTGAGTTAGCACAGAAAGTTATGTTTGCCTGAAGTCTGGTGAGGATCATTTGGAGAAAATAACTATCTAATAGGTAAGACTCAAATGATATAACCAAGCCTTGCAACTGTGTATATATATGGAATATATGTGTGTGTTTCCACACACATATATGTTTATATGTGTGTATGTATATGTGTATGTATGTAGACAAGAGGAATGCATACATATAGATACATACATACATATACATGCAAACACACATACAGAGGGAGATAGTAAACAGTCAAAAAACCCACCACCACTATTACTACCCCTGCCCAGGGAGTTAGAAATGAAACAAGATGCATTGTACTATCAAGTGTGACATTAAAAAGTTTGAGAGACATAGATTCTCAGCAATTTAATAATTTTGTTAATAAAGCTAGCATGTTTATTAATAAAAAGATGGTCATTTGGTCATCTCTCTTAGACCAAAGACCACTCATGGTGATGAACTCACAGATTACATGCTCTTGGAAGAATAGGTGTTCCTGAGGATGGTTATCTAGTTAACAATTAATGAGCAAATGAATATAATAATGGGAGGTGGGCTATATTATGATGAGGGTCTTGGGGTATGTGACTTGAAGCCCATGTCAAAAGACATCGATTTCCATATCACCTATCTGACAAAAGCAAGGATCCACATTTTCCCAGACTTGTCTAAGCAAACATAATGAGCAGGAATGTGTACATCAGCCTAAACTTGGAATTTCCTTTACTGTCTTTGATTAGATCCCAGCCATTGTAGCTGGGTAAGTCTTTGAGAAAGATTTCCCACACTGGTTGGTTTCTGAATATGGAAGCAGAAGAAGAGAAAAGCCTTGGTCCTGATTCAATAGTTAATTAATTAATAATTATTAATACAAAGTGAAATAACCATGTCACTAATTAACAAGATGCCAACTTACTTGTTCATAAATTTAGCTTCTATATAAATGTGGAGAAAGTAAAAGTAAAAATAAAGTAACTGAGGCAACTTCAACTCATAGAATGGATCCACCGAATGTCCACTCCTACGAATATATAGGTATAATTACATATAAAGTAGCTTGAAAAGGAGGTAATATGGGGTAATGGAATAAGTGTGAGATTTGGCATGAGGAAACTAGGGCTCGACTAGTATAGGCTCTGCCATTAAATATGTGGCCTTTGGTGAAGAAGTTTCACCTCTATGAACCTCAATTTCCTCTTCTGATAAATGGAGTATTTGAATTACATCTAAAGTCCCCTCCAGCTCTAAATTTCCAGAGAACCAAAACCCATCAAAATCTCTCCTACAATCATGGATTATTCTGGAATTCTGAATAGAGAATAACCATCCTGAAACAAATTTCAGGACAGTCCCAGTCTCTCAGAATTGGAAGGGACCTCAGCAGTTTTCAGAGCCCACCAATGTCTGAATACAAAATCTCCTGCAAAACCTCCACAATAAATATTCAGGCTCAGACTGAAAACCTCAAATGAAGACAAACCCAATACTTCCCCAGGCAGATCTGAGCCCATTACCATTTCTGAACAGATCTAATTGTTTGGAAGTTGGGCTGCTTGTTTTCCACAATCAAGCCTAAATTTATTGCTTTGGAGATTCCATCATTTACCAAGAGTTGCCTCCTAAAGTCCTTACTAGAGCAAGCTGAACATTCTTTCTACAGGACTGTTCTTTGAATACTTGAAGACGATAATGACGCATATCTAGGGATTTCTCCAGACTATGTCCCCATTCCTCCAACTGATCTTTGTCTGCCATAGTTTCCAGTCCCATTATCATCCTGGTCAGCTTCTTTTGCATGTCCTTCTTTCACTTATCATGCCCTTCTGAAAATGTGACACCTCAAACTGAAACCGTATTCTAATTGTGGTAGAGCAGAGCAGAGTCTTACTCTAGACAACATGATTCTTTTTAGATACATCTTTTTAAATTCAGAATCAGGGGTTATCTGCCAGAATATCTAAGCCCATCTACAGTACACCCATGGTATAGAAATTGAAGAGATGAAAGCTAAGGAAGGCTGGTACGTTGAGTTTCACCACCGATGAAGCTAAGACCATCATAGGCTTTAAGGCAAATGTTCTGCTTGTGTTCCTTTAATTGATTATAATAATGGAGGCTGTTTCATGAAGTCTTTCACACAAACTTCGACAGTGGAAATTCAGGATAAAATTGAGATGCATTCAAATAATTGCAGACAGATCTTCATCAAGTTGTGGATAAAATTCTGTGCTGCTCACTATTGCTCTTATGCAATAAGAAAGCCTACTTTGAGAGCGAAAAGATAGAGCCAGACCAGAGCCCACCATACTAAAGATTGTGTCAACATATTAAGTCCTGGTTCATTTATCAGATTCAATCATTTTTCAAACAATTTGCCCAGGGTCACACAGCTAATAAATGTCTGAACTCAGACAATTTGAACTCAGGTCTTCCTAACTCCAAGCCCAGGGCTCTATTCACTGGGCCATCTAGCTTCCAGCTATACCACCAAACTGGTAACTATACCATATTTCCAAAGCTGATTGATTTATTAATATCAAATGATAATCATGGTAGGAAGTACCCCAATGTGAACAATCAGTTATATTATCGCTCAGTCATTTGAGTCATGTCTAACTCTTCATGATCCCATTTGAGATTTTTTCTGGCAAAGATGGTGGAGTAGTTTGCTATCTCTTTCTCCAACTCATTTTAAAGTTGAGGAAACTGAAGCAAACAGGTTAAGTGACTTGCTTAGGGTCACACAGCTAATAAGTATCTGAGGCCAAATTTGAACTCAGGTCTTCCTAACTCCAGGACCATTGCTCTATCCACTGTACCACCTCACAGACCCCAGTGAGCTATGTAGCAATAGAACAACATCCCCAACCCTTCAGATTCTGAAGAGATAAGAATTAACCAAGATTTGAGCACCTGACCTTCCAGTCTGAGTGGGGGTTGGGAGAATAATCCAGAGCCTGTATAGAATTCTAATAGAAAAAAGCAAGAAATTTCTTGAGAGGCAACATGATGTAATTGATAGAGTTTCAGGACTAGAATTAGGAACAAAATGGTTCAAATCTAAGCTCAGACATTCCCTTCTTATGTGACAAATCATTTAACCATTCTGTGCCTCAGTTTTCTCATCTGTAAAATGAGAGGGTTGGATGAGATGGCCTCCAGGGTCCTTTCAAGCTCTAAATCTATGGTCCTATGAGTCCCATTTGAAAGAGCTGGAATAGCCTCACACAAATTCCCCAGGTCCCACCTTAATCCAATCTAATCAGGTAAAAAACTCAGCTAGTTTGTCCTCATCTATCCTCAAGGACTGAATGCACTCTGGGAAATTTGCTACATTTCAAATCCACAAAAGTGCCAGTGCTAGAGAGATTTACATCTTTTCAGTACTTCCATTTTTATATTGTAAAATGACATAAAATTGTTCTTCAGTTCCTAAAATTACAAAATTCCATTCTATTGGATTCTGTTACTATTTTCTATGATATTTTGTATTAATTACTATGCATTGTTACATGTAGAAGAGGCGATGGGGCAAAGCAGGATTAAAATTCTGCCTTCGACACATTAACTAATGTGATTCTCTAAGCAACTCTTTGAACCTCTAAGCACCTCAGACAGCTCTTCAGGACTTATCCACTGAGTCATCACAAGTAGCAGAGATTTGTGCCAGGAGATGGGTTCCACTGCCAGGAGTTTCTCAAATTGATGAAATCACAGATCCTCATTATTGTATGTAGAATCTAGTTAAATATGTTACAGCGATAGTTGTAGCTGGTCTTTATGTCGTATCTTAAGGATTACAGAGTACTTTATAGACTTTCATAATGATGAAAAGTGTAGTAGAAAAAGAGACTTAAAAAAACTAGGTCAATAAGGCGGGCCAGGTTTTTCTAATTTACTTTTTGCATATACACACAAAATGTTATTCCTTTAGATAAATTTTAAAGTAATTTGAAATAGAAATAGAAAACGTTAAACAAAAATAGGTCTCTTTTAGCTGAGTCAATTGAAATTAAATAAAATGTGCTGTTTTACTTAGCTGCACTCTTCAGTGGTATTATGAGTTCCTATCTTGCAAGAATGTCAACATTTGGTCAGTTTTTGCATATCAACAGTGAAGAACAAGAAGAATGAACCATCACAGAAAAACCAGAAACTGTTAAATTTGGAAAAATGGATCCTTTGGAAAATTAATTTCACATTTCTAATTTAAGGAAGCTGTTTGTTCACCTGTGCTGCTTCCGATTGTCTTCTACAACTTGGTTTCCTAGGAGGAATAACTGGAAAAACTCTCCCAGCTTAAAAAAAATATTAGCAAGAAAATGGAGCCATATTCTAGCCTGATAAATAGTAGAGCATTGAATCTAGTCCTAGATCATTAGAAAGATTGTAGATGGAACATCACACTTAGAGTGAGACGGTTCTGGGTTCAATTCCCACTTCTGACAATTGCCAGATCTTTGACCATGAATAAGTCATTTAACTTTTCTAAGACTCAATTTTCTTATCTGCAGAATAGGTATAATGACATTTGTAATAACTAATTCAGAGATTGCTTTTAGACGTAAATGGGATAACATATATATATATATATATATATATATATATATATATATATAATATATATAACATTGAAAAACTTAAGGTACTGCAAACATATCAGCTATTATAACATGAATTTTTTATCCAGTTAGTTTTTACTGTGTGGATTGCTAGGCCATGGACCTTACTGAGAAGCCTCTTTAGCATTTTAGTACTTAATTCAATTCTTTACTATTGGGATAAGAGAAAGGGAAGATTTGGACCTATGATTTCATCAGTGAAGAGAAATTCTGATCAAAAAGCCCCCTCGAACAAATTAGTTCTGTAAAATCATCTGTAATTTCTAGTCTTAGACAGTTACCTTGGGCACCAATTCTTTAAGTTGCTTGTCCATAATCTCTCACCAGTTTGTATGAACCCAGGTCTTCCTGTTTCCAAAGTTGCCTTTCTCTCTGCTTTGCCACACCACCTCTGTAAACAACCAAAAAAGCTCTATGAGGATTGGCCAAAAGAATAAGGCATTTTTATCCTGGAGAAAACATTTTTTTAAAGGAAGAACATAGTTCTCTCCAAGCATTTGAAGTATTGCTGCATGGAAAAGGGATTATTCTTTTTGGTTCAAAAGGACAAAACTCAGAACAATGTGGGCAAGTTTAAGGAAAGTTTCTTTCTTTAAAAGGGTTCCTTATCACTGGTGGTTTTCAGTCAAAGACTGGATGATCACTTGATGGCTATGTGGTAGAGGGAATCTATTTCCAAGTCTGGGCTGGCTTTATCTGAATGCCCTCTGACACTCCTTCTGACTCTAAAATTCTAAGCTTCTATAATCTAGATATCTAGGTCCTCAGATTAATTTCCAGAGTCACATTAGAACTAGAAATGTGGTTCTGTGCCCCATGTGACTTACAGTTGAAAATTATAAAGTCATCATAGGAAATGATCTGGCTCAGAAAAGCCATGCTTTTAGAAATATAGTCAAACTATGTTCTCTCCTCTCACACAGAAGATACTGGAACAACCACGCCAACAATGTCCTTTTAAGGCTAAGACTCAAATTCTAAATTTGGAACAGTGAACAGCAATTATCTCAAAATTCTTCTCCCAATCATCCTAGCATCGGTGACCTTTCCCAAAGAGTCTCTATAACACGGTAGTTTTCCTTCACACTAAATGCCACAGTCTTTACTTTTCTAACATTTTGTTCCCAAGGCAGATGAAACTATCTGAAAAATCCCCAAAGCATATAAAATGGAAATAAACTGTATGGAAATAAGACTGTGTAAAACATTATTGGGTGCCCTAAGTAATTCTTTCCATGAAGAAGCAACCCTAGGCAAAATTGTATTGCAAGCCCAATTGCAGGCTCTTTTTTCCAATCTTTCTCTTTTTACATGATACCTTCTCTCTGAATCAGACTGTCGTTAGAAATGGTGAGGAAATAAGGCATGAAGGTGAGACTGGCCTGAGAACATTTCTCTGTTGGGCCAATCAGCTGTATATCCATCCATCAAGCTAGGGATTGAACCAGTAGCCTGATCCCAACCAATTGTAGTTTTCTTTCCAATATATCTCACTACTGTGAAGTTTCTCTTGCAAGATGAGACTCAGCTCAAGTGTCCACCCCTACACAAGAACTTTCCTGTTCACCCCCAGTTATTAGCATTCTTCTTTAACTCACCCTAAACATGATTTTGTATTTAATTTGAACATATTCTCTATCCATATGTCTGAATATTTACTGTTTTCCCCAGTAGAATGTTAAGTGATTTTGAGATCAGGGACAGTTTGTTTTTGCTGCTTTTTAATTCCCAACACCTGGCAATTGTAGGGGCTTAGTAAATGGATATTGAAATTTGGCCACAAAAAAGAATTGAGAAAATATACCTCCCTCCCTGCTTGGCAGGGGTGATGTACTAGTTATGGAATACTGTATTACTATCAGGCTAACCTATTACGCTAGTGAGCTTTGTTGAATTGCTCTTTTTTTTTAAATCTCCTTTCAACAGTGATGGTTTTTATGGGTAAGAGGGAGGGAAGGATACATTCAGAAATGAAAATAATTTGAAGTAAGATATATCAATAATTATTTTTAAAATAAGTGTTTCTTGAATTGTTGAATTAGAATTCTGTGAACTCAACAAAATTTTGATAAAAATGCCTAAGAACATTTATTTCAGTTCTCTCAAATATCCCATAGATTACATCTGGGACCCAAAAATCAAACATAAAACAAATGCTTATTTGTTGAACTGAAAATCTTCCCAGTTCTCTCCTATTTATTCCTAAAAGTAGCATTAATAATTGAAGTTTAATTTTTAGCCTAAGGTTTTAGATTTGCTTGATGAACTATGAGTGAAATTTTGAAATTTAAAGACAAAAACCATTTCAATAAGGACTTTGGGGGAAAAAAGAATTATTTTGTCCTTCTTTGGAAAATTATTTCAGATGTTTCCCTCTTTCCTCTGGCTTTAATACTTCTTTGTCCTCTGTTCAAATTTTTGATGAAAAAAAGTTATTCAAGGACATAGTTCTACTGTTACGAGTCCCATCATTTCCCTGGAATGAATTATGACCACTGTAAAATGCCGACAGAACGTTCTAAGCTGACTGCTTATGCTGGGGGTGGGGATGGAACTATGGTAGAGGGAGAACTGTAGCTTCCATTGGTGCCGGTTTGACTACCAGTGGAAACCCCTGGAGACATATAAACTGTGTCATTATGGCCACATGGACTTGAATTCTCTGCTGACAAAAGTCAAGTGCTATATTAGGGTATGAGTTACAAAGCCTTCTAACGTGTGTAATACTCAGTTGTGACAGATGCCGTGCTGAGAGAAATCATGAGCTATTCAGGACATGCCAACACTGACTTCTAGCATCCTTACATGGTCCTTGTTAGTGTTGCCAGTGGTTGACTCCAAAGGAAAGACTAATAGTTCAATGTGGATCAAACTTGAAATTGCCCGGGAGACCAGGCAGTTAATCAGCCTATTCTAAACAATTTAATAGATTCATTCCAAATCCAAGTGTATACTTGACTTAATTGGCACTCTCAGTATAAATCTTGCCAAGATTGGAAACCATATGTGTGCTGATGTATTCAATAGTAATGCTCCTTTGATTCAGATATAACATTTCATTTGTATATCCTGCTTTTGCATTTTCATTTTTTGATCAATAGAGCTTTTATGGCTGAGGTCATTCTCTGCCTCATTTCTTACCTAGCCTTAATCACTGAGTGGGAATTGCTCCAGTCATACTGGGACCTAGTAAAGACCTTAGCTTAAAAACACCAAAGTCCCCCATGGAATCCTGGGTCATCTCCAGTCATCCTGATCCATATCTTTCCACTGGACCCAGATGACTCCAGAGGATAAAGTGAGGCTGTGTCTTCGCACAGCCTTCCCTCACTTAAATCCAATTCACTTGCAAGTCATGGCATCACCTTCATGATGTTATGATCCTTTTCCAGAACGAAAGACAAACAACAACAAATACTAAGGAATAGGTTCAACCCTAACTAGTCTAAAAAAACTTAACAGCATTGCTTCTGAGGGAAACCTCTTCCAGATAATCTAATATTATTATAAATACTGGAGGGACAATGCTGAGGACCAAGAAAGCATGCCCCGGAGGACGGTGCATGAATACACAATATGATAACATCACTGTGCTAATATTCAAAGGAGGATACTCTATGAGTTAGGAAATTTACAATGTGGTACAGCAGAAGCATAGGAGAGGGGGCAAACAGGATGAGGAGTCTGGCAAGACGTGGACTCGGGACTGGGGCAGAGAGAGAGATGACCACGTAGGAGCACTGCTCATGGAGTCCTGAGCCCAGTTTCCCATCAGACTCATGAGGGCTTCTTATTGGCTAATCAATGGAAAGTTGTGATGAAGACTATCACTCTTTCCCAAGCTTGCCTTCAAGGGGATCTAAGAAAAACTCCAAAAAGAAGATAACACCGCACTTTAAGCTTCCACCTCTTGGACAGTGAACTGAAAGGTGACTGTGACTTCCTGGGATTAAGCAGGAATTCTCAACCATTGTTGAAGCATAGACCCCTTTGGCAGATTGGTGAGAAATCATGGACCCCTTTTCAGAGCAATGTTATTAAATTAATAAAATAAAGTATGTAGGACTACGAAGAAAATTTATTTAATTAGAATACAGTTATCATTTTTAAAAATAAGTTCATGGATGCCAAGTTAAAAATCTTTGGAATAAAATGGTTAAAAGATATTAAATTTCACTTCCCTGGATTGATAGCTGATTTATGTTCCTGTATATAATGCGCCATAAGGGTAGAGAGAATTTATTTGATTCTCTCCCTCCTATTTGCTTTGTTTCATGTTTTAATCAAAAGGACACTGGGGTGAATTGCAGCCCTGACCTTTACTCTCTGTATGACCTTGAGCAAGCCACTTAGCCTCAGCTTCCATAATAGTACATACCTCAGAGAGCTGTTATTAGGGTCAAATGAGACAATGTGTATAAAATGCACAACAAAACTCAGTAAGAAGAAGGATTTTAAAAGTGTGTTATTATTATTATAAAATGCCTTTGAGAGCCTTGGCAGAGTAGATAATGAGGTGGTCTCATGGCTGAACATAGGTTCAAAGTCATGCCCTTGGTACATCCTGGGACTATGGGCAATTTTTCAGGATCTTGAGCATTCTCTAAGAATCTATGTTCAAGAGCAGGTATTGGATTTGCAATGGTAAAAGGAGAGTTCCTTCATGGAATTTCCCTGTTCAGATAAATTCACAAAACCAAATCAGAACAAAAAGAAATGATTCCATTTCATCTCTTAAACTCTAAGATATCTTTCTCCAAATTTTCTAATTTTAAGGAAAACCTGTTTATGATGTAGTTATTAATACTAAAATCAGTTTTCAAATATTTTTACTATAAATCCATGGATTTTATTTTAAATAACTGGAAAGACAGATAGGATTTTCTCAAGAACTCCCCTCATTTCCCTTCCAAAAAAGCTTCACTATTTTCTTAGTAGGTCAGTTTTGATGTTGAAAATCTTTCAGCTCCATGGCATTTTCATTTTGTGCCATAGTTAACAGTCACTGTGGATTGTTTGGGGCGATGGGGTTTAGACAAAGCTATGTTTTCTTCATGTGAAACGAACAGAAAAAATGAATGTTCTATTTATTTTTTTTTAAATGTGTTAGGGAACAACTTTCAAAAAGACAACAGTATTCTCCGTGAATCCCCAGAATGACTGCATTCCTTTTATTCCCAATTTATTTCCAAAGCTGGAGTATTTTCTCTAGTTTAATGTTGTATAGCATGATTGATGAGACTGACCTCTATCTATTATTAGTGGGTAAGAAAGAGGTAGCATGTGAATAGGACATTTATAAGGGAGTATTAAAGCAACATTGTCTGCAAATGTGTTCTAAAGATACCCAGAAGAAGAAAGAAAGTCTTCTAGTATTAGAACTGACATTGTCATGGTTGAAACTAGGCAAGATCACAATGGATGTTAGTTATACATTTTATCTCAAAATATTTCTGAATTGATCTCCCAGCTCCCAATTTTCTCCCTTCCCAATCCACCCTCCATCAAGAAGCCAATATGAAGCTTACCTCATCTTTTCTATTGTACTGTGTTAGGGAAATGCATACTTTATTCCATAAATTAAAAATAAAATGTTAAAAAAAGAAACTTCAGGGGTTCCCTATTACCTCCCAGGGAAAACAAACAAACATAAACTCCTCTCTTTGGCATTTAAGACAAATCCAGTCTGGCACCAGGTTATCTTTTCAGACAGTGCACAATTATTGCCTAGGTCATAGATTTTAGAACTGGAAGAGAGCTTGGAAACTTTGCATACAAACCCTTTATTTTACAGATGAGGAAACTGAAGACCTGTGATATCAAGGTTAAGTTACTTGACCAAGGCCCCATAGCTAGTTAACTTCTGAGGTAGGAACTCATTCTAGGTTTTTCTAACTCTGAATCCAATGTTTATGCTGTGCTTTATGTTTATGTTGTGCTGATACCCCCATTCCTGGTACATGTTATCTCCTGGTTCCTCAACTTTACACAGGCTGAGTCCATGCCTGGGGTGTGTACCTTTCCCTTTTTGCCTCTCAGGATCCTTGGCTTTCTTGGAATATCACTTCAAGCGTCATCTTCCTATGGGAAGGATTTCCTGAGCTCCCTACGTGTTAACACTATCCCATTATTCAAATTATCATATTGTTAGTACACAACATGTTGTATCTTCCCAGTAGACTATAAACTCCTTTAGGTAAGGGGTTCTTTTTGTTTCATCTTTGTTTCCACAAGACTTAGCACAGTGGTTTGTGCATAATTGGAAGCTAATAGAATGAATTAAAGGATAACTTTCACCAAAGTGTGATTTAAAAAGGTTTTTATTAAATTAAACTTAAATTTAATTTAAATTAATAAAAAAGAGGAGTGTTGATGACTAATGGACTTAGCATAGGATCATGTCACAGGGAGACCTCATAATAGCTACATTTATGAGGATTTACATTTAACAGGTTCTACAGGTGTTATTATCTGCATCTTATGGATGAGGAGAGACCCAAAGAGGTTCATTTACTTGCTCATGGTCACCAGTCTACTAAGCAACAGTTCTGTACAGTAGAAAGAAGACCTCAGTTGAAACCTTGCCTCCTGCTTGTTACCTGTATAATCTGGTGCAAATCACTTAATCTCCCTCAGGTTTAGTTTCATAATCTGTAAAATGAGGGGGCTGAACTAGGTCCCCTTCCAGCACTAAATCTATTGTCCCATAGTAGCAAAGATCCTATAGGGTAGCAGAGAGAGGACTTTAACAAGTCTTGCAGATTCCAATTTCAGCACCTTAGCTTATTCTGGTCACTGCCTCTTGTGTCCCTTTGGGCAAGGGGTCCTCTCCCTTTGGGCTACTTTTAGCTGTCAAAACATTGCTTTGCCATTAGAGATTACTGCACACTTGAGCAAGAACTCTGCAATCCCTCACTCTGAAGGCCTTTGAGGGGCAAGAAGTCATTTTTAGTGCCTAAGTGAAGAGAAAATCATTCTTCCAGTAATATAGCCAAGTGAATCCTCAGTGAAATGTATCAGTTCCCAACATAATGCAAAATTATTTAAGGTTTACCTTCTTTCTCTACTTCTAGGGAAGGCCAAATGAAGGAGTAATACCTAGATTTAATTCCTGTTCTTCACTTCTGTGATCTCTGGGAGTTATTTAACTTTCCTAAGCTTCAGTTTCCATGTTTGCAAGAAGAAAGAGATATATTAGATAGCCTCTGAAATTCTTTCTGGCTTTGGATCTATGAGACTGTGCCTCTCAATCTCCACAGAACCAACTTCCCATTTTCTTTGTCCTTTCAAAGGCAACAAAAATTCCATGTCTTAACAGGAAACTTGTGCTAAGGATTCCCTGGTGATCGCCCCAAATCCTATGGTAGTGAAGGTCTCCAAATAAAATGTGGCAGGAATGTCACAGCCCTGCCTTGGACCATCTCAAGGGATTGTAGGGTCACTCCAGAAGGGTGTAGAAGGCCAAAACACATCAACACATCAGCTCAATATGAAAGCACATACTGTTTTCTCAAGTTTTAGGACTCACACCAGCATAAGAATTCAAGTTCTGGAATTGATAGTGACTATGTGATCCATTTAAAAATAAATATCTATCCCTCTAATCTTAAGATTTTTTTTAAACCAAGCACCTACATAGTATAGATGTTGGTACTACATGAAGAAAAGATAAGAAATTTGATCACTGGTCTCAAGGAGACTATAATATTTTAATGAGATAAGACAGTAAGAAACATAACTATAATACATACTCCTACATGATAAAGACATTACATAGTAGAAATGCAAAATGGTCACATAAGATCTAAGTGGATCATGATTTCCAACCAGTCAGAAAAGAAAGACTCTGGTCATGGTATGGATTTGGAACCTCCTCAAGAGGAAAGAGCAAGGGAAAGGAACATGAACAAAAGTATGGAGGTAGGAGAGCTCAGATCTAAATGGGTATACTAAGATCAGGACTCAGGATCTCTCATTGCTGTTCCTTCAAAAGCTTTTTGCACTAGGATAATTCTTATTGGCTTCAGTATCAGTGAAACCCAGACTGACTGAAGATTAAAGCACCCGAGGAAAGAGAGAAGACAGAAAAAAAGGAGTAAAAGTTTGAAAGGGGAAATGAAGACAACAAGGAACCCCCATCCCTCATCTCATATGTGATATTCTGTTTCATATGCTACAGAGAAAACATGACATTGAGTATGGGAATGTAAGATAATAGATCTTCATCATAGATAAAGAGCTGGAAGGACCATCAGAAGCCAGCTAGTTAAATCCTTTCATCTTGGAAATAAGGAAACTGAGACCTCTCTCCCCAAAAAAGTAAAGTGACTTTCCCAGCATCATACAGTTAGCATCAGAGGTGAGATATGAACCATGTCCTGACTCCAGAGCTAATGTCCTTTCCATGACACCACATTTATGAGTAAGCCGATAGTGTCAAATTTTGTTGCATATTCACTATAGCTTTTTATTTGATATACACTGCTTCTGCATGTTCATTTACTTACTACATGCAAATCTAATATGGATGGCACACACTTTCTACTTGTATTTACATGTGCATACTACTATGTAGTTAGGTTGATTACCTGTGTATTGGTTACATGCTAATTTCTGTATACCTGTAGTGTCTGGTTATAGATTTCATGCACCACATAGAATTTGCACAGGGTTGGGGGACAAGATGTAGCCTACATATTCTTTGAAACATGTCCCTGTAATTTCATACTCTTGCAGACTAATGGAACAAGGTCATTTCTGGTTGACTTCAGTGTCAGAACAGCCTAGATTGATTGACTGAAGTAGATGTGACAGGAGAAACAAATAGTAAAACCAAGAGAGTACAGAGAACACCAAAAACGGGGATGGGGAAGACAGGTATGGAAAAAGATTATTGAGAATTGCTCTCCAATTTTGAATCTACAGTAATAGACCAGGGACCCCCAGGTTTTCCTAACCTGCAGTGGTACAGATACAAGCCAAGCCCCTGGGGGAGGGTGGGGTGGGGAAAGATAAGTGGAAGAATAGATGACCAGAACATAATCCTGAAGTGTGAGCCTGGCAGAGGACAAAGTTTGGTGGCTTGGTGCCCACTCCCCTATCTCACAAGAAGGATAGAGGGATTTCTAGGGATAGCAAGTGTTAGTGGATTTGCTGTGGTGAGCAATCAAGATATCACCCTCTCATATGGAAGGCAAATATTCTTGCCTATTTTCCTTCAGTCCCATGATGTGGAACTCCATTCCGGTAGTCTAAGAAGGATCAAATGGGATAAAGGGAAGGGTTAGAAATGGTAATGTTGTGGTTTGATATATTTGATATTAAATTATTATTTTGACAAACTGATATAATCCTGTTCCCTGCAACCTAATATTTGATACTGTCATCCTTTTTGCTAACAAACCTGTTTTCCTTTCACTATCCTAAAAGATCTGGGCAACTTTTTTAGCAATGGCTGATTTCAAAAAAGTTTAAAAAGTTGACAGTGGTTAGGGTTCAAAGTGAGGCAAGGGCTAATTTGCTTGAGCCATCCCTGCTAGGTATCCTCTCATGCTATACCTCTCTTTCCTTTAATGGTTAAACCTTGAACAAGTCACCTACAATCAGTGCCTCCCCTTCTTTTTCTCTCATTCTCTGCTGTTAGGTTTCTGACCTCATCATTCAACTGAAACTACTCTCTCTAAAGTAACCAGTGATAGCTTAGTTTTCAAAACTAATGGTTTTTTCTCAATCATTCTTCTGGACCTCTAGTGTTGGGTCTATAGTCAGACTATCTAGCTATGCCATCCTGGACATGTCACCTAACCTTTATCTGCCTCAATTTCCTCAACTGTAAAAGGGGGATAATAATAGCACCTACCTTCTAGGATTGTTATAGCAATCATGTGAGATAATAGTGGGGGGGTTGGTTTTTTAATATTTTAGTTTCCCCAATTACATGTAAAAACAATTTTAACATGTGTTATTTAGAGTTCCAAATTCGATTGCTCCCTCCCTTTCTTCCCCCTCTCCCTGAGAGAGTAAGCAATCTGATATAGGTTATACATGTGTAATCATGTAAAACATTTTTATATTAGCCCTTTTGTAGAAAAAAAAACAAAAGAAAAGGAAAGAAAGAAAGGAGAGAAGAAAGTGAATAATAGTATGTTTCAATTTGCATTGAGATGGTATCAGTTCTTTCTCTGGATGTAGACAGTATTTTTCATCACAAGTCCTTTGGAGCTGTCTTGGATCACTGTATTGCTGAGAATAGCTGTCATTCACAGTTGCTCATCTTACGATATTTCTGTTACTGTGTATAATGTTCTTCTGGTTTTGCTCACTTCACTGTGCATCAGTTCATGTAAGTCTTTCCAGGTTTTTCTGAAATCATCCTGTTTGTCTTGTTTTATAGTACAATTATATTCCATTGCATTTATATACCAAACTGGCTCAGCCATTCTCCAAATGATGGCCATCCTCTCAATTTCAATTCTTAGTCATTACCCAAAAAAAGTTGCTATCAGTATTTTAGTACAAATAAATTATTTTTCCTTTTATGATGACATAATATTCATAAAGTGTTTGTTTAGCACAGTGCCTGGCATATAGTAAGTACTATACAAAGGCTAGTTAGTATGATGATGGTTGACGTCATTATCTACTTCCCTGCAACACTTGACGTTGATCACCCTCTTCCTGGTATTCATTTCTTTCTCGAGTTTCATCTACCTACCTAACTATTCTTTCTCAGTCACCTCTGCTGGATCTTCCTCTGAGTCACACCTACTAACTCTAGATACCCCCCAAATCTCTGTCCTGGTACTTCTCTTCTCCCCCTATACCACTTCATCAAGCAAGTTCATCAGTTCCCAGGGATTCAATTATCATCTCTATGTGAATGATTCTCATATCCATTTACCATTCCTTACTTCCCTCCCAATCTCTGGCTTCACATCTCCAACTGTCTATTAGACATCTTAAACTAGAGATCCCAAAGATGTATTAAATTATATTATATTATATACATATATTTTTTATTAAATGTTCAAAACTGAACTCATCATCCTTTCCCCCAAACTTGCCCCCTTCCCAACTTCCCTATTACTATTAAGGGTACTGCCACCCTTTCAATTACTCAGGCTCCCAATGAGGGGTCATTCTTGATTCTCTCCCTCCCCCCACTCCTGGTGTCTCTCTCTGTCTCTGTCTATGCCTCTCTGTCTCTCATATATGTATGTATATAAAATCAGTTACCAAATCCTGTCAATTTTACCTTCCCAACATCTTCCTTATTTTCTTCTCTGATACTGCCACCACCATGGTGCAAGCCCTTTTCGTCTCACACCTAGTCTACTTTGCTAGCATCTGGTTGGTCTCCCTGATTTCAGTCCATCCTCCACTTAGCTATCAAAGAGATCTTCATAAAGGGCAGGTCTGACCATATCACTGCTGTTCCCCCACCACCCCCATTCAGTAAAATCCAGTGGTTCCCTATCACCTCCAGATTCAAATATAAAATCCCATTTGGCTTTTAAAGCTGTTTATAACCTGGTTTCCTCCTACCTTTCCAAACTTCATATGGCATATTTCCCTCATTCATGTATTCTGTGATCTGTGACACTGGTCTCCTTGCTACTCCTCAGTCACAACACTCCAGTCTCCCAGCTCTATGCCTTTTCCCTGGTAGTCCCCAATGCCTGGGACTCTCTCCTTGGTCTTCTCTGCCTCCTGATACCCTTAAAATCTCAGCTAAAGTCCCACCTTTCTACAGGAAACCTTTCTCAGTCCTCCTGAACTTTAGTTCCCTCCCTCCAAGATGATCCTCAATATATCTAATATATATACCTTTTTTCTACAAAGTTCATGTTCCATTAGATCATGAGCTCCTTGAAGGCAGGAGCTGATTTTGTTTTGTTTTTTTGCCTTTCTTTGCATCCCCAGTGCTTGGCACAGAGACTGACATGATTAATAAATGCTAATTGACTAACAAAATTATTTTATTCAGTCCTCACAACAACCCTGGGAAGTAGGCCCCATTTATTATCATCTCCTTCACCCTTTTACATATGAAAAACCTTGGTCAGAGAGAGGTTAAGACACTTTGCTAGGATCATACAGCTAATGAAAATAATAGTAATAAAGATTCAAACTCAAGCCTTAACTTCAAGTCTATCACTCTACCAACAAACTTCTTCTAGAAGAAAGTAAGATAACTTCAAGTTTTTGAACCTGAGTAACTAGAAAGAGGGAGGTATCCTTGACAAAAATAATGAAATTAGAAAGTAGAGTGGATTTTGAGCAAAAGGTAGTGGATTCTCTTTTGGACAAGTTAAATTTTAGATAACTATCGAACATCTAATTGTAGATGTCCAAAAGGCAATTGAAAGTGCCAGATAGGAGTTCAAAAACAAATGAGGGAGAAATGTAGATTTTAGTGTTAGTTGTATGGAGATTTTAATTCAGCTTAACCTCTTGACAGGTAATGAGATCTACTACAAGAGAAAGTATAAAGAGAGAAGAGAAGAGTAGCTAGACTTAGGACTAAGCTGTAGGGCACATTCATACACAACAGGATATGATGTAGATGATGATTCAGCAAAGGAAACTGAGAAAAAAGCGATCGGACTAGAAGGAGGAAAAATTGGAGAAAGAAGTACCATGAAAACCCTCAGAGAAAGAGTATCCAGGAGGGAATATAGAACGCAACAGCAAAGTCCAGAAGGATGGGATCTGAGAAAAGGCTTTGGGATTTAGCAAGAGACCATTTGTAAATTTTGTGAGAGTAGTTTCAGTGTACAGTCAGGAACCACACCAATGCAATAAGTATTTAAGTATACTATATATACTATATACTATATAAGTATACTACTATGTGCAAGGTATCCTGCTAGGTGCTGGGGATACAAATTTAAAAAGTGAAATTAGCCCATGCCCTCAAAGAACCTATATTGTAAGAGCAAAGATGGGGGAGGAATACAGCAGATAGCCATAACTATGTACATTATTATTTCAGGGACAAAGAGACTGCTAACAATTAAAGTTTCCCAGAGGAACTCCCTCTTAAGCAGAACCTTGGAGGAAGCTAGATATTCTGAAAAAGAAAAGCATCTCAGGCGTTGGAGAGAGACTGAAGACACAGAGAAGGGGTATGGGCTGCGTCTGGTTAGCTTGGGAGGAAAATAAAATTCATGAAGGGGAATCATGATATAAGCCTGGAAAGGCAGACAGAAGCTGAACTGTGAAGGAATTAAAGAGCAAACTTAGGAATGTGTATTCTATTCTAGAAGTAACTGGGAGTCACTGATACTTCTTGAGCAGGGTGGTGGCAGTTAAATAACACCATCTATAGAAATACTGAAGACCTAGTAAATAGGGCTACATTTACCAGACAGAAAGAGTGAAGTCAAAAGAGCATAGTAGGCTTCAGGTATCAGCAGAACAGACATGGGAGGCAAGGGGGATGGAGGTGGGGGAATGTCCTGAAGACCATTAGAGATGATGGTGAAAGAAAATCAAAGTAGAAATCTGGATTGAAGATGAAAGATTTGCAAGTTATTTACATCAAGGTGGTCGTTGAAGTTCAGATACAAAGAAGGAAGGAAGGGAGGGAGGGAGGAAGGGAGGAGAAAAGGCCAGGATGGAGAAGAGTTCCTAGAGCATTAAACTTATTTGGAGAAAAAAAAAATCATATCCTTTAACATGAAATAGTAAAGTGCTCTGATCTGATTTATGTGTGTTCAGAATTTGTATTATCAAGATAACTAGGTCATCCCATCCACAAGGATGGCTATAAACAAAGGGTTGAGCTGGATAGTTAACCAGAATGGCACTTGGGCAAGCTGGAATCATGCATCCAGGTATAGGTAAAGGCAGATGGCCTCAGCACGCTGTCATGCTTGCTCAAGTGTTATTAATCTGTGACCAAAGGAGCAGGTGGCTGACAATTACACTATTTCCTTCAAAAGTCACCCAAGCTGTAACAAAATAGTAATTCCATAAATTAATGTCTTTTTTATTAAAAAACATTTTTAAAATAATAAATTCTCATCTATGACACTTTTCTTTTTTAATTACATCTTTCAAGAAAACTAAAGTTAAGGCTGCTAATTTTCTTGTATTTCACTATTTTTCCATGCAAATGAATTCTTATCTAGTCATAGAGACATTTACAGAAATTAAATACCTCAAAAAAATTGGTGGTTTTATTAATATGTCTCAGAGGTTTTTAACCTAGGATCTGTGAACTTTTATAAAAAATATAATTTTGATAACCATATATCACTATAATTGGTTTCCCTTACAATTCTATTTTTAAATTTTTATGCATGAAAAATCATTATTCTCAGAGAGGGTCTATTGGTCTTCATCCAAAAGTATCTATGATATTCAAAAGATTAGTAACACCTAATCTAGACCAAAAACATGGATTCATTTTAGTACCAAAGCTATAATCTAGATACTTCCTTTTCCATTATAGCCTATATTCCCATTCCACTTTAGTAGATGATTTTATGAATTGATGTTACAAAAAAAAAATGAGCCTCTGTTTTGATGAAGAGTTTACTGTATTGAATTGAACTTGGCTTTGAACAACAGTCTATCACCAAGCCCATACTAGGAACTAACAATAGCAATCATAGTAATTGACATTTACACAATTCTTTGAAGTCTAAAAATTTCTGTGAGTCCCCTGACCTAGCCCATCAGAACCATGAGTTACTTCCATACCACGATAAAGCACCAAAAAAGTAAATGAGCTAATTTTAGATTAGAGATCATAACCGTCATTAAATTCAAGTCACAGCTGAAAAAGAAATTTGCCTCTACAATATAACCAACAAGTGCTCATCTAGATGCCTTTCAAAAATAGACTTTAGGAGATCCTTCTACCTCCAAAATGGCCCATTCCACTTTTTAGAACTGTTGGCAAGTTTTTTCCTTATATTACCTTTAAATTTGCCTTTTTACAATTTCTATCCATTGCTCATAGATCTGCTCCATGGAGCATAGATGAAACAAATCTAATCTGTCTTTAAGATTAAATCTTTGGTGGAGAAATACCTAAAATATGGCAGCAATTTCACTTCCAGCAGAGAATCAGCCCAGTCTTAAAATATACCACTATGGCAAAAGAAGTCCTGGAAACTCAGGGGACAGCTAATAGTAAGGGAATGGTAGAACAATGTAAATGTGATGGGATACTATTGTGCTGTAAGAAGTGAGGAAATAATTGATTTCAAATGAAATGGGAAGAGTTTTATGAATTAATTTGAAGAGAAGTGAACAGAATAGAAAGAACAATGTATAGTATAAGATCAATATTATAAAGACTAATAAATTGATAGACAATGAAATGAGCAGGACCAGGAGAACAATTTACACAATACCACCAACACATGGAGAAGCAAACAACTTTGAGAGCTGGGAGAACTCTCCTTGATGCAATGACCAACCCTGATTCCAGAGCATTATATCCACCACCTGACAGAAAAGTGATGGACTCAGGTTGCCAAAGGAAACTTAGATATATTTGGACATGGCCAATGGGGGTTCTGGCTTTGCATATCTGTTATAAGAAATTTGCTTTTATTTTTCCAAAAAATAAACCAAGAATTTATTTTCTTTTTTTTAACAATAATACATCAAGTGAAAGGGAAAAAAATGATGTCAATTTTTTAAAAATAGAATTTAATTTTAAAGATAAAAATATACTACCACAATAACCTTCTTCATGGCCCGGGGAATTAGCCACCCCTCCACATTTAATAGTTTTTGTTATTTGGTAATGTCCAAATCTTTGCGTTCCCATTTGGGGTTTTCTTAGCAAACACACCAGAATGGTTTACCATTTCCTTCTCCAGTTCCTTTTACAGATGAGAAAACTGAGACAAACAGGCTTAAGTGACTTATCCAGTGTCATACAGTCACTTTCTGAGGCCAGATTTGAACTAAAGAAAACGATTCTTTCTGATTGTAGACCCACTACTCTATCCACTGCTCCACCTAGCTGCCCTGCATTTACAGTGAGTTATCGCAATTTTGAATGATTTACAGGTGAAGCTACATTAAGAATGCATGTTACTTAAAGTCAAGGACCACCATTTCCTAATTTTGATTGGTAGGGGTTGGGGATAGCTTTAATAAATACTCTTCTAAGCTTTCCAGCCAGACATGCCATGGAAATGAGTACCATTCATCTGGTTCGAAACCTACTTAAAAAGTAATTAAAATGCAAACATCACAATGTTGACAGTATAAATATATTACCCACAGTTATTACTGGACCATGTATTTTAATGCACAGTGGAGATTCTGCATAATTTCCAAATAGCCTTTAGGAGCATAGCATTGTTAATATTTGCAAAAGAGCATTTAAAACATAAAAATCCCATTATCATTTATCTCCATGGCTAAATTGGTGCCCTCACCCCATTTTTGTTTAAACCTAATCCCTTTACAAATAAAAATGGGCTTCTTGTGTTCTGAATTCACCTAAACTTATTTTGTCTGAATTACTCACACAGTGGAAAAGAAAGCAGTGTTTAGGAGGAAGAAAGCTCATCCCCAGGGCTCCAGGATAATTGTTTATCTTACTCATGCATCTGGTGCCCTAATTCATGATGCTTTAAAACTCTGAAGTTACAGCTCATAGCTCACTGCCATCACTGGGCACCTTTTATGCAATAAATTCGACAAAGGCGAAGCAATAAGGTAATAAGCTAGACTCACTGGAGCTTAACAAGATAAATATGAAGTGACCGCCTAAGTCGAGGAAATTATTCTTCAAGAATTAAGAAGGAGTGACCGTTTGGTAGCAGTGTGGGTCAGTGAGAAAGAACATCGACTGTGGGGTCAAAAGACCTGAGCTAAAACCCCCACTTTGAGACTCACTGACTAACAAAGCTTCAACATCTGCACCTCGGTTCCCTTCTCCATGATATAAGGATGTTAGAACAGATGACTCAGAGGTCTTGTTTCACTCAAGAGCTATGATCCAATGGCAAAAAAGGAACGCACTCAAGGGAGACTTGAGAGGGAAGGGAGTTAAAGAAAAAGAATAGCTTGGCTTCCCCCAGCCTGCTTGGACAGAACCTTCTCTTGCAGAGCCAGCTACATTGTATGATGGGAAAATGCTGGACCTGGAGTCAAGAAGACCCAAGTTCAAATCCAGTCTCAGATACTAAAATAGTTATGTGAGCCTGAATAAATCATATAACCTTCCTCATCTGTAAAATGGAAGTAATAATAGCATACATCTCCTAGGGATTGCTGAAAGGATAAAGCATGATCATATTTGTAAATATGATCCTAAAAATTTAAACCAAAAACAATTATATCAATGTCAGCTATTTTTATTAATATTCCCAACCCACATCCTTGACATGAAAATTCAAGGTATGTATTTGCCTTTGTAAAATATTATTCACTTCCATGTATTTACATGTTTGATACTCACCACCAAGAGGCAGTGTGGGCAAAGTGGTTAGAGGGCCCTGGCTGCGACAGGAGTTGTGTTTATCCCCTGCTTCTGACATATACAAGTTTCTGGAGACCACAGGTAAGTCACCTAATATCTCAGGGTCCCAGGTAACTCTTGAAGAGTATCAATTGTCATTATGCCTCAGTAGTTGGAGTTCCCTTGCCAAGAGTTTTTCCTAACTGGATGAAATCACAGGTCTAAAGAATGTTTTGATCACAGATTAAAAAAAATTAGAGGTCAAAAAAGAGACAACTCGGGTCATTCTGAGAAATTTCATTCATATATTCAAGATAATTGAGATTTTTCAATTTAATTGATCTACTTTGAAGTTTTTTTTTCTCTGTTCCTAATGGAGGTATTTTGGAATGGGAACAGATAGTACATACATCATAGCTGCCTGGAGACTTGCCTCTGGATCTTCTTCTCACCTTCAAGTAACATAGCATTTTATTAGGGATTCTGAAAGCCATATAGACTATGTAGAAATAATCAAAATGTCATTGCATGTCTCTGGGAGAGCTCTTAAGTCAAGAAACTCACATGGTGTATGTTCTACTTAAATTGACCCAGTATATGACATTCTATCTCCCTCTCCCTTATCTACAAAATTCTCCCTTCTGGAAGGCTCTCTCTTCTCACCTCTACTTCTTGGAATCCCTAGGTGAATTCAAGATTAGGTAATATGTCACCTCCTACAAAATGCCTTTCTCAATTCTAACAATTGTTTGTATTTCACCACCACCACACCACCACCACTAGCCCCCAAAAAGGTTTGTATTTATCTGGTCTAAATTTTGTACGTATGCATATATATGTACCTTTCATAGAATATATTCTCCTTGAGGACAAACAGTTTTTGTCATTTTGTCTTTGAACCTCTAGTTCTTAGCACAATGCCTCACATGTAGTAGGTACTTAATAAATGTTAATCAAGTTTGCTTTCTACTTTGAACTCAGCTAAGACAACATCTGATTGGAAAAGCCCATTGATTGTTGTAGGACAAATGGGGCATATGTGGCTATTGAAGGATAAGATCAAAATGTATTTTCTAATATTCCTTAGCTGAAAGAAGATAACCTCATGTCACAGCTATTTTTTTCTTTTCAATGACCAGACCTAGTATTTTAGAGCCAGTCATAATTTTTTAGGTTATCTAAACAAAGTCATTCTTTCTGGTCTATTCCTCCTGCTCTTGTGAAACTTCAGTCAAAATAAAGTGGTGTGACAGGCTCATTTTTAAGAGTGCTAGTAAGCTACACTCTTAGCAGCAATTACAGAATCTACTTAAAATAATTTACAGAGCCCCATGAAAAGATAACATGAAGGTGAGCGGTATGAATGCTTCAGCCATACTGTCGGCAAGATAAACAATTTATCATTGTCGCTGATTAATTTAACAAGCCACTGAACATTAAACTTGCACCCAAGCAGCCTGGTTACTAAATAAGGAGATTTTGAGGTTTTCAATAAATACAGTCATGGAGGTCTTTTTCTAACTAATAGTGATGAGGAAATAGACACTAACTTCTTGGGAAACTGTTACTATTTGGGTCAGATTTATCTAAACCTACTCTGCATAAATAACCAAATCATACTCCATGATGTCCTCAAAGGTGGGGGCTGGGATGTAGGGAGAGGGAATAGCCCTTTAGTTGGCAGGCAGAATGGAAATAGGGCCCAAAATCATTCATAACAGCATTTCTTTGTGATAGCAAAGAACCGAAAACAAAATGAGTGTGCACTGGTTTGGAATGACTGGATAAAAGTGGCATATGAATGTAATATAATACCATTATGTATGACAAATATGAAAATCCTATGATTCTGCATGGCTGATTCATTTTTTCCTAGCCTTCCCTACTCCCTTTCATTTATATGGGAGACCCAAGAATCTTGGGTAGGTACAGGAAAAAAAAGAAAAAAATAAGGCCTAAGACCCAGACTGCCCTTGGTGCTTTGTTGAAAAAGTAGACCCTAAAAATTACATTAGAGGGATATAGATTAGCAATTAGGAATTTATATAACTTTCAGACTAACTCTGTTGGCTTCAGTTTCCTCATCTGTAAAATGAGTTGAAGAAAGAAATGGCAAACCACTCTATTATCTTTGCCAAGAAAACCCCAAATGGGGTCATGAAGAGTTAGACACAATTGAAAACAACTGAACAACAAAAGAGAACTTGCAGGAGGATTTTCTAATCCTGAGTTAGACAGAAGCTTGTAATACAGACATTGGTGATGGTAAACAAAAAGAAACAATATACAAAGTGTGAAATAACCATGAACTCTACTTAGCTTGTGATTGTTCTAGGTATGGAAAGCACTTATCCTTTGGAGGCCAAACTTCTTATGAAAGGGACCATACATTCGTTCATTCAACAAGGGGTTGGAGGAAGTAATAATGAGTTCTTTCTGGAAAGATAGGTTAGAGTCAAATCATGAAAGGTTTGGAAAACCAAATCAAGGGATTTACATTTTATTTTAGAAGCAACAAGAAACGGTTGAAGGCTCTTCAGCATGGTAATGACAAGGTCAGATGTGTGATTTAGTAGAATCCATTAGGCAGCAGTGTGGGGTCCATAGTAGAGAGGAGAGAGACCAGAAATAGAAATATTGATAGGAAGGCTTCATGAAAATCATATGTACTCCTTATGTTTGTGCCCTTTCATCTGTGTGCCCTGCATACCTCTACATGTATGTGTCTTCATGTGTGTTCCCTAGGCATGTTTACCCTTTCCACCAATGGTAAGTGGGTTTGAAGGAGAGTGTGAGTGAAGTTTATGAGGAAAGAGTTTTATTGCTACTTTATTACCGCATTATTCCATCAAATGCTTTTACTTTGATCTAATTGTGTCCTCTAGGCATCTCAAACTAAACTTATCTAAAACAGAATTCATTATCTTTCTCCCTACTACCCTCCCCTCTTCCTGACTTTTCTATTTCTATCCAGGGCATAACCATCCTTTCAGGCCTACAGACTCACAAGCCCCATTCCATCCTTGACTCTTTGTTTTCACTCACCCCACATATCCAATATATATTCCTTCTACCCGTTACATATGCATGCCCTTCTCTCCACTACCCTAGGTCTGGCCCTCATCACACATTGTGTAGATCAATGCAATAGCCTCCTCATTGATCCTCCAGCCTCAAGCCTCTCTCCACTTCCTTCCACTATTGTGATTTATCCTTCATTCTCAAAGAGGACCATGGAATCAGGAAGATTAAGCCATGACTTGCAATTGAATTGGATTTGAGCAAAGGAGGGCTGTGCAATGTCACCAGCCTCACTTTCTCCTCCACAACCATCTGGGTCCAATAACCAGATATAGATCAGGACAACTGGAGATGGCTCAGGATACTGTGGGAGACCTTGGTCTTTTTAAGTTAAAGTCTTTCTGAGTTCTCACTTTGAGGAAATCTTATTCAATTATTATGGCTGTTTAAGAATTGCATCAGGGTGGTGGGGAGGCAGAGTCAAGATGGTGGAGCAAAAGGACAGACCTTTAGAAGTTCTTCCCAATAGCCCATAAAATATCTTTAAAAAATGACTCTAAACAAATTCTAGAGAAGCAGAAGCCACAAAATGACAGAGTGAAAGAGATTTCCAGCCCAAGACAGCATGGAAGACTGAAAAGAAAGGTCTAATTCATGGGGCTCAGAGTGGAACACAGCTCCATGCAACACACAGGGACAGGACTGGAGCAGGTCTTGGGGGTGGAATTCCAGGCAATAGCTGTGGTTCCCAGCTTCCTTAACCTACATATGCCAAAGACAGCTTCAAAGGTCAGGGAGAAAGCTCTTTCACCTGGGTTAGAAAGGAACAAGATCTGGCCCTATACCTTACACTACAGGAAAGGAGGGGAGAAGGGAGAAGTGGGTTAGGGGATGATAGAAGGGAGGGAAAATGGAAATAGGGAATAATTAGAAGTAAACACTTTTGGGGAGGAACAAGGTCAAAAGAGAGAAGAGAATAAATGGGGAGGCAGGATAGGATGGAGAGAAATATAGTTAGTCTTATACAACATGACTTTCATGGAAGTCTTTTGCAAAACTACACATATATAGACTATATTGAATTGCTTGCCTTCTTAATGGGGATGGGTGGGGAGGGAGGAAGGGAGAAAAGTTGGAGCTCAAAGTTTTAGGAAGGAATGCTGGGAATTGTTTTTCATGCCCCTGGGAAATAAGAAATACAGGTAATGGGGTATAGAAATGTGTCTTCCCCTACAAGAAAAGAGAGAATATGGGGATAAGGGAAGGGAGGGATGTGAAAGAAGGGAGGGCAGAAAATGCCCAGAAAAGGGAAGAAAAATAAGACCATAGAAAGCTACTTTCTTGGGGAACAGATGTTCCCACCTTTCATTTCTGATGACGAGGAACAATGCTTACCATCAGGGAAAGACGTGGAGGTCAGGGTCTCTGTATCCCAGACATCCAAGGTGGATGTCCGGTGGGCTCAGGCCATGGAAGAGCTCAAAAAGGATTTTGAAAAGCAAGTTAGACAAGTGGAGGAAAAACTGGGAAGGGAAATGAGAGACATGCAAGAAAAGTATGAAAAACGGGTCAATACCTTGCTAAAGGAGACCCAAAAAAAATGCTGAAGAAAATAACACCTTGAAAAATAGGCTCACTTAATTGGCAAAAGAGGTTCAAAAAGCCAATGAGGAGAAGAATGCTTTCAAAAGCAGAATTAGCCAAATGGAAAAAGAGGTTCAAAAGCTCACTGAAGAAAATAGTTCTCTCAAAATTAGAATGGAACAGATGGAGGCTAATGACTTTATGAGAATCCAAGAAATCACAAAACAAAACCAAAAGAATGAAAAAATGGAAGAGAATGTGAAATATCTCATTGGAAAAACAACTGACCTGGAAAATAGATCCAGGAGAGACAATTTAAAAATTCTGGGACTACCTGAAAGCCATGATCAAAAAAAGAGCCTAGACATCATCTTTCATGAAATTATCAAGGAAAACTGCCCTGACATTCTACAACCAGAGAGCAAAATAAGTATTGAAGAAATCCATCGATCACCACCTGAAAGAGATCCAAAAAGAGAAACTCCTAGGAACATTGTGGCCAAATTCCAGAATTCCCAGGTCAAGGAGAAAATATTGCAAGCAGCTAGAAAGAAACAATTCCAGTATTGTGGAAATACAATCAGGATAACACAAGATCTAGCAGCTTCTACATTAAGGGATCAAAGGGCGTGGGATAGGACATTCCAGAAGTCAAAGGAACTAGGACTCAAACTAATAATCACCTACCCAGCAAAACTGAGTAAAATACTTCAGGGGAAAAAATGGTCTTTCAATGAAACAGAGGACTTTCAAGCATTCTTGATGAAAAGACCAGAGCTGAAAAGAAAATTTGACTTTCAAACACAAGAATGAGAAGAAGCATGAAAAAGTAAACAGCAAAGAGAAGTCATAAGGGACTTACCAAAGGTGAACTGTTTACATTCCTACATGGAAAGACAATATTTGTAACTCTTGAAACTTTTCAGTATCAGTTGGTGGGATTACACACACACATACACACACACACACACACACACACACACAAATGTGTGCGCACACATATACAGAGACAGAGAGCACAGAGTGAATTGAATAGGATGGGACAATATCTTAAAAGAAATTAAGGTAAACGGTGAGAGAGAAATGTAGGGGGAGGAGAGAGGGTGAAATGGAATGGGGTAAATTATATCTCATTCAAGAGGCAAGCAGGAGAATTTTTAGGGGAGGGAAAAAGAGGAGAGCTGAGCAAAAAACATGAAGTTTATCCTCATCACATTCGACCAAAGGAAGGAATAAAATGCACACTCAGTTTGGGATGAAAACTTATCTTACAATACAGGAAAGTAGGGGAGAAGAAGATAAACATGGTGGGGGGGGGATGATGGAAGGGAGGGCAATGGGAGGAGGGAGCAATTTGAAGTCAACACTCTTGTGAAGGGACAGGATCAAAAGACAGAATAGAAACAATAGGGGGCAGGATAGGATGGAGGGAAATACAGTCTGTCTTACACAACACGACTATTATCGAAGTCATTTGCAAAACTACACAGATATGGCCTATATTGAATTGCCTGCCTTCTCAAAGGGAATGGGTGAGCAGGAAGGGATGGGGAGAATTTGGAACTCAAAGTTTTAGGAACAACTGTTTAGTATTGTTCTTGCTACTAGGAAACAAGAAATACAGTTAATGGGGAATAGAAAGTCATCTGGCCCTACAGGACAAAAGAGAAGATGGGGACAAGAGAAGGGAGGGATGATAGAAGAGAGGGCAGATTGGTGATAGGGAAAATTAGAATGCTCTGTGTATTGGGGTGGGGGGAGGGGATAAATGGGGAGAAAATTTGGAACCCAAACTTTTGTGAAAATGAATGTAAAAAGTTAAATAAATAAATTTATATTAAAAAAAAGATCTATTGACTCCCTAATAAATCCAGGTTTAAATATAAAGTCTTTTGCTTGGCATTTAACACTCTTCACAACCTTGCATCCTACTACCTTCCCAGTCTTCTTTTTCTGGAATCCCCTCCAAGTACTCTATGATCTTCTGACTGTTCCTTCAACCTCCCATTTTAGTCTCTTTGAGCATGTGGGCTGTCCCCCATAGAAGAGGAATGGAGTTCTCTTCACCTCAGCCTCTTCTTATCCCAGGCTTTCTTCAAAGATGACCTAAAAGGACCTTATACAGGAAGCCTGTCTGAGCCCCTCCAGCTGCTGTCATCCCTCAGTTATAATTTCAGTTATTCTCTGTAGATCTTTTAGGTACCTATTTACTTAACTTAGCGAATGTCTCCTTCACTAGAATGTGAGCGCCTTTGTCCCCCCTGTTTAACACAAAACCTAGAACACAGTAAGCACTTAGCAAATGTTCACTGGCTGATCAGTAACACACATAGAAAAAGAAGGGGGTGACTCAGTTGCTATATTACAATAGGAATTTCCCCAATCACATTAACAGAAGACTTTAGCAACATGATGATGGGGCTTGGCTTTTTTAACAATAGCAATTTTCATTAAAACAACGGATGAAAAATTTGTTCTGACCATAAGTATTTGTTAGGAGAATCTTTTTTTTAATGGTGGGGATGGGAAAGAAAAATGATTTTTGTTAATTAAAAATAAATTTTAATTTGAAGAGACAATGTTATTGTGGGGGAAAAAATTAGTTGGGGATAATACCTCTAGCTAGATGAGGTAAGATATGAGACTAGAGGAAGATGGAGCTAATTAACTTCATACTTGGAGGTGTGAGATGTAGTCCCTTCTTAGCTGCCCAGTGTTTTGCATTGTTTCAGTTAACATAGTTCCTGGGTTTTAAGTATGAGCACAAGACCAGGTTCTGTGCAAAAATGTACTGCAGGAAGAAAGTTCAATCCTAGCAAAGAGCTGTCTGGTCTCTGTCTGTTATTACTACTGGAACCAGCTCAGTTCAGCAAACATTTACACATAGTAACAACTCACACTACTTACTTTTGATAAGCTTGGCCACAAACAATATCAAATGATCATTATGACTCACCTTCATTTGAGACACTGCATAAGCCGAAAGACAGTAACCAAAAGGTCTGCCATCTGCTCTCACTGAGACTGTATCCTAAGAGAGACATGTTTACATAGGCACAATGCATCTGAACACCATGAAAGAACCACTGAACTCCAGTGCTTTAAACTTTTCAAAATGATGTATGTGACATATATGTACGTGTGTGTATCTGCATATATAGATATGTAAATCTATCTAAAATATATGTGAACCTCACCACAGCCCTGTGAAGTAGGTAGTATGAGTTTTATTATCCCTATTTTTCAGACGAGGAAACTGAGGCTATGAGAGATGAAGTGAATTGCCTGTGTCACATAGGTAGTAAATATTAGAGAGTAGGTTTTAACCTGGCTCCTCCTGATTCTATAGTTACATTCTCTCCTCTCTATCATGTTGCCTATTGAAGAAAATGAATGTCATAATTGCCAAGGAGGTATTTAAAGACAAAGTATGAATGAAAGTCTCCATTTTTCCTTGACATAGCATTTCATATTTTATTCTCTTCAAGTTAAAATATACTAATGTTTGAGTGAAACTCAAGTAAATCCTAATAACTTATTTAATGTCAACTGTGAGACACCAGAGTTATTCACAGCCATGGAACCAATTGAAACTTACAAGCTTAGGGTGGAGTTAGAGATGGGAGAGGAGGGATCTTTTTCATCAATCAATTCTCTCCAACCCCACTACAGACTTTTAGATTACTGTGGCTAGATGAGGAAGTCCTTGGGTGAAATAAGGGGCTCCCTCCTGCTCACAGCTACTCTGAAGATTTCCTGCCAGGCTTTCAACTCTTTCAAAGGTCCTGAAGATCATAGGCGCATTGACCTAGTATGGAAGGGACTTCAAAGACTACTTTTTATTTCATAGATGAGGAGCTGAGGCTAGGTGGTTATGTGACTTGCCTGAGATCATACAGGTAAATAGAAGACCCAGAATTTTAACCCATTTTCTTCTGACTCCAGAATCAAGGTTCTAGATAATCAGCACGTGCACCAAGAAAATTCTGATCCTCTCTAAAGAGGTTCAGAGCAATCCACATCAAGTTGGAATTTTGCCCTGAGTAGATTAGAATCCTTAGAAAGTACTTAGAGCCCCACCATGTTCTTCCTATCCAAAAGATACACTGGGAGGCAACAGGATGGTAACAGAATCTCCAGGGACCTCAAATTGTCTGTGATAATCTCAGAAGGTTCAAAGCTATTCTGATTTCCTAAATATTAGTCAAGGGAGTCCTCCTAGCCTGGCACCACTAACTGGCCTTCATGGCAGACCAAAGAAGGTGCCAACTCATCGCTTCCTGTTTAATTAAACAAAATCTTAGATTAATTTGAGGTTCTGGATACATCAAGGTTATAGCATTTGAGCTAACACTCTCCCTTTGGATACTGTTGGTCTAGTACCTTAATTCCTGAGCCAGAGCACTAGAGTCAAAATGGATATTAATGATGATATAACAATAATGATGGTCTGCTTTGGCCAAAGAATTCAACTCCAGGTGGGCAATGTACTGGCAATGAATCCCTCTACACTTAGCGAGGCTGGTCATCAGAAACCAGCCTCATCCAGTTGCCTTTCTAACATGCTTCAGCCTGCCAGGGTTTGTGCTCCACTGACATAGCTTTGAAAACTCTGGCATTGACACAGGTCTTATGTTTCACAAGGTCCTTTGCAAACTTCATCCCATCTGAAACTACCAAACCCACTAGGAGGCCAAACAAAAGTTCTAAGATTTCTAATATAGAAGAACAGTCAGATATGGCTTCTTCACTCTTCCCCACCACCCCACCAGGAACGTGGTTACAGTGGGGCCTCATATTCAATCCAAAGATGGTGAGCATGACTGCAGAGCAAGTATCTTGGTTTGAGAGGGACTCATCCCTGATGTTAACTTTCAGTTATACTGAGGACCATAGGCAATGAGAAGAGGCACGCCTCCAGGATTGTTGCTGAGGGAAATCCTAAAGGAACCATGGAAGATACAAAAAGTTGTGCCTCATTCAATCTTGAAGCAAATGGAACAAGTGTTGGCAGAGATGTAGCCAGGACCCATGTTCCCTATGGAAAATGACAGAATGGCCTCCCAGTCCTGTTATAGCTCAGAAGCAAAAGAAGTCCCACCCTATATAATACTGCAAGCAGAAGGGAGTTGAGACTGTACTCAGGGGCCAGATGGGGAGGGACAGAAAGGAAGATCAATCACTGGGTTTGTGAGTTGGCAGGAGCAGAAAGCAGAAGGTGACTATATTGAAGAGATTTCCTAAAAAGGAACCTTCAAGACCCAAGAATTCAGTGTTTGTTAGAGGGAAAGGTTAAAGACCTTTGTAGTCAGAATAAAGCCTTTAGTCCAGGTAAATATATACTCAAGTCTCTCCATGACAACAGCCAGTGGGATGGGTCTGTCAAAAAGCCACAGCAAACAGGAAGGAAATAGCATACTTTCTGCAGAAGCAGACTGGGACTCAGGACTGTTTACCAAGATATTCAAACCATAAATATCAGTGTCTAGCATGTGTGACCAAAGGTTTTTTTTTTTATTTTTTAAGTGATGCCAACCATTATAAGCTTAAGGGGGATAAAGTCTACCCAGTGAAAAAAACATATTGTCTTGGGCCTCCATGGTTTGGGCTACACCTTCTGATATGCAATCAACAATACCAACATGTAACAGAACAACATGGAGCAAAGCACGAGGCCTTGGGGTAAGAGGGGTCAGTCTTCTGGGCCCCCCTGAATGAAAATCTAAGTAAAGAGCAGAGCCACATAATCCCAGGATCTCATAGCCCTGAACCTTCTCAAATCAATACAAGAAATGCCTGTTGATATCGATAGTATAGCATCCTAAGAAACATCACTTCTGGGCTGGTGGTTTAAGTTGTCAAATAGTTCTACTGTCTACTTCCAGGCAGGATGCAATCAAACAGACACTTCTTTATGCCAAAGGCTATTTCTGTGTGCATCCATGTAACATGATAAAAATTCGTGCCTAGTGTCAGAAAGAAACCTTAGTGCCACTAATTACACTGACTGCCTGTGTCTGCAAGGTCCTTCATTAACAGCAGTTTTAAGAAAGGGCTTAGGGTGTGTGTGGGGGGGGGAGGAGAGAGAGAGGGAGAAGAGAGAGAGGGAGAGAGAGAGAGAGAAAGAAAGAAAGAGAGAGAGAGAGAGAGAGAGAGAGAGAGAGAGAGAGAGAGAGAGAATGAGAATGCTTAATGAAAATGTGTTAGAAGTCTAATTGTTTCCACAGAAACAACCTATCTTCTAGTAATCCAGTAGTTGTTTCATTAGAGGAAAAATTAATCCCAAATTGTGAAAGACATTGGGATTCCATTCACAATAATAATGTTTGTCCCAAAAAGTATAAGGTTAAAAAAAAGTGACTATAAAAGTTCAGAATTTGGAGAGTCTAAGTCACAGAATAATACAATTCAAGAGGTGGAAGAGACCTTGGAGATCATCTGGTTCAACTGCCTCATTTTAAAGATGAGGAAATTGAGGCCCAGAAAAGGAAAACGACCTGCTGAAGGCTACACCTATAGTTAGGTTAAGGACTAATGTCCATGTGACTGTAACTCTTCTAATAAATGAATGACAATTAGCCAATAAATGGAGGAATTTCCACGAGGTGAGCTGTACTTTATCCAGCAACACTCTGATTTACTTAATTATATTTTATCATTTATATCATTTTGTTTCCCTGTTTGTATTTATACTTTATTTACTTACCCAACTCCTTTTACTGTACTCTCTGGAATGCCTTCTCCTTTTCTTAATTCCTCCATTTTCACACTCACTAAGAGCTGGTTCCCTTCTGATCAAATGTTTCTATTAGACTGAACTGTTTGAGAATGGGCATTGTCATTTACCTTTCTTTTACCCCCAAAATTTAGCATAAAGCTATTAAGAAATGTTTATTGACTGACTAATGACAACCTCCTTGGCTACCTTTTTCTAACAATGGCTATACTTTCACTCCCTTCCCCTAACTCATTAGTTGAGGTGGGGGAGTTGGAGTACTCTTTATTTCCCATTGCCACTTCAAGGCTGTCCCTCTACCAACATCAATCAGTGATCTCTCTTCCTTTGAAGTTCATGCAATCTATATCACCGAATAGAGATTCTGGTAACTGCTGAACCCAGACTTGCAAGACACTTCCTTTTCTTTCTCAGTTCAATGCCTGATCTCATATTAGAGTATTTCAACATATGCATTGTTTTGCATTCATCCTTCATTGCCGAAGAAGACCACGGCATCAGAAAAATGATGACATGACTTGCACTTGACTTTGTTTTGAGTGAGGGGGGACTGTGTAAGGTTACCAGCCTCACTTCTTCTCCAGAGGCATTTTAATCCAGTGACCAGATACACACTGATACCCCCTCGGATAACCTGAACTCCTAATTGCTCAGCTTAGGTATTTCACATGACCTACTCCTCCACTCCATCACAGGTACAAACAAATGGTCAAATTCTTGATTTCTATCATTCATAAATGCATCACTTCCATGTTCATGAAATCTGAAATTGTTTTATCTGCTTATGATCGAATGTCATTCTGTCTTTCCCTCTGCCTTGCAGCCCCCAAACTCTATTCTCACCATGAAAAGTTCTTTCCCAGATCATTACCTCCACACTTACTACACTCTCTTTCCTTCCCCATATTTATATCAGTTCAGCTCTACACTTCTTTACTCTTCTCTCAAGTCCCTTGCCTTTTTTTTCTATTGTCCACTGGACTGAACCAGCCTCTAACCTCCGTGAATGGTCAGAGTGGAACAGAGAAGGCTAGAGATGAAAGGGTCAGGAATCAAACAGAATTTTAATTTCAAAGTGAGGGAAAATGGTTTATAAGCAAACACACATGTGCCAGGGAGTGGGGGGACCTGAGGCAATGGGGCTGAACCTTACATACTCGTGGCTAGACAAAGAGTCAAACAGTGTAGTGTAGCAACAGTAATGAGATACAACAGCAACAGTGAGGCAACGTTGTCTGGTGACCAAAAGTCCACCCATAGCAGGGCTTCATGTCTGGGCCTACTGGTATTTGCCCAAGCTCAGAGACCATCAGTTCCAGAAGGTAAGCACAAAAGGTTACTGTTATGTCAAGCTCAGGAAAACAGGGTGTCTCCTAATAATAGCTTGACATTATCAATGACCTTACCCTGTCAAACTCCAAGTTTGCTTTACTCTCACCATTCATTTTCTTCATTCCTACTCATGTACTTCTGAGAGATGCTGAAGAAATTCTCAAAACCATGCTGACTAGGTCTATGACAAGTTTATGTTATATAATCTCAACTGGGCCCTCGCTGCAGTAGGGCATTTTTTTCATGCTTCTCTAATTAATTCACTATCCCTGATCAGTATATCTATATACACACACACACATACTATTCAGTAACCACAGCAGCTTTTCCAAAACTTTTCATCCCTCCTTAAATCTCTCATAACTACCCTTCCCCCATTCTCTTAGCTAAGAACCTTCATATTTCACTGGGGGACAAAAATGAAGCCATTTCCTGAGAGTTCCTTCTTCTCCCTGGCTCTTCATCTCACACACCTCTGATGCCCTCTGCCACTCCCTCCTTCACTCCTGTTTCACATGAAGGGATGGTACTTCTTCTTGCCAAGGCCAAGCCCTCTACATGCACAAGTAATCTCATTCCATAGTAGCTTCTCCAACATATTGCCCCCTCTGTTACCTCTACTCTTTCACTAGTCATCAATTGCTCTCTGTCACTGGTTGCTTCCCTATTAATTAGAAGTATGTCTTTATCTCCCTCATTGTCCAAAAACCCTCACTTGACCCATCTGTCCTTACTAGCTATTATCCTATATCTCTCCTCCATTTTGTGGATAAACAACTTGAGAAGATTCTCTACAAGTGGTTCCAATTGTTTTCCTCTCACTCTCTTTGTAATTCTTTGCAATGTGGCCACCGATCTCATCATTCATCTGAAACTGCTCTCTCCAAATTTGCCAGTGATCTCTTAGTTGCCCATTCTAAGGGCCTTTCCTCGACCCTCATCCCTCTTGACCTCTGCTGACCTTGACATTTTTAACTACTCTCACTGTTCTCTAGGCTTCCATGATATTGTTCTCTGGTTCTCTTCTCATCCATCTTATGGCTCCTTCTCTTCCTCCTTGACTAGATCTTCATCTATATTATACACACTAACCATGGAAGTCTATCAAGGACCTGTGCCTGAGCCATTTTTCTTTTCCCTCTATACTATATCTCATAGTGGTCTCATCAGCTTCCCAGGTTTCAGTTATCTTTTCTATGTAGATAACTCTCAGATCAACTTCTCACTCTTAACCTTGCTGACATCCAGTCATATCTCCAACTTCTGCTAGACATCTCAAACCAATTGTCTCTAAACATCTTAAATTCAACATGACTGGATCTTTCCCCAAAACCCATCCTTTCTTCTGGCTTCTTTAACTGTACCTGTTACCCAGGTTCACAACCTTGGGGTTATCCTCAACTCCTCACTCTCTCTTGCTCTCCATATCCGATCAGTTACCAAGTCTAATTGCTTCTACCTCAAATGTTATTAAAGTTCCCTTCTCTCCTCTGACACTGTGACCACCCTGGTACAGCCTTGCTATCCACCTAAAATGTTCCCGTAGAATTTTGTGCCTTTCCATATACCTGAATTCTCTTAAATGTGAGCTCATTGAAAATCAAACCCTTGGAGGAAGCCAGTGACAAGAACAAAACAAAATGACTCAGGAAGGACCTCTATCACTTTTTCTCCCCTTTTGTATCTAGCATCTAGTACAAGACTTGGCACATACAAATGCTTAATAAAGGCTTTTTCACTCACCTAATCCTTCATTCTCTAGGGTCAAACTTCGTCATTACCATCAGTCTGAGTTTGATTGTCTTTTAACTAAAAAACTTTCATGGGACAACAATTCTGAGTTTCAAAAAAACAGCTAATAAGTGAACTCGAACAAATCACTTGTAAGTTTAGAACTGTCTTCACGTTATTTAAAAACAAATAAAAAAAAACCACTATTCGAATGTCTAATAAGATAATATATGCAAATGAATTTATGATCATAAAATGCTGTGGAAATATGATCATTATTACAGAAGCAACCTGCTATAACAGAGAAGTCTGTGTGAACCTCAGGCAACCTGTGTGAACCTGAGTGTTCATTCTTCAGGCAATTCACTGACTCTAATTACAGAAAGTTGGTGGTTGGCCTTAGTCAAGGAAGTTTCTTCACTAGGTGCTTACTAGGTAAATGATATTATGTTAAACCATCATATATGATCTATATAACATATCGTGTGAATGCACACATATGTGTGTAAATATATTAGCTTCCATCATATTCATATATTGATATAGATACAAAATGGGCTTGTGTCTGTATATGAGTATATAAGGGGATTATATATGCACACACACACACACACACACACACGTTCATATAAATACATGGCAGCCAAGTCATGCAATAGAGTACTAGATGTGGAGTCAAGAAATTGGAGAGTCAAATCCTGTCTCAGACACTAACTAGCTGTGTGATCCTGGGCAATTCATTTAACCTCTTCTCTCAGCCTCACTTTCCTCCTCTTCAAATGGGGGCAAGGGGCTTAATAGCACCTACCCCAGGTTGTTGTAAGGGTCAGATGAGATCCTAGGTGGAAAATGCTCTGCAAACCTCAAGCACAATATTAATGTGATCTAGCATCATGCATTTATAATGCTTCTGCTCAAATCCTAGTTTAGTAACTAGTTTTGATCTTTGGAATCATCAAATAATGAGATTTTTGGTATAGTTTTTTTTTTCAAAAAGTGTAGAAATTGACCCAAATCAAGGTTTTCTCAGCAAATATTAAATATATTCTAAAGCTTACTATTTCTTTAAGCAATAGAGAATTCTTTAGTTTCTATCATTTTAACAGGATCATTGGTTTAAATGCCTTTAACACTTGATTAATTAGTTATCAGGGCAGAATTAGATAACACTCTCTACTTCTTGGTAATTATCATTCCCAAAACAGAGTTAAACTCTGGGTAGGATGCAGACATACCACTTTATCCCATTTGCTCACTCTGAACCATAATCCAGGTTTATTTTAAGGGTTGCTGTGGAGAGAGGTAGATATATCCCTCTGGGAAATTTGATCAATGAAAGTCATATGAGTAGTGATAGAGGTCCTTCCTGAGTCATTTTGTTTTGTTCTTGTCACTGGCTTCCTCCAAGGGTGAAGCAGTTGCTCAAGAAAGGCTCTTGTCATATGCCAGCCCATGTGTCCCCCAGAGATAATATTAAACATTTAAAAATAAGTCAGAGTCAAGTTACTTGATTGAAGAAAAAGGGAATTATTCAGAAACTATTCTTCTGTAAGAGCTAGCACCCAAATCCTGAATGCTGAGTTTATAAGAAACAACCTGTACTTTTTGCTTGTGAATCTTCCACCTGCAGCTATCTATGGGAGCTAGATAACCCCTAGATAGAGTTTTTAACATAGTGTTAATTATGGACATGGTTGGAAAAATTCAAGCCCAATTAGTTACCTGGTACTCATATCCAAAGGACATATAGGTGCCTAGCATCCATTAGGCAATTGCCAGCATCCTTCTTCATAAGGTCAAGGTTATCATATCTCACAGAAGATTCCTTTTGAATCCCTGTCTGATAGGACAGCTACAGCAGACACCATCAAAAAGATGCTGATAAAGCCAGTCTGTGGGGAGAAGAATTTATATTATTGTTTCCTTGACCTATGGAGAACTTCCAAAGGGAAGGAGAACTGCAATCACCCACCCAGCTCTCTAATTGTGTGAACTTCCCTTCTGAATTGAATTATTGGGATTAGTGGGGTGGGAGAGGAAGCAAACCTACAAGATGTTTTGAAAACTAGGTCAATAAAAATCATGCTTAGGCCCCTCTGCTAAAGAACATTGTCTGGGTTAGAAATCACAGTCCTAGAGAGGGTCCATTTTCCTGATTTTGATGAGACAGTTACTTCCAAGGGAAAAAGGAAGGGGGCTGCATTGACTGAGTGACTTGGATGAGTGGACTACATCTAACAGATATGAAGGCAGTCTTTCAAAATGGTGTCATAGGGAAGTAAACATTATCATGAAAGCTAGTCAACAGAAACACCCATTTGCTAGAGGCACTGATACTACAATATGGCTTTATGAGAGAAGGGGAATTGAAAGAAATAAGAGTAGGAGAGTAGGGCTGGGATCAAAGAGGGAGGAACTGCCTTCACACTCTTTAGGCCACCTCCAATTGTCCTGATCCATAACTGTCCACTAGACCCAGTAGGCTCCGGAGGAGAAAGTGAGGATAATGACTTTGCCCAATCCTCCCTTAAAATCAATTCACTTGCAAGTCATTTTATTACCTTCCTGATGTCATGGCCCTCTTCAAGAATGAAGAACTAACCACATGACTTCATGCTCTTAGAGGAACATCTGTGAGTGCTATAAAGATTGTGAAGGGATGAGTATTTTCATAGAATTCTAGCATATCAAAATGCAATGTAAGTGGAAGCATCCCAATCAGTGGAACAGGAAAAATGTAGCACATGAAGATATCACTGTGCTCTTGGTTGGAAAAATTCACTTGTTTTATCTGACCAACTATGAATTATAAAAATCCTAAAAGTCAAGAGCTGTGTAGAAGTGCCTGAAATGAACAATGTCAAATAAGAATTGGCCCCATGTGACTTATTTTCAGGAGAGGAGTTATACTGTGGCCTAAGTTAAAGAAGTGGAAGTTGGGGGTGGGGGGAGAAGAGCCTAAGATTTAGAGCGAGACAACATAGTAGAGAAGCTGGAGCTGGTCTGGAAGTCCCGAATTCAAGTCCTGCTTCTCATAAGTAGTGGCCCAATATCCCTGGGCAAGTCCTTTAATCCCTCAGTACTCTAGGAAACTCTCTAAGACTGTAAGTTACAGAGAAGATGCTAACCTGCAATGATGGCGAGTTTTCTCACCTGGGAGTTCCCTATGCCAGTGAAACAACAGATCAAGCCCCCTTTGTGTATCCAGGAAACAAAACCAAGACAGAGAATTCCTTAACATTTGCTACAATCCTTGAGAAAGACTTCCAACTGCCTGGAGGAAAATAATCAGGGAGATACATATTCTTACCTTTGACATGCATTTAAGACATTTCTCTTTAAAAAAGGTATGATAATAGTTAATATGTATCACTGTACATATATTTTCTCATTTGATTTTCAAAACCACCATGAGAGAAATATGTGACTTTACTCCAACACTACTGTCATTTTCCCCTGGTGATTTCCTAATCTCATACATTCTCACAGGATAGATAGGATCTATTTTAATTATCCCCATGATATGAATACATATGAAATATACACACACATATATACATATATAATACATACACATATACCCATATATAAACACACATGTATACATACATAATACACACACATATATGTGTGTGTATATATATATACCTCACATATATATATATACCTATATATAGGTATATATATATATACCTCACATATATATACATACATGCATTTATAGATACACACATACATGCTTACATATATGCTTCCATCTTGTAAATTTTTGATGTAAATCTTTTACTCTAAACCAACTTGCTTCTCTAAAGGTATGGAAGAAAAATAATTTTAAAAAATAAAATTACAAAGTAATATATTTGAGTTCTTTCTTTGCTGTTAGCTAAAGTACCTTAGGTACAGAAAGGAGGCAAAGTGTTGTAGTTTTTAGGGTAACTATCTTTAGAATCATAAGATTGCCTCTAGGAGAAGGCATTGAAGGCCCTCCTCAATCTCACTTTAACCTACAAGGGTATTTCGGGAACAGAAGGCACTAACACCTGGCAAGAAAAGGCTGAACCAGAAAAGGCTTCAAATCAGGCATTTGAGCTGATCCTCAAGAAAACTAGGGAGGAGAGGAGAGGTTATCTTCAAGATGTAGAGTCAGCCACAGGCGAAGACAGATAAAGAGACATTGCAAACTTAACATGTCCTAAACAGACCTCATTATCCTCTACAGCACTGCAAGCCACCTCTTTTAAACTTTTATTTCTGTTAAACGTAATAGCATTTTTTCAGTCTTTCATTATCCTCGCTCTGCCTCACCCTATGTACCCAGTCTATTGCCAAATCTTGTTATCTTTATTTCTACCTCTCTTGCGTGCCAAATTTTCTCTACTCAGGTAGAGAAAGCCTACCTTGGTTTGGATCAGCATTACCCCTTGCCTAAACCATTGCAATAACTTTTCAATTTGTCTTCCTACCTCCTTTCCCCCCTCTGCAATCTATCCTCCACACAGCTGCAAAAAATATCTTCCTCAAGAACAGATTTGACCATTTTATTCCCCTACTTAATAAATTCCATTAGCTCTTTAATGCCTTTAGAATCAAATATAAACTCCTCTATTTTTTAAAACCCTTCACAATTTGCCTCCCAAACCCCTTAGAGTAGCCTAGAATTCTAAAAGGCAGGTGGAGCATGCCTAATTATTAGGGAGTGAGGTCAGGGCATAGTTCTACATATTTATTCTATATATGATTACATATGTATTTGTTGTCTTCCCAGACAGAGTATACAGTTGGTGGCATAGTACGGTGGCACAGGCATGCTGGGCCTGGAGTCTGTAAGCCTAAGTTCAAATCCACTCCAATCAGACCTTTATTAGCTGTAGGAGTCTGGTTAAGTCACTTTAACTTCTATTTGCCTCAGCTTCCTCAACTGGAAAATGTCCGTATTAATAGCTCCTACCTCATAGGGTCGTTCTAAGGATTAAATTATTTATGAAAAGCGCTTAGCACATGCTTGACACATACTGTGCCCTATATAAATGTCTATTCCCTTTCCCTTCTCCCCTTTCTCTAAAACCTAGCACAGTGCCTGACACAGAAGAGGTACCCCATAAATGTTCGTGCATTGATTGATGGTGGTCAAGGTCTTTTCAGCCCTGAACTTTTGTGATTCTGCGTTTTGAGAGCACTCAGACAGAGAAGTGGTAATCACTAACTGTCAGCATGGTTTCATCAAGAATATGTCATGCCTGGTTAAACACATTTCCTTTGTTGATAGGGTAAATATGCTAGTAAATCAAGGTGATGGAGTACACATAGTATGCTTATATTTCAGTAAAACATTTGACAAAGTCCATCAAGACATGTCTGTGTATATGATGGAGAGAGATGGGGCTAAATGATCATAGGGTGATTTAAAATTTAGTGCATCTATATAATAATAATAATAGCAGCATTTATCTACTTTAAGATTTGCACAGTGCTTTTATAAATATTATATTCTTTTATCCTCACAACAATCCTGCAAGATAGGTGCTATTATCCCATTGTACAAATGAGAAAATTGAGAGAAACAGAGATTAAAAGACTTACCCAACATCACATAGCTCTTAAGCATCTGAAGTGGGATTTTAACTCAGGTCTTTCTGACTCCAGGTCTGCCTTTCTACACACTGAGCCACCTAACTACCTCTACAAAGAGACCTCTAACAGAGTGCTCTAGAGATCTCTCTCAGGTCTTGTGTGCCTCAATATTTTTATCAGACTCAAAGATATAGAGATGATGCTATAATAATTCCCAGATGATACAAAGCAAACATCAGCTATGTAGATAATAAAATTATCTAAGGTAATCTCTAAAGACTCTAACAATGGGTTACATCTTATAGAAATGAAATGAAATGAAAGTCAGTATTGATAAAATGTAAAGTTTCACACTTGGGTTCAAATAATCAAGTTCATAAGTAAAAGATGGAAGAGGCATAGATTAACAGCCATTTCTGTGGAAACAGCCTAGAGAATATATGCTGCATCATAATCCAAGCCTATTCATGTACCTCCTTCCCCAATAGATGTGAAAAGTAGAGATCTTTGAAGTATTTGAAAGAAAAAAAAACAAGAAAAGATGTAGGGCTTTTAATGAACAATATCAAGGATAAAGCAATGATTTAATAATTGCAAGAAGCCAGTGGTACTAGCCAAAAAGGTGAATACTACCCTGAATAACTAAGAGAAGTATAGTATGCAGAATTAAGAAAATATTCATTCCACTTTGCCTTATACTGGTTAATATACACCTGGAATACTATGTTCACTTATAGGTACCCTGTCAAGAGAAATATCTAGTCGAATCAGAATGTGTCCAGAAAAGACTGACTAGGATGGTGAAAGGACTGAACACACCTTGTATAAGAATAGGTTAAATAAGCTTGAGGTATTTGCCCTGGATAAGCAAAGACTCAGAGAATATAAAATGAATGTCTTCAAGTAATTAAAGGCTTTCATGTAGAAAAAAGGCATAAAAAATCAGCTCCAATATGTGTTTGATAGATTTCTTTGACATCATTTGTATGTTTTACCACTTTTAAGTTTCAATTTTTCCATGGATGATTTCCATCCTCAGACTTGGTTCTCTCCTACCTTTCTAGTCCTCTAAGCTCTCACTTTCTTCCACATTCTCTAGGTCCAGTGACACTGACCTCCTTCCTCATCATCACACAAGATACTCCATCTTTGGAATCTGGGTATTTTCACCGGCTGACTACAATTGGAATATCCTCCCTCCTCATCTCTATCTTCTGGTTTTCCTGACTTTCTTCACATTTCAGGTAAAATTCTACTTTCTGTCAGAAGACTTTCCTGATCCCTCTCAATCCTAAAGTCTTACCTCTGAAATTATCTCCAGTTTATCCTGTATATATCCTTTCCATACATAACTTTTTACATAGTCTCCCCCATTAGATGTAAACTTCTTGAGATCAGGGACCATTTTTACTTTTCTTTGTATCCCTTGGGCTTAACAATGTGTTTGGTATATAGTAGGTATTAAGAAATGTTTGTTGACTTGACTGGATTTGGCTTAACAGGGCAATTTATCTTATTGAAAATCTGCTATGCCCTTTGACCCAGCAACATCGCTACTGGGACTGTACCCCCAAGAGATTATAAAAACGGGAAAGGGTCCCACGTGTACAAAAATATTTATAGCAGCACTCTTTGTGGTAGCCAAAAATTGGAAGTCAAGGGGATGCCCATCAATTGGGGAATGGTTGAATAAATTATGGTATATGAATGTAATGGAGTACTATTGTGCCATAAGAAATGATGAACAAGAGGACTTCAGGGAGGCCTGGAAGGACTTATATGATCTGATGCTGAGCGAAAGGAGCAGAACCAGGAGAACTTTGTGCACAGCAACGACCACAGTGTGCGAGAGTTTTTTCTGCTAGACTTGGAACTTTGTGATAACACAAGAACTTACTGAGAAAAAAAAAATCCTAATGTTGGTCTTCTAAGGCAAAATGCCTTCCACACTCAGAGAAAGAAATATGGAAGTCATTCGCAGCATGTAGCAGATCATGCTTGTGTGTGTGGGTTTTAGTGTATTATGTTTTGATTTGTTATATGATTTCTTCCATTTATTTTAGTTCAACTACATAGCATGCTATAGTGAAAATGTGCTCAATAGGAAAGTACATGTAGAACCTATACAGAATTGTATGCTGTCACGGGGAGGGAGGGGGGGTAGTGGGGGAAGGGTGGGGGAAGGGTGGGGGGGATAAAATCTTAACTTTAAGGAAATGATTGTAAAACATTAAAAAAAATTCTAAAAAAAGAAAAAAGAAAATGATAACAAAAGAAAAAAAAGAAAATCTGCTGTGGCAAACTTATGAGAAGGCATGGAGGGGAGTCACCATGGATTTCCAGGGGCAGTTGGGTTGCAATTTTCATTGTTGAGATACTTACACTGAAGAGATCATAGCTCCATTAGTATATTAGAGTAGATCACAAGTGTTGCTGCAACTATAGAAACTGGATTAATTTTTATTTTTGAAATAGACCTAAATGCCTAATATGAGATGCTACCCCAAAACTTATTTCACCCCTTCATAAGTAGTAGATGATGACTGACAAAATCTGATGGGAACTTGGGTATAAATCTCATGAGTACAAGGTCCTTTTACTTCCTTAGATATACTCTGGCTGTAGCATTGTTATTTGCCCTTTGTTCTGCAAGAAGACCATGACATCAGGAAGACGATGTCATGACTTGTAAACGAATTTGATTTAAGTGAAGGAGGGCTGGGCAAGGGCACCAGTCTCACTTTCTTCTCTGGAGATATCTGGTTCCAGTGACAAGATACAGATTAGGATGACTGGAGATGGCCCTATGCCATCAGCATTACCAAGTAATAGAAAGACTGGAAATGGACAGTCAAAACATCTGTCTTCGCTCACAATTCATTTGTATTCTGTGCCTAAAGTTTTCTTTTGTTAAGCAAACATAACCTTTATGCCCTGGTCTATGTCACAAAGATTTGGTAATAAATATATAAGAAAAATCATGAATTAGGAAGTAGATTCTAAGGAATTAGATAGCTGATAAATACAAAACCTCCAGATGTTAATTTTCCTAGGATGGCAGGAAATGAAGAATTATTAGGTAGTCAGCAAGTCTTTAAAATGAGCATATCTCTAAGTTCCATGTTACATAATGCATATGAGACAAGGACTATCAGTATTGGGAGGAACCCACTAGTCACCATTGAGGCTGTGCAAATTACAGTTTAAAATATACAATCTTGAAAACAACCCATCATATATATTCTAAAGATTTGCTGACTTCTGAATTTATGGGAACATTTTTTAACAAGACAGAAAAAAAATCCAAATTTATCTCTAATTTTGAATACTATTTAACCAGGAAGTATTTATTGTCTCCCTTATGCAGAGCCTCTGTACACAGAGTACTGTTATGGACACCCTGTACTTTACCAGGTACTATATCAAACTGAAAGTCTAAATCTTCTAAATGAAAACTCAGAATTTATTCGTGTAAGCTAAAATGCAAAGACTACATTAAAAAAAAATTTGGAAACATAATTTTGGGTCACAACCCCAATTTCCTTGCTTTTCCCCCTCCAAAAGTGATGGAGGATAGAGAGAGGGGAAAGAAGAGGAGAGAGAGAGGGAAAGAGAGAGAGGGAGAGAGAAAGAGAGAGAATGAATGAATGAATGAATGAATGAATGTTCCGGAATGGTTTAAGAGAGAAATAAGAATCATCAGATCAGAATTTAAAGCCTATACAAGAGAAGTCTTGAACCAAATGGAAAGAAAAAAAAACAAACCTGAATACACAGTGACAAGTCCCTCTAAAGAAGAGAGAAAATTTCTTGGGACTAGGAATACAAGTACACTAAAATAAAAAAAAACAGTTTGGAAAAATATAAGTAAAACATTTTAATGTCAAAAGAAAATATGATCTCTATACAAGTAAAGGCAGTTGGGTTGTGCAGTGAATAGAGTGCGAGACCTGGCAACGGAAAGACTCATCTTCCTAAGTTGAAATCCAGCCTCAGACATTTACTAACTGTGTGAGCCTGGGCAAGTCACTTAACCCCACTTATCCATTTCATCTTCTATAAAGGAGCTGAAGAAGGAATTGGCAAAAATCCCAAATAGGGTCATGAAGAGCTGGACACAACTGCAATAGCAAAATAACAACAATGAATAAGTAAAACATGACCTGTAGAGATGACTTAAGGATAATGGGCCTCCAGGACAACGTATCTAGTCAAAAATTCTGAATGTCATAATGTAAGAAAGAATATAGAAAACTCCCCAGAAATTCTGAATACAGAATTCACAGATTGTCTCCAGAAAGGGAGAATAAAACTCTGTGCTTCAGACTTCAGGACACAGAGTGCTCAAATTTAACAACTAAAATGATAAACAAGAAATTCTGCAAGAGACTGAAAGACTTTCAAATATAAAGAAAGGGACATTTGAATGACACAAGACTATGGTACACGCACCAGAAACTGTAGAAGGGAATGGAATAATGCAGCCAAAACAGCAAAGGAACTCAAGATGCAACCCAAAGTGAAATTCCCTACTAACCTAAGCATAATAATCAATGTAAATACGGTCATTAAACAAAAAGAGGCATTTGAAGTATTAGTAAAAAAAAAAAAAAAAAATAAAAAAAAAAGAGGATGTGAGGAGATTTTTGCTTTATAAAAACCTCTGTTTGGTTTTTTAAACCTCTTCCTTATACTTTCTGGTCTTTTTACACTTTTTTACACTTTACTCTCTCCCATATAATCCAGCTACATTGGTCTATTTGCTATTTCTACTACAGGATACTCATTCCTTTTCATTGGCTGTTCCTTATTCCAGGAATGTTCACCCTCCTTAAAGGCTGCCTTCTGGTTTCCTTCCCTCGCTTTCAAGATTCAGCTCAAAGGAAGTCTTTGTATGATCTTCCTATAAAGGAAGACTTTCCTTGTCCTGTTCCTCCACTTCCCCCAATAGTGCTTTCTTTCTGAGCTTACAATTTACAATGTATATCTTTTATATACATATAGTTATTGGCATATCAACCTCCCCATTAGAATGTAACTTTCTTTCTTTTTAATGTTCTTTGTATCTCCAGCACATATCACACTGCCTAAATATAGCCATATGAATAAATTTTTGTTGTCCTATCGGTTGTGTTTTTGGTAAGGAGGAAAAAGGGTAGCCCGTATGCCAAACCAATTCAATCTATTAAACCAAATGTGATCTAAAGTCAAACAACAGATATTCCTGTAATTAGTAATTAAAATCTCAGGGAGCTTTTTGTTTTCTTTTTAACCTTAAACTTTTCAGCTTCTAAGCATTCTTCTGCTAAATGTGCTGCTGTAGAGTTATGTCATTTATTATGGAACAAGCTAGTAATTATTGTGTGAAATGTGCTTTTTTATTGTATGTCTAGTTTATATTATATTTTTAGTGGCAAATTACTCTTTAAAATAAGATTACAGCCTAATTTGCTCTGCTCAGTCATCTGAAAAGTCACAGGCTGAAAAGTGTGTTTCACCATGTAGGAATTACTAAATCTACTTGGAACTGAAAATATAAGTTTTAATTAATACTGGCATTTCTGAGCTATTTAAGATATAAAGATTCAAATGTGAGAAACTGAAAGCAGATTTAATATTTCAATAGTGGGTTAACACCAAAGAAGTATCATTATGTGAGCTCTAAACACCACAAGTATGTATGTGTTATAAACAAACACATACATGCATATACGTACATATACATATATATGAAGGTCTAGGATAAAATATTTGATTATTAAATTTTAATAAAATGGTACATATGCACACTTGACTACTGTTTTGAACTTTCTCAATAGGAATATACTTCTGTTGTAAACAGGTGGATTTTTTTGTTACATAGTGAAAAACTGAGGGAACTACAAACCATCTAGTGACCCAACCAGAGATGGAGCAATTCCAGACTCCATCTTTAGGAGGACATATGTCCCATTCTTATAGTATTTTGTTAAATAAATCTGAAATGAATGGCAAATAAATGTTTTACACAAACACACACACACAGAAATATTCTCCCCAACATTTTCACCCTTCAATATTTTAAGCTTTTTGTTTGCTTCTGTTCATTAGTTTTTTACCTTAATGGTCAGAACAGATCGATTACAGTTATATAGAGAGGAAAAATGTAAAATTTCTCATTTCTGGCAATTCAAGTAAGCTATCTACTTCCTTTTAGAAGTACTATAGTAAGACATTGAGTTTTCAGATATCACATAGCTTATCCATGATAGGCTGGATGATCTCCAATATCTTTCTGAGTTTTAAAATTCAGCTGGCCATAGAAGCAGTTTGAGAAAGGACTAGAAGAAAGAAGATGATAAGAACATGAACACGACAAGTTCAAACTCATGACGCCATAGGAATGTAGCAATACTCCAGGAAAAACAGCATGGGCAGAAAGTATTGGGCAAATGAGTTAAGTAATAAAGAAGGGAATCTTCTTGAAGAAAACGCTCTATTTGCATCAGTTTAATGGTTCTAAGGGGATCACCAATATAGTGATAGTCTCCATCAGTCCAAATGTAAGCCATCTAGAAGTCCTCATAAGGTATACATCTTATCACCCTTCTGTAAATCCCTCTCACAGAGAGTCCTTCTAGAATTCTGGGAATTTTCCTTTAGATCATTGGACTTTATTTGTTTCCTATAAAGTACCCAAGCTTATCCTTTACACTTGCCAATTGGTCAACTTGCTTCCTTGTCCTGGTGCATATCTATTTGAGAATATATTTTTATCACTTTGTTGAATTATTCAGCATTCCTTAATTTGCTACATCCAATTCACATCCTCCCCATATATATCCACTGTCCACTGAGTAACATATGAGTTTAATTCTTCAGAGATTTTGGTATTCTATAGGTAACAACTATATAACATCACTTGAAGAATATTGGTGTTGAAGAATTATGGTGCTGAAGTGCTGAATCTTTGATTTAGGGAGAAGCTTGGAGTCATTAAAATATCCCTCAGTTTCCTAGACCCAACCTCAGCTGCTGTCTTCATCTCATGCTTTTCTGATCTAAGTTCCTTGTCTATATAATCTGTGCTGATGGACTAACCATTCAATGTCTATATCATTGCCTGCACAACAGACATTTTTATCTACTTTAATTTTCCTATATGGATAGTTAGATCCATCAAGCAATATGTATTTATTAAGGACTTACTAGGCACTGTGCTAACCACACAAATAATCAAAACATTCTTTGCCCTCATAAAGCTTACTTTCTAGTGAGAGAAACAATATATTCCTAAATCATTACATTAAAGGTAAAATACATATTAAGCAAAAGGGAGTCTTAGAACTCTTGAGTGATTGCAGATTTCAGTTTGGAGATTCTTCAACATTTGGAGAGTTGATGAAATCACCACATCATTCAAAAATGGAAGCACTTGAAAGAACTCACTCTGAAAACAGAATCCTTTTTTTTTTTTTTTCTGGACCCTACATTGGACATCCACTATGACGATGAACATGCCTTACCAAGGTCTAGTCTTTGACTCACTTGAGTCTTTTTGGTTGCAACTCTTAGCTCATACCAAAATCAGACTAAAAGATCCTTGATCACAGAGACTGTTTTTTGTTTGTTTTAATGCTTGTATTTATCACAAGCACTTCACGTGGTATCTGGCAGATAGAAGTGTTTAATGAAAACCTATTGAATTGAATTGTTATCTCTTGAGGAAAGGTGGTCTTTCATTGATTTAATATGATTTGTGTCTTAGGAGAATGGATGGGAAAATTATTATTTTTTAAGTCTATGAAAGTTTTCCAAAGCTTATTTTTTCTTGTTTAAAGGAAATATGTACTTATAATCTATTTTTAAATAAGATGTGGGTTTAGCCAGATGGATTAACATGAGCTAGAGCCACAAAATAGGTGATGAAGCTTGAAGCAGCCTTTGAAAGCCTATTCTAACATTTTCCCACAGATATCTGGTCAGGGGCACATTCTTGTACATGAGATAAGCAAGAAGTTAATGCTGTATAAACATCACAGTGTGGTTCATAGAGGGTGGTAAGCGCACAATCCTTCAGACTCTCTGGGAAAAGTTATCTCCAAGGAAACTCCCTGTTTACCCTTCATTGGCAGAATTGTGTGAATGGAGGCCTTCCATCCTGTCCAGACATGACTCACGCTTAGTAACACAGATGCTGTGCTCTCCCAGGTGCAGCAAAGACAAAACTTGGTCAATAAGCAAATATCCCCAGCAGCTCAACACAAAACCTCCAGGCAAACAGTATTTTATTGGTTTTCAACAGGAACTGGATGTCCATGGAATTTACCCCCAAAGTCCAATGCTAGCTAGCCTAAGAAAATCTTTCAAGATTCAAATCTTTCAAATTTCAGGCATTTGGAGTCAGTGCCTGTGAGGGAGAATAGTTAATGAAGGTGATGAGTGAGTGGTTGGGAAGCAAAAGAAAGACAAGGAAAGAGCTTTTCCCCAGAAAGGAAAACAAATCTGGGAATCCTCTGTGTTTTATGAAATTTGGATTATTTATAAACCGTTCTCCCCCTCCCTATCACCTACTGATCTTTTCTGACAAGCAGAATTTTAAAACTGCACCAGAAAGGAAGATTTGGTCCCATACAAATGCATTCCAATGGTTATATGGATCCATAATCTCACCAGTGTTTGTCCTGTAATCCGTCATGTGGCTAACAACTTAACCCCAGTATCTCATCCTGTTCAACTCTTGTCTACATCTCCTATACATCTTCCATAAAAGTTCTATGAGACAAAAAAAACTGATGAGAAAAAGGAACACAGAGAAAGTAAATGGAAAAAAGAACATGCTAAAGAGAAAAGACCACTGCCTCTGGAGTTAGAGAAACAAGATTAAAATCCCACCTCCAAGTTTTCCTATCTGTATAATCTGGCGGAAGTCATTGAACTTCAGTTTTGTAGTATCATAGATTTCTTCATCTGCAGAACGAGAGGGTGGGACAGATGGCCTCCAAGTTCCCTTCTATATGATCCTATGGTCTGATGAACTATCAAAGGTCAGTAAGTGGCAAAGCCCTGGGAGGTGGGGAGGGAGCACAATAGGATTCAGGGCAACTTGATTCACCAAACGTTTAGTTGTTTCCTCTGTTCAAGTCATGTTCATATAGTACTTTCAGATCTACAAAGCACTTTGTGCTTATTGGCTTTTCTGATACTCACAACTCTGTGAGATAGGTTCTATTATAATTTCAGTTTTACAGATGAGGAAATAAAGACTTCAAGGGGTTAAGTGGCTTGATAGACACATCTAGTTAAGGCAGGATTCCAACTCAAGTCTCACAGACTCCAGATCTAACTCTCTATCTACTGTTTCCTAGCTGTGAAGCACTGAGTTAGGCAGTGAGGATGCAGAGATATAAATGAAACCATGCCTATCCTAAAGTCACATTCTGTGAGCAGACTCAGCATGAATCCAAATAAAGTATAATACAGGGTTAATTGAAGGAAGAGTGAGCAGTAATCTTTAATGGGAATCCAAAAAGGTTTGAAGGAGAAGTGGTATCTACACTGAGCTTGGACTGAAGACATACAAGGCTTCCTCAAGTGGAAATAACAAAGAAATACCAAGCAAGAACCTCCTTTTGTGTTTAGTACAAAACTTGAAACATTTCTCACAATATATGTGTCATAAAATTGCTTTCACACATAATCAGAACCTGAGAAAATGTCCTTCCAAGTAGGAAGAGAATACCAGGTATGAGTAATTTTGTTAAAGGAATACTTCTAAGGTCATTATGCTCTCCTATGTAAGAAATTTCACCTTTTTTCATTTGTAAAATATAGCCTAGGATTTAAGTTTCCAAATTAATGTGGAATAATAGGTTCACATTAATGGAGCTCAACACAAGTAGTGAAAATAGGGACAATCTAAAATGTCATATAATCCAGAAATTAGTTACATCCAACTTTAGAAGACATTTTGTTTATAGCTTTGCATAGATATTCAAGAATCCATTTCAGATAAAAAAATTAGCCACATCATGAAGACTTCTGTGGTGGAATCCAGCATTTATCCAAAACATATTCAACTCTCAGAATAGAACCTACTTTCTCAAACTAAGGCAACATTTATTCTCTCAAACCTTTTCAAGGAAGACTTAAAATGCTGAGGTTTCAAATGTCTACTCACGCAAAATAAGTAGAGAATACAGACATCAACAAAGCTGTCATAACTTGGATTAACTGTTGACTATTGACTATTGAGTTGTTCATAACAGCTTTAGGTGTCCCACCAATACCTCAAACTCCATTTATGCCCAAAACTGAAGCAATGGCCGTCCAACCCTTAAACCTGTTCCTCCTCTCAATTCCCCTTTTCCTGGTGAAAATATCATCATTTACTCTTGAAACCTCTGACCTTCTTTGACTCATCCATCTCCTGCATCAACTACATCCCATCAATTTCTAACTCCTGTCCATGTCACCTCCATGTAGTTTTCACATTCATCCCTTTCTTTCCATTCATGTGGCCACCATCTTAATTCAACATGAACACTATGGTAGCTTCCTGATTAGTTACCATACCTCCAATCTCTCCCCTGTGTAATCCATCTTTCTCCCAGCTGCCAAAATTATCTGGTTCAGTGATGTTCAGGTCATTTCTCTACTCAAATACATTTAGGGGCTTCCTTTTGCTCACAGGATAAAAAAAAAAACCCTGCAGTTTAGTATTCGCTACAATCAGGTTCTAACCTACCTCTCCATTTTGTGTAACATTACTCCTTCCTTTCCCACATTAGCTTTTACTATCTTCCACCTTCATGCAGTCCTGAAAGCCATTCCACAAGCCTGGAACACACTCTTTCCTCATCTCTACTTGCTCAACTACTTCTCTTTTGAGATTTAGTTCAGGTGCTCCCTCCTCAATGAAGCCTTCATTGTTTCTCACAGCTGAAAATTATTTTCCTTCCCTCTAAAATTTTCTGTAGCATTTTGAATGCCCTCTCTCCTCTGATTTTATTCTGCCTCATGTGCCTGTTGTATTCTCTAGTAGAAGGTGAGATCATTGGGGACAAAAGACTATTGTTTTTCAGTTCCACCTAGTGTAACTTCTTGAACATGTAAAAATTCATATTGAATTGAACTGAACTGAATTTCATTGAAATGAATTGAATCTCAAAAGAAGCAGATGACCTTATAGACCATCACGTGTCCTACTGGGAAAAATGTTAAACTTAGGAGGACAACTGGGTTTTCAATCATTCCTCAGCAGTCCAGTGATCATGAGAAAGTCACTTAACTACTCAATCTTCTTCAGGACCCTGAATTCAAGAGCTTTGGGAGTAGCCATGCTTCCAGCCTAATGCCATCACCTATATAGCAACCCCTGTGGAGATACAACTCAACAACTGTCTCTGACACTGAAGACCTAGAAAAGAAAGTTCTTCCTACCAAAATTCTTAGCATTGTAAAATGGTTCAACATCAGAAAATTATATGATTTTATCAGTGACATAAAAGGAGAGTCATTATCATCTGCATATGAGGAAATTGAGGTTCAGAGATGTTGGGTGAATTAACCAGGGTCACACAGTTCCCTTACAATAACTCTTAAAACTTTTTTCCTCTGAACCATAACCAGTACACTAAGGTAGGTACACAAATGCTTCCAAGCTCCTAAACAAGGACAATTCATGATAACACCATGTGAATCCTTGCCTGGTCAATGTAGAATAATGTATAAGTTCATGGCATGAAGTCCCTTATGAACCAAACCTAAGTGCCCTGAGAAAGTTGAACTATTTGTCCATTCCATAGTCTTGTAATAAGCATCAATGGAAACTGATTGAATTTATAACCAAAGATGATAGGAGTTTGGGTATATTTGAACTGTCCAATCATCCCAGGGAATCTATATATTGATCTATTGATCAATAGATGGACATATATCAATAGATATATCAACATCGATATGTTGAGAGAGAAAGAGAGAGAAAGAAAGAGAGAGAGAGAGAAAATAATCAGCCTCTGAAATAGACTGGAAAGGAAGACTCATGGATAGTAAATGACTCCAAGTAATTTCTTTGACATATTGACATTTACAGGAGGTCTGCTATCATTGATGAAGTCTTCTTTGGACATGTATTTATTCTTCATATATTGGATGAAGGACTTACAAGTATCAATGTCCTTTTTCTCAGGTAATTTTTTCACCATTGGATAAATATCAAGTTAAGCATTCATGGATGGCTTTTTAGATTTTTGGCTGACATAAATTTGTAGGAAGAGATGATTTAAAACTGGAAGGAACTTTAGAGACCAGGGCCACACCAGGCGTAGCAGAGCTGTATGAACCCATTTCTTCTTATCCCAAGTGCAATACACTTTTCAAAGCAATGTACAGCTTCTACATTTAAGCCATAAAGCATGGCAGAGGTAGAGGTAAAAGCACAGTCCAAAGAAAATACAATTTTCTATCAAACTCAAGCTGTATCACTTACTGGCTATATGACTTTGGATATGTCACTTAATCTAACTCTCATCCTGTTTCCTTCTGCACAAACTAAATATATCCTTGTCTCACCTACCACATGTGACATCTCAATGAGGAATTCCCCTTATCAAATCCTATTGTTGATTGTATGGTTCCATCATTTTTTTCAGTTGTATCATGACTCATTTAAGGTTTTCTTGGTGAAGATATTTGAGTGGATTGCCATTTCCTTCTCCCCCTCATTTTACAGATTAGGAAACTGAGGAAAATAAGGTTAAGTGACTTGCTCAGGGTCACACAGTTATTAAATGTCTGAGGCCAGATTTGAACTCGGGAAGACTCATCTTCCTGACTCCAGGACTGGCAGTCTATCCACTATACCACTTAGCTGTCCTTGAGTGATTGTTATGGTCTGTATCTTATAGTCTCAGAGATCTGTCTAGAGCACTGAGGAGTATAGTGACTTGTTTCAGAGGCAGAAAATGAATCTAGATCTTCCTTATTCCAAGGTTAATTTGCTATCTACTATGTCACAAAGCCTCTTGGGATTATGATATGTATTAAATGAAAATTGACATGAAGAGTTTATTAATCATAAATTGCTACATAAATGTGCATTTGTCACTACTGATAATGATAATGGCAATAAATGTACCAATAAAGAATTACCGTTTCCCACATTCTAATCAACAGAGGACCTTTTTCTGTATTATGATTCATATGTTCATTGATCTCACTGTCATTGGAGGATATAATAATGCCACATTCTCCTGCCTTTTCTTGTGATGTCAATTTGTTTGGTTTGACTCATTTTCCAGGGTGTTTCACATTATGCATGATACCAATGAGGAAATAATTTTAAGTTAATATCACACGTATTTTGATTCTCCCCAATCATAAAATCAAAGATGACTTAAATGAGAAATTGATCATGAATAGGAATGCCAAGAATATAAATGCTTGTCAGTTTATGAAAACAAGAAATGCTTGCAACATAGAGGAAGCAATGGAGAAATTCATGGGGCTTGATATGAATAGATGAGCCACTACGGACTAGAAGAACATATGGTAGCAGCTATTATAACCTCATATCTGTGTAGGTCAGGGCAAGAGGTATGCCATAAGGGAAGCCCAGTTAAACTTGTATGAGCTCTATAGTATAGCTTCAGTGACCTTCTCTACTATGTATCTGTAATACCCACAAGAACATCTAATCATTTGAGAGACAGGCTCAGCCACCTCCCAAATAGCCTGGAAGCCAATGATGAAGAGGAGAGAGTTTTGTAACTTTGGTAAAGAACTAGTTGTAAGTGAGTCTGTTATAGGTGATTCCAGGTTCAGTAAAGAAAATGACATGGAGCTCTGAGACTTGAGGCAAAAACAATTAATTTGTAGCCTTACAAGGAAGGCAGTGAGGCTGAGGGTGAGGTTTGGATAGTTCAGGAAAGTTTTACCCCCAACATTCAAACCATGACATTTCTCAGGAAGAAGAAATCATCTTCTCCCTAAAAAGAGAAGTAATGAAACTTTCAGCTTATGTACAAGATCTGATGGTTTCTAACAAAACAGTGAGAAATGAGTAGCCAAGTCACTGCATAAAGCGGACAGAACAATAATAACAGTTACAGACACATTTTTCTCAGTATGAAAAAGAGCTTTCTAACATATCATTAGAGTGTAGGCAAGCTTGAGCTATCTGTTTGCATCCCCAACATAATGCCATGTACACAGTGCCTAGTAATAAATGCTTATTAGGTTGAACTCTAGGTCTAGCCAAGGAATTGTCTCAGAAGGACTGGGAGTCTTTTAGAAGAGTGTTTTTAGATGGCCATTTGTCAGGTAGGAACATTTGTAAAAAGAATTCCTATTTAAGTAAAGATTTAAACTAGGTGGCCTCTAAGAGCGTTAATGCTCCAAGATGTAGGGATTCAAAGAGTATCCATTAAAAAAATCTCTATTAAGCAGATAGCCCAATTCATCTTTAGATATGTGGCAGAAAGGTTAGAATTTAGTATTTAGATTTAACTTATTTTAATAGAATTAAATCTAGATCTAAAGAACACACACACACGCACACACACACACGCACACACACACACACACACACACTCCACTCAGATTTGGAACTCCTGCCCTAGAGCTAAGCTTGGTGAATGAGTAGATGAATAAACACTCACCTAGCCTAGTACAGGAAGCCAGCCCCAGGCCAAGACTTCATATTCCACCAATTTCCAGCAGTCCACCTGGACCCTTTGACCATATATCCTGCCCATTCATTTACAAACTCTCCCCTCACTTTCCACTTCTTCATCTCGATAAAATAATCAAATCAACACTGCTCAAGCTTCTCAAAAGGTTTTCTCAACTGAGTGCTCTGTGAATCAACTGATTGATTACTCTAAGGAACAGCTGACCATCACTCTGATTCCTCACACCAAAAGGGAAGTAGCAGGAGAAAGGGCAGACAATTCACAAGAGACAATATGAAAAAAGGAGCCAGCAATAAACATCCACAGCTCCAAATATCTACATATACATGCACAAAGTATGGGTGATAAAGAAAAGACAAATAACTGAGGATAACTACAGAAGTCCTTTAAGAAAAAAGTCAGAAAAGTAAGCCAAGAATTAACTGAAAGTGATGGTGAATACTCTCAACACAAAGGGTTGTTGCTGTGTTTTGGTGTATTTTTACCTACTTTGGAGGCCAGAGGAGAATGAAAGAAGAGATTGGAGTAATGTATTCGTAACTCTGCCTCCCTTAAATGTAGTCTGCTTGCAAATCAAGACATCACCCGCCTGATGACACCGGTCCTCTTCAAGAGAAAAGATGAACAAAACCAAGAAATATGATAATGATAGATAAGGAGGAAAGGATGAACTGATCAACTCTTAATCTGATTCTCATTTCATCTTACCAGGAGAAAAATCTCTGAACTAGCAAAGAGATAAATAATGATGAATAATACATGGTTGAAAACCAGGACATATGAGGAAATTCTAAGATCTAGCTGCATCCAGCTATCATCAATGATTTCAAGTTGCCACAACCTAGTGAACTCCAAAATAACCACCTGCATCTATGTTGCATTTTAAGTTTGCAAAGTATTATCTCATTCCATTCTCACTACAATCCCGGGAGGTGGTTGCTTTTCTAGTATCCACTGTACAGATGAGAAAACTGAGTCAGGCAAAGGTTGAGTAACTTGCCCAGTGTCACACAGCTAATGAGTGACTGAGGCTAGATTTGAACTGGAGTATTCCTGATTCCAGGTACAGAGCTCTATTTATGGGACCACCTAGCTGCCTACATCAGATAGTAAGGGAGAGAACTGAAAGTTAAGGTTTCTGAATTACTGTCAGTATGAAAGCTCTTAGAGAACAGAAAAGAACAGAAAAAGGGTAAATGTCTGTATTCTTCAAAAAGGAAAGAAGGTCAAACTTTAGACAAAAATTTGTCTTCAAAAATTCTAGAACATGTTACTAAAAGGAAAATTTATAATCATTCAATAAAAGGAAACAGTGTAATGATGATCAGCTGTGAAAGACAAAGCCACCTTATCAATGTAACAATAAAGAAAAATTTCTACATCCAGAGAACTGATGAACTCTGAGAACCGATCGAAGAATATTGTTTTTCACTTTATTTTTCTTGCTTTTTTTTGCAACATGGCTAATGTAGAAATATGTTTTGCATGATTTCACATCGATAATGGGTTTCACATTATTTCTCTTTTCAATGTGTAGAGGAGCAGCTGGAGGGAAGAAGAAATTTGGAACTCAATTTTTTTAAATGTGAAAAAATAATTTTAAAAATATAAACTTAAAAAATAAACAAAAAGGGAAGCAGTGATTACTAACAGTGAACCTGGCTTTATAAAGAATGAGTTATGCCAGACTACTGTCATTTCCTTTTCTGAACAGGTAACTGGTATGACAGGTCAAGGAAATTCTATGGACACAGTTTATTTAGATTTTTAACAACAGACTTGACAAGGTTCATCTTTCTATTCTTGGGGACAAGATGGAGAAATGAGGATCAGCTAAAAGTGAGTTAGATTCAGAACTAATTGAATGCCTGTTTATAAGGAATCTTTATTGACCTTGTACTATCCAATGTTCTTCAGTGTTCTAGATAAAACCATAGATATGCATCCTGCAGATCACAAGATGCTGACCATGAAAGCTAATAATTATAATAACCAAATCAGCTGTAAGGCTTCCAAAGTGGATTACATATGCAGTCTCATTTGATTCTCAGAGTAGCTCTATGAGACAGGTGCCGTTATTATTTGCTTTTCGTATATAGGGAAATGGAGATTGAGAGAGGCTAAGAGACATGTCACAAAGCTAGTTAGTATCGGAGGCAGGAGTTGAACTCGGATCTTTCTGACTCCAAGTGTAATGCCCTATCCACTGTGCCACCTGACTGCCCAATGAGTTGAAATGAAAAATAGTTAGCATTTCAATGACTTAGTCAGGATTCAAAAAGCTCTCTGAAGGATAGAAATTGAGCAGAACTGAATATGATGAGATTTAGTAGGGATAAACATAGAACTTAGACTTTAAAAATCAATTTTATGGATAGAGCAATGCATGGAAGTGAAGAAAATATTTGGGCCAAGTATAAGGGCCTACTTCATAAGATTTAGAGATGTCAAAAGTTGGAATGGTCTAAGCTAGGACGTAGGACGCTATCCTCCATAGAGGTCCTCAAAGAGAAATCATAAATAGAAATAGAAATAGAAATAATAAATAGAAATAGAAATAGAAATCATAAATATAAATATAAAATCATAAATATAAAGAGAATTCTTTGTCACGTGTAAGTTGGAATACAGCACCTTTAAGGGTTATTGTACATGTTGAGACCTGTAATTCTGTAATCCTAGCTGACTGGTGGGGAAGTAGTGGTGGATGATATTGGCCCTATGTAATAAATATAGGTCTCTGAATGGAACTAACAAGATTATTAAGGTGAAACAAGGGTAGGCTTGAAATCAGAAGCCCTTAATTTAATTATCAGACTTACCACTTTCCAGAAGAGATTTTTGGCTAGTGGCATCTCCTCTGTAGACTTTGATCACACTATCTACGTTGTAGGAAAATGTTTTGTTCTATAGAAATGTCAAGTATTAGCATTGTAAGTATCACAGCATAGGCTTCTGACCATTATATCATAAATGCATTTTGTTGAAGATTCACATCCAAAGATAAATTGCTAAAACTCAGCCAAAGGCTACAGAGTCTTCACTTCCTAAGATGGTCTTTCTACCCTTCATATAACTTATTAGTGATCATGTCTGAGTTCAGAGTGCAGAGTTCTTTCATTTCACACTGTGTAGAATAACTTCTCTTTTCTGCCAAATTCAACGAACTCACTTTTTTATTCATTATTCAAGAAATTGTTTAAATTCAGTTTTTCCTGTTAAAATTTTCATAGCCACTGGAAGGTCTTCTTATTCACTAATCCCTACCTCATCCCAGCTGATACATTTTACTCTTACTGATACCCAGAAAGACTTACCTAAATAAGTGTCTATGAATAGTGTGCATAGTCTACAGTGTTGTCCAATTAATTTGTATTTGGAACCATGACAGTGACTGATTTACCTAGATGATTGATTCACAGTTACTAGCTCCAAAAGATCAATCCTCTATTGACCAATTAGCTCCTTCTATATTATGGCCATTTCCCAACTGTTCTCTTCAGCCCAAAGGAGACAGAGAGACAAAAGCAAGGCTAAAACAAGAAATCCATCCCTATTGGTCAAAACACAAATTGAACTCTATTTTTGCATATAAAATCTGGAGAATGTGTAGCCTTAGTTCGAATTTCAGATAAAACATGCATCATAGTTCCAAAAACATAGCCAGATTTTATTAACAAAAAAAAGTTTCATTAAATATGACAATGTTAAATAGTAAAGTAGAAAATTCCTATAGAACAAGTTTTCTAAAGAAATACCTGAATATAAATTGGTACCTATCTACCCAATTTTAATTTTATTCATAGATATTAACTAGGATGTTTCTTTCTAACTCTGTCAGGATCCCAGGTGTCATTCAGAATTTCCTTATGGCTTGTCATCAATTTTCAAGTGCTAAGCATCAAATTAGCTTTATGCTGCTCCCCCCCCCTCCAGCTTTCTAGGCCCTTCTCCCCTTCACTGGCACTGGTCTTATATTCATTTTGCTTATAGTCATTATTGGAGCTGATCAAAAGAATGTACTTAGTTTGCCTTTTTAATAGCCCATTTCATACAGTAGGTTTGTACCATTTTTCCAGATCACATACTTTCTCACCCATGGAGAAAATGGAAGAAGAAGGAAGAAAGGAAGGAAGGAAGGAAGGAAGGAAGAGGAAGGAAGGAAGGAAGGAAGGAAGGAAGGAAGGAAGGAAGGAAGGAAGGAAGGAAGGAAGGAAGGAAGGGAAAGGAGGAGAGGGAGAAGAGATGAGAGAAAGAAAAAGAGAAGAAAGAAAGAAGAAAGAAGAAGAAGAAAAGAAAGAAAGAAAGAAAGAAAGAAAGAAGAAGAAAGAAAGAAAGAAAGAAAGAAAGAAAGAAAGAAAGAAAAAAGAAGAGAAAGAAAGAAAGAAAGAAAGAAAGAAAAGAAAGAAAGAAAGAAAGAAAGAAAGAAAGAAAGAAAGAAAGAAAAGAAAGAAAGAAAGAGACTACAACCTTGCCAGACAAGGAAGTGTTTGCTTAAGCAGAAAATCTTGTTCTTCAAGTGAATGCTGAATGTTTATGACTGCCTCTAAAGAACACATGGCAATGGGCTATGAAGGGATTCTTGAGGACAAACATGATCTATTGAAAGTCACTCCTTGTTTCCCTTTGTTGGTCAAATAACACATACAAGCGAGTCATTATTCTGAAACATAAAGCTCCCCATGGCTAGCTTCTACAAGGAAATAGAGCTAATTTTCTACTTTCCACTTAAATAAGTTTGAAAAATCTACATATTTTTCCTCCTTCCTTGTCTTGCTATCCCTATCTTCCATCTTCTATCAAGCTGAGAACTGCTAGCTCTATATAATAAGAAATTCTGAAATTTACATAAAGTAACACTCCTGATCAAATCCTGAGTAACTGGCAACCTTCATAAACTGATAAAAGAAGAAAAAAATAGCAAAAAGACAGTTCTAAAAGGAAATCTATCTCTTACCTAGAATATGAATTTTGGTCAGTATTTATATTTTTGAGGGAAAAGTCTTAAATTTTAAATGATAGTCAAAGACACAGATTTCATTTAGCATGTTCTCTACAGCACATGGCTTAGCAGCATACATATGTGGGTACTAATACACCACCAGCAATGATATTAGTTTTAAGCCATCAATATGGACACACACATGTTAGAAATGTTATAACATAAATGTGTTAAGCACACAAGAGAAACCTATACTTTGCCTGCAATAAATTAAAAGCTCACTCTTTTTGTTTTCAAATTCTAACACATTTATCTGTCTTGTTTTTACATTTATAACAACTTCAGTAATCAACATAGTTTTTATTACCTGTCTAATATTTTTCAGCACTGTTCCAGAATCAATGGGCAGAAGAGATCAGCAATTTCAACTTATTTTTCAGTCTATACCTTATTGGTTTGGTTCTCCTTCCACTGGTTGCATGATTCTTGTCCATTTCTTTCCATAAATCCTCCAATGAGGATGGATCCAATGTCTTGGACATCTTCTAGCTCTTTTAATATTTTTGTTAACTATCAAAAGGACACTCAAGGAACACTATTGTGCTATAAGAAATGGTGAAAAGGAAGACTTCAGAGAGGCCTGGAAAGACTTATATGAATTGATGCTGAGTCAAAGAAGCAGAACGAGGAGAACTTTGTGCACAGCAACAACCACAGGGTGTGAAGAATTTTTCTGGTAGACTTAGTACTTCATTGTAATGCAAGGACTTAAAAAATTCCCAGTAGACTCTTGAGGCAAAACGCCTTCCACATACAGAGCAAGAACTGTGGAACTGGATCACAGAATGAAGCAGACCATTTTCTTTTGTATTATGTTTTGTTCTATGGTTTCTCCCTTTCATTTTAATTCTTTTATGCAACATGATTAAGGTGAAAATGTATTTAATAGGAATATATGTGTAGAACCTATATAAGATTTTATGCTATCTCAGGGAGTGTGGAGGGAGGGAGGAAGAAGTAGAAAGAAGAGAAGAAAGAGTGGGAGGGAAGGGGAAAAACTCTAAGATATATGGAAGTGATTGTAGAACATTGAAAACAAAATAATTAAATAAAAAATATAAAAAAAAAAAGGACACTCAAGCTAGTTGTTACCCCTTACTCTTGATACATGGTCCACTTCCTTTTCCAGTCATATATATTCTTAATTTATTTTAGGCAGCTTCTTGCACCTACATCATCATTTCTACAGCCTATGAAGCCCATCATATGTCTTTCTACTGGCCTTTAGATGACCAGCGTAGGTAAATCTCTAATTCTGAAACACTGTCCATCATATCAGAATGATTTATGCTTGTCAAAGAATTAACACATGTCAGAGACTGTCCTTGAACCCAAATCTTCTTGACTCCAAGGCCAGGACTATATCCACCATACCACATCACATTATTTTTCTTTTATTCTTTTTATTTTTATTTTTTAGACTAGACCTGTGGTTTCATTAATATAAAGAATTCCCAATGAGAAGACTCCCTCTACCAACACAAAACAGTATCTCTTTTGTATCTTACAGTCTTAGAGAGCAGCCTGAGACACAGAGATTCAATGACTTACCAGGATCAAAGTGACAATAAGTATCAGGTGTAGGACCTGAACCCAGGTCCACCTGTCGCTGGGAACAGCCAGCTACCTACCAAGTGACGCAGGGTCCAAGCAACATTGTCCATTTGCGCCCATACGTGGACTTCCTCTAAAACTGTACCTGCAATTTAGATTTCAAGAGCAACGTTATAATTGAGCCATTGTACCTCCTGATATACTCTAGAAAATATTGTCACTAATGTTAAAAAATCCTATGTGACAGGAGACATGCTGACCTTTAAATAGTGAAATCATTCTTACTCAACTGCATAGAACTTTTTTAAAAATTTTCCCCCTTCATCCCCACTCCTTGCCACCCCAAAGCTACAACTGAGTATGGATATGTTTATATATAGGTATTGATATATACATACAAGTGCAATATATATATATATATATATATATATATATATATACACACATACACAATCATACATATATATAAACATATACTATCCTTAAGAGAATCTACTCCTAATCTTGTTTTTATGTTTATGCATATATATTTTTTCCTAAGTCCTGTACTTCTACCTGCTACCTTGGTCTCTTTTTTATTTGACCTAGCCCACTCCAGCACTTCTTCCCTTATCCTCCAATTCCCCTAAATCTATACACTCTTTTATATACTCATTTGACCTATTCTATCCCCCCCAAAGTTCCCTCCCTTATCTTCCCATTCCCCTAAATCTGAAGACTCTTCTATATCCTTTAAAGATTTCTCCTTTATCCTCTCCCCGCTCCTTATCCCCTTGGAGTTTTATTTCTTTCCAAATTTAGAAGACTTTTATATTCTTCTAGATGTATATGTATTTTCCCCCCTTAAACCCATTCCCCATGAAAGTAGGTTTCCAGAACAAATAGCCTCCCTCCTCCATCTAAGTCCTCTGTATTGGTTCCTCCTCTTGCACCTCATTTTTATAAGATAATTATTCTTTTAGCTGTTCTTGAATGGTTTTACTTTTTAAAGTCATATCATACTCTGGTCCTACCCCAATCTTTCTTATAAGCTACCTAATTACTAGTAACAGTATTAGACATAGGTTCTACATTTTACAAACACAAAAGGTAAACATTTAATCCTTATTTAGGCCCTTGAAATTGGTCATTGTCATGTACCTTATATTTATCTTGGCTCTTGTATGTCAAATATTCTATTGAGTTCTGGTATTTTTTTAAGAGTCCTGGAAGTCTGACAGTTGATCAAATATCTTCCTTTTTCATTTAAGATTATGCTTAGCTTTGCTGTGTATAATATCTTTGGCCAGAGGCCCAGGTTTTTGTTCTTCAGCATATAGTGTTCACTCATTTAGTGTCGCCAATGCTAGTTCTTGTGTGATTCTAATTATAGTAAATTGTTCTTTTCTTATTGCGCATAATATTTTGTCCTCTATATGGGGCTTTGCAATTTAGCTATAATATTTCTATAAGTTTTCCTCATAGGATCTCTTTCAGATGGTGGTTGTGGATTTTTTCTATTTCTACTTTCCCCTCTTGCTCTAATTTTCAGGATAATTTTCTTTAATTATTTCTTGTATTATTGTATCAAGATTCCTTTTACAGAATTTTCAGGTCATCCAAATATTCTTGTCTTTTCTTCATCTGTTCGCTAGGTCCATGGTTTTTCTTATGAGACGTTTCTCATTCTCTTCTATTTTTTTATTCTTTATTTTTGGTTTTTGTTTTTTTTATTTCTTCAGCTCTTATGACCTCCCTTGCTTCCCCTTACCCAACTCTGATTTTAAAGGAGTCATTTTCTTACTTAGGATTCAGCAACTCCTTTTCTAATTGGTTGACTTTCTTATCATAATATTCTTGTTTTTCTTGTATTGTTCTTATTTTTCTTTTTAATTTTTCTTCAATCTCTCTCATTTGATTTTTAAAGCCTTTTTTTAAGTTCTTCAATGAATTCTTTTTTGCGCAGGTGACCATTTGATGTTACTCTTTGTAGTAGAAGAGGGTTTCTTTGCTTCAATATACTCCCCTGAAGATGAGCCCCAGTCTTCTCTATTCCCAAAGCAGCTCTCTATGGTTGGATTCTTTTTCCTTTGCCTGTGCACTTTTTGGGGAATAATTTAGTTTCTATAATCACTTCTAGTCCTAGGGTGTGGGGGATGGTGCCTCTAGTCTCTGACCCTGTTCAGTTCTTCCCTCTGACCTAGAACTCAAACCAAAACCTCCAGCCTCGATAAGTGCCCACATCCAATGGTGTCCCCACCCCCACTGTTTCTGCACTCACCTGGCTGGTTCCTTCTCACCCCTGCTCCTCCCTACAGCACAGCTGGGTCTGGCATTCCTTGTCAGCAGAGGTTCCCTCAATCTTCCCCAGGTCAGACACCCAACTCCCCTCACTGTCCCAGGGGTAAAAGTTCCTGAGTCTGGAGCCCAGGCAACCTCCCAAACTAGCTACCCCCAAGGCTTGCCACTTGTAAAAGTGGACCCTAGCCTGGAGGTGTCTACTCTTCACCAAGAGGAAATCTTGTCCTGGAGTTTTTTCTTCAGGTCTTCTCTGATTGTCCCCAAGAGGACTCCTGTTCTGTCTCTCCTCTTACTTGTTTCCATGACTCTATGTTGGCCCAAAGGCTCTAGTTTATCTTTTTTTGTGGAGGAAAATCTTGAGACATTGAAATTTTCTGATCTATTCTGCCATCTTCCCAGAATTCTCTCCCCGCAGAACTTTTAAAGCCAATTAAAACCAATGATAAGTCAATGCTACTTTAAAGTATCCAGCACAGATGTGAAAAAAAATTTTCTAAGTTAAGTAAGATAAACCAAATAATGGACCCATTTCACAGGTTTATATCAGACAAATATATACAGACCTTGAGATCTTTGCCTTGATGAGTTGGAAGGACAGAAAAAAAAGTGAGCTACATTCTTCTAGGGCAGGATTTTGCCACTTATATCCTAATTGATTTCCTATACTTAAGGAGGTGTATATGACTATTCACAAACAAATGTAACCTCACTTAGTCAAGTTCCTAGTTGTGGTGATTAGTATACAGAGAACCAGTATTATGTAATATAAAAATTTCTAAATTTGGAGTCAGAAAGTGTAGGATTGAGTCTACATGGCCATTTACTAGCTATGTAACCTTGGCCAGTTTGCTTCCCTGACTTCACTCAGCTCTTCTATAGAACAGTGATGTTAATATCAACATTGCCTACTTCCTATGGATGTTTTGAAGATTCACTGAGATAATGCTTATAAAAAAGGGTTTATCATAAATCACCATAGAAATATAAAATTGCATTATTATTTTTTCTGATCAGAGACTTAGAACTGGAAGGGAACTTACAAGTCATGTGTTTCAACCTCCTCATTTTACAGATAAGGAAACTGAGGTCTGCAGAGGTTAAGTGACTTGCCTGAAGGTCACACAGGTAGTAAACAAGAGAGCTAGCAGTGGGAAAAGGTCCTCTGACTGTTGACCTAGTCCTCTATATTAGAAATAGTGGCATTAAAAAAAAACCAATTCTTTCAAGTTAAATACCTAATTATATTAGTACAGAAAACATTGATTTTCAAATCTGAGTGCTATTAATCATGTATCTTAAATCTAAACATGACCATAAGACAAAATACTCTTGAGAACTTATGTAGGATTAAGTCTTAAAAATTCAATCTGTGGTAGACGGTGATTTCATAATTGTGACCTTTGGGGCTTTGTTGCTAGGAGTTCTTTCCTCCTGATAGAGTCTCCTATAATAAACAGTGAGGTTAGGAGTGAGAGTAAAAATGATTCCATTTTTTAACTGGTGAAGCTTGCTGTGCCTAGTAACAACCAAAGATATGGTCAACTTGCCCAAAAATTTTTACCTGATAAAGGAGAGGTAAATCAGGCCAGCCAAGGAGGATGGTAGGGAAATTTCATCTATTTGAATATGATTTTCTTCTTTTGACTGAGATTAGTGCTTATGTGACCTTGGGTAAGTCACTTAACCACCTTGTGTCTCAGTTTCCTCACCTGTAAAATTAAACTACAGGAATAGATGTTCTCTGAGGCCACTCCCAGGTCTAGAGCTATGAGCCTATAACCTGGAGTTGGAAAGGAGGTCCCAGAAGAGTTCTCTTGCAGATATATTCAACAGCCAATATAGAAATTTCACTATCTCACCCTCCAACATAAAGGCACCTTTGTCAGAATTACACAATTGTAAAAAAAAAGATGGAATCCCCTTCTCATCCAGAAACTAACATGAAAGTGGAAAGCTTACATGTCCTAGAGTCAGAATCACTGAACTGTCTTTAAAAATTATGCTTCACATAGTTCTGAAACAGCATACCTGCACACCTCAGTAAATGTACTTTCTAGCTGTGAATGTGACAAAGACTGAAATCGTGATCCCCAACGACTCTCTGCATTCGCCTCCAGCTATCAAGATTCCTTTCTTTTCCTTTTTCCTCTCTTCTTCCCAGAGTTGATTTCTAAGTCATTAATTATCTTAACATTCATGGCAAACCCCATTCAAAGATGCCAAATGACACAGGAGGTGAGAGAGTCCAGTGAAAAAGCACTCTATTTACAATCAGAGGATGTGGGTTTGAATCTTCCTGCCTCCCATCTCTGTGGTCTTTGGCAAATCTCTGCATCTGTGAGAGCCTCTTCCATAAAATGAGAAATATTTTCTAGATTAGGAATTTCTCTAACTTTTTGTGCACTATAGACCCCTTCATCAGTCTGGTGGGGCCAAATGGTGTAAAATTCATTAAAATCAAAGCTCCCTGAGGTCAGGAACTATCTTTTGCCTCTTTCTATTTGCTGAGTGCTTAATATAGTGTCTCCATTATAGAAGGCACTAAATAAATATTGATTGATTGCTTGGTTGGTTGATTGGATTACAAAGTCAGCCAAAGAATAGCTAATAAATATTTTCTATCTAAGGCATATTTGAGAAACCAGACATATTGCACACAGAGTTATGCAGAAAACACTTTTAGACTGCAATGTGCTCTCTAAATGTCAGCAGGCATTTAGAATTAAAATGAGGAGGCTACCTGGCCTATGACTTAGTCCATAGAATTGCTATGAGGCTTAAATGAGATAATGTATATAAAGTGCCTTATATCCATAAAGAGCTACATGACTGTATTCTATTATTAAACTATGACAATATGCACCACTTACAAAGCACACTTTTTAGAAAGTAGCATCATAAAAGCATCTAAGAATATTACAAGGAGAGAACCATCTATTGTTGTCTTCTTCTACAGTAAATGGTTATTCATTTCACGTTCATGACCTCAGGGATGCAATGTAAAGGACTCTAATGAAGCAAAAATATCTACCACAAGAACAGAAACTGTCCACATATTCTCCAAAACCATATACTGTAATAAATTCTCCTCAGATTACTTGAGCTTCATGAAGAAAGAAGTATCTCTAGTAAGTACGCTTTTAAAACTCTTCAAAATCCATACTGTTGATAGAAAAGTGGGGTGTTAAGAATCACATTTTCATTACAGTTAAGAATTACACTATCAAAAAAGTTGACTCACCTTCCTCTCTTCGCAGTTTAAAGTTGGAAGCCATCCTGGCATGGTTTGACTCTATGATAATTCTTAAGGAATAAGGTACATTTAATTTGTATATAAATTTACTTTCATAGATAATAGGGTATTTTATGGGAAAAGATAGAGACTAGATTATATTTACTTAGAATTAGTAAGCATAGATTTGTATGCCTCCACTCCAGAGTTCTCCAAATCTTTGCTAGTAAACTACCAAATTGGGCAGGTCCCCCAAGATAAAAAGTTTTAAGCATATACCAGAGATATGTTGTGCACCTGTTGTCCCAAGATCAAACTAATGAAGCCTGAGGAAGATTGTCATCAGGTTGACTACTAGGCATTGACGTTTTTTATCTACAGCAATCCTTAAAGGTCATCTCCCAAGTTGCATTGCCATCTACCTCAATGGAGGACATATTCACAGCAGTGAAATCATAGTGCCAATTGGTGACCTCCCATTTGTCAATGTCCTTCCTAAAATGCATCATCTAGAAATGAACATATTACTCAGGAAGTGATCCTATTGGGGCAGAGCTGATGGGGGCTCTCACCTCCCTCTTTCAAGTTCAAAATCACATTAGCCTTTTTTGACAGCCAAATTGTACTGACTTATGTGAAGCTGGTAGTTCAAATCTTGTTTTTCAGGTAACCTGTTATAAAGGACAAACATTACCACCACCATGTTTCATACTTGTAAGATTGTTTTCAACCCAAGTATAATGCCACTTTACATGCCACTTTATTAAATGCCACTTTATTAAATTTCATCACATTAGATTAAGAGAGGATAGCATCACATGTTGGATAAAGCATTGGCATGGCCAATAAGAAAGACCTGCATTCAAGTCCCATCTCTGACACACACTGACTGTGAAACTCTAAACAAATCATTTAGCCTCTCAACGCTCTAGTCAAATCTCAAAGAATTTAAGTTGCTACAAAGGTGCTGAAACACATTTGTGAAGAGAGCTTCCATACCTTGGAGTTTTCTATGCCAATGAAATTACAGGTCTAATCCCTAATCCATATTGGACTTTATCCAATATTCTAATCTAGAGCTTCTTAAACTGAGTTCTACACATTTTTAAGGGTCCAGGGATAGATTTCAAGGGATATATCAATTTGACTAGGAAAATTATGTCATTATTTTCACTAACCTTTAGTTGAAATTAGTGTTTCCTTAAATTATGTCAAAAAAGTTGATTCTGAGAAGGGGTCTATAGGTTTCATCAGACTTCCAAAGCAGTCCATGACACATACAAAAAAGGTTAAGAGTTTCTGTTCTAGACTGTCAAGATTTGGGGGGATCTTGTTTTATTTATCCATTCTGTTAGCTAGCCCTTCCAGTTTGATTTCATCTGTAAATTTTACAAACATCCCCTTACCATTTATGCCTTCATTTGAATCACTGATAAAAATAGCAAGCAAAGATCTCTAGCACATTTGCCTCCAATACTGCCTCAAAAATCGGTATTAACTTATTAATGACTGCTACCAATTACACATTCGCCCAACTGTGCTATTATCTAGCCCATATATCTCTCCATCTTGTCCACAAGGATAAGGTGAGATGTTTTCTCAGATGCCATACTGAAATCTAGACATAATATTATCATGGCATTCCCTTAATCTACCAGTTCAATAGAATTACCTCACTACAAAAAAGAAATTAGACTAGCCTGGCACAACTCTCTTGGTTTGCTTCTGTTTGTTTTGTTTGTTTGTCTGTTTTAAATCAAGCCATACTGGCTTTGAGTCATCCCTGATTCCTTGTCTTAGTGTTCTCACTTTCTCCTTGCCTGGAACACTCTCTCTTCTCTAAGCTCCCTGGCTACTTTTAAATTCCAGCTAAAATCCTACCTTCAACAGGAAGCCTTCCCCAATCCCTCTTAAGCCCAATGCCTTCCCTCTGTTAATTATTTCCCATTTATCCTGTATATTCCCATTTATCCTTGTTGACATGCTGTCTCCAGTACTAGACTGTAGGTTTCTTAAGGGCAGGGACTGCCTTTTGACTCTTTTTTGTATCCCTAGAGCTTAGCACAGTGCCTCAAACTTAGTAGGCACTTAATAAATGTTTAAGGATTGATGGATTCTCGTTCATGTCTGTCACTGTCTAGTTTTGTTACTTTGGGCAAATCAAACCTCTCTAACTCTCGGTTTCTCATCTGCAAAATAACAGAGTTGTACTAAATTCAAGATCAATACAAATTCCAGAAGTCTACACATTGGAATGAACATTCCCTTTCCATTTATTTTCATTAATTCATTCAATTAGCGTTTACTGAGCATACTCAAAGCACTGTGAATACATAGAATAATTTCTTTTACTAGATCTCTGTCCATGTAGAATTTACAACCAAGAAAAGACATAAGGATGTGCTCAAATAACTATAATATATGGCATGATGTAATTTTCTAATTCAATCATCTGTTAGTGTTTTGGGTTATGTATCTACTTGGTATTCATTTATCTGTGTTCTTGTTCCCTGCTCCAACAGGAAATTTGGAAGCACTTTCTTGCTGGAAGGTATTTTTCATTCTCATCTTAATCCTCAGGATTTAGCACGATATTTGGTACCTAGAGCTTACTAAATAAATACATGCTGAATAGAATGGATTCAAAAAAGAAAGAAAAGATGAAAAAAGGAACAGTGTGCTATTGTTACTACTAGGAAAGAAAAAGCACATCCAACTGGCAGACTGAAAAGTCTTCATAGAGTGGATGCCATTAGAGCTGAGTCTAAAAGGAGTGGTAAGTCATCTTTTAGATCTGTCCCCTTCTCTCCATGTACACCACAATCACCAGAATTCAGTCCTTTATCCCCTCTACACTGTCTTTTCATCTCAATATACCAATTCTTCTCTTTGCCTTCAACCTCAGTCCTCTTCAAACAACTGCCAATAGAATTCTCCTAAGTCACAGATCTGTTCATATTATCCCCCTGTTCAAAACCCTTCAGTAGCCACTGACTGCCTATGGGATACAAGATAAATACCTCAATTTATCATTTCAACCTTTCCCAATCTAGCTTGACTCTATCATTTCAACCTCATCATCACTCCCCATCACAAGCTAAACATTCCAGTCAATAGACAATTATTTCTCAGACTCACCATACCAGTTTCCATATCTACAAAGACTATCCATAACATCTAGAATGCACCCTTTATTGTCTCCATCTTTTCTCTGAAGTTTTCCTTTTTCCTCCATAACCTAGCAATATCCTTTTCTTCTTTCACATTTTCCTAGATTTTTCTGTTGTCATTATGCTTTATTTTATTTTCTATCTCCTCTATACATGGCATAAACCCAGCACATCTTCACTGACAACAAAAAAGTAAATTCCTCAACTATGGGAGCTGTCATTTTAATATTTGTATCTTTACAGGTGGATAGGTGAAACAATTTATAGAGTACCAGACCTGGAATCAGGAAGACTGAGTTCAAATCTGGCCTATCAGATACTTACTGTGTAAGTAATTAGCTGGGCAAGTTGTTTAACCCTGTTTACCTCAGTTTCCTCATCTGTCAAATGAATTGGGGAAGGAAATGGCAAAACAGTATCTTTGCCAAGAAAAGCCCAAATGGAGTGGTAAAGAGTCAGGCATGATGGAAATGATTGAACAGCGACAAAAAGGAGATGATCACAACACCTGTATCAAGTGAAGACCAAATAAGATACATGTTAAACACTTAGCACAGTGCCTGGCACAGCGAAGGATTCTATAAATGTTCATCCTCTTCCCACCTTAGTGCCTAATACGTAATAAAGTAGTGAACGAACCAAACTGAACTAAAATGAATGAAATGGCCAGGTGAAACCTTGAGAGAACAGAAAATGCAGGAGCAGGGGAATGGGAGAACAAAATGAATGGAGTTGAGAAAAGTGAGTTCTGCTGAGGAAATAGAGAGAGACCAGTTCAGCTACAGTGTGACCAGCACACATGAATAAGTGTAGAGGAAAGAGAAAGCAAAAAAGGCAGTAAATGAGAGTCTAGGCAATCCTGAATGTCAAACAAAAGAGGTTAGACTATGTGGGTTAGGTTGGAGGGAGTCCTTTTAAATTATTCATTATGAAAATACATCTTTTCTAAATTGCTTTTCCTTTTACTCCTTTCCTTGTGGTTTCTCAGTCAAAATTTGCTTAATCTACAGTTAATATTACAGTACTTTAATTTCTATGCAACATAAAACAGGTTGTGTCAATCAGTATCTCTCCCCTGAAAGTACCCAGTAACAACACTGAGATGAAGGTTTCCACGATGAAAATTGCTACAAAGTGGCAATGCTTCCAACAGTTTCGAAGAAAGTGAAACATCCTCTCATATAAGGTCAAATTTCATTTATTAATTCCTACTTTCCTAAAGAAAGTGCCCTTTTTTGACTGGATTTTAATTTTTAGCCATAAACTACTCCTCAAATTAACTGTGCACGTAAATTAAGACCCATGTGTCCCATGATTAGCAGCAGAGTAGCCGTTAGAACAGCTCAAAGATAAAGGATGATAGCAAAGAAACATAGGAAGGGGGCATCATGATATTTTAATATCCCTAATCCAACCAAAATAAAATGGCAAAAAAGTTCCTAAAAACATGAGTTTTAAAGTTCAATTCAACCTACTTGAATATAACACGTTAGAAACTTCCTTTAGAATGCAGTCTCTATCACAAGCTATGATGTGAAAGTAAATGCATATTACGTACTTTGAAAATTGTGTAAACATGGAAGTCATTAGGTGCCAGTCACAACAAACTGTGTGGTGAGTAGATTACATAACATAACTAATTTATAACTTTTTTTGATCCTTCTGACATGCCACACTCATGGTCATCAGACCTGATTACTTTTTGAATATAATTATGATTATCTGAACAGATGCTGAAAGTTCTCTAAAACCTCATATTCTTTTGTAGATTTAATTAATATTTTGCAAGCACTTACTATGTGTAAGGTGCTGTGCTAGGTAATGTGAGAGATACAAAGAGAAGAAGGTACCTACTTTCCAGAAGTTAAACTTTAAACAGAAGAGATATGACATACATGTTCATAAATAAATTAAACACACATGTATGTATATATGTACATATATATATGCAGAGAAAGAGAGAAAATGTAAAATTTGTTGTAAGAGAAGCAAAAATTAAAATGCTGTGGGAGTTCAGAAATAAAATCACTTCCAGATAGAAAAGTGAGGAAGATCAGTGAAGGTTTTCTGGAGAAAGAGGCATCTTAAGCTGGTACATGAAGAATAGGTATGCAGTTAACATGTAATAATAAAGGAACTGACATGAGCAAAGGCAAGGAAGTAGGAAAACATATGGTGTACAGGGAGTAGTAGGGCATACCCAGACGCTCACATGAAGCTGTGATCCTACTCATTTGGATATTACCTCTAACAAAATAGTTAATAACTTCCCCATGCTAGCTTGTCCTATATAACTCTGGTCCATGTTCTCCCACAAGTTCACCATACGACGGTCCATCCGCTATGCTGAAGGCCTTCCTTACTTGTTCTTGATATCACAGGGATACCAGTGAAATACATTCTTTATCCAGTAATTATCCCTCAGCCTCAAGATGGGACTATCTAATCTTCATTTTCACTCTCTCTCTGTGTCTCTATCTCTGTCTCTCCCTCTCTCTCTCTCTCTCTCTCTCTCTCTCTCTCTCTCTCTCTCTCTCTCTCTCTCTCTCTCTCTTTCTTTCTCTCTCCCTCTCTCTCTGTTTCTCATACATACACACACAAAAAAATCCTTTCCTCCAATCCTTCATTTTTTTTTTTAATGTTAAGTGTTAAAAACCTTCTCACACCTACCATGGACCTTTCTTTTGCTCCCTGAATGATATTTAATTTTCATTCTTCAAGGACTGAATATTGCAATATCCATAGCTACACCAATACTAACAGCATACTGGTATTAAAAAAACAATTTTTCACTTTGAGGAGAAGTCTGGCACCATTAAGCAGATTCTGTAATTTCCTGTATGCAGTCCAGCACTCTCTCCTTCTCCTGTTTAATTCTGGACCAAACTGGAAGCCATGTTGATTGAAGTCTACTTATAGTACCTGTACAAAGTATATATATATTGAATATGAGTTCTATAGGTTACCTAATTTAAGCACCTGTCATAGACTGAACAATAAGTATTCTTCATTCACTTTTTTCCTCCTGTGTAGATTAGTCAAGACTCTTTTGGGTTGTTACAGATCTCTTCTAGGAGGGTCAAGAATATTCCAGAGCTTGACACAACCCATATACTGTCATCTACAATCAGGAACAACTACAGAACCTCAACATATGCAGGGAAATCATCTACAACTAGGCCACTGTGCTGAGTCTCCCCCATTGGTATGGTAAACACATTAGTTAAGTAAGCAATAGGTTGCCCTGTATTCTGCTTTGCCTGATATTAATGCTTAGAGAGGTGCCATAGTTACCTAATTTAGTACATGCTTCAAGGAATCATGAATACTTTGATGTATTCATGTTAGAGGCTTTATTGGAAGGTGGCATTTTGCTTTAGAGACTTAAAAGTTACCGTATGGTCAACAATAAACCAGGTGATTCAACAGATAGAGCATGGACTCGAAGTCAGGAAGTCTTGATTTCAAGTCCAGTCTCAGATACTTACAACCTCAGGTCACTCACTTATAGTAACTTTGGACAAGTCACTTAAGCTCTGTTTGCTTCAGTTTCCTCATCTGTAAAATGGGAATAATAAAGCATCTACCTACCATGGCTGTGATGAGAATAAAATAGATATTTTTTAAAGAGCTTCCCAAATTTTAAAGAACTATATAAATACTAGTTTTTATTATTATTATCATCATTATTATTACAATTCTTATTCTTTATACCTTTCATTCAATTTTGTGATGGTAAAGACATGGTCTGCTATAGAGCATCACTTGAAAAAGCTCGCCTGTTCCTCATGATACCCTCATCAAGGATGAACTCAATGTGTACGAAATATTCTGATAAAAATTTTACATAGATGAGAAAGTTGGCATGAAGGTCACTCTTTGTTTATATTCTCCCAGCTACATCATTTTTATATTCATAGAATCCAAGGTTTTTCCTGTGCTTTTCATCACCCTTATCATAATAGCTTACATTTATACATTTACAGTTGAGTAAACTGAGGCAAACAGAAGTTAAGTAACTTGCTCAATGTTATGCAACTAGAAGTGTCTGAACTTGGATTTGAACTTACTTCTTCCCAACTTCAGACCAAGTATTCTATCTATTTCTATCTATTATGTCACCTAACTGCTTTGTGTTATCTAATATCCAATAAGATATAATATGAATTGACTCCTCACTGGTTGCCTCTAGTATGAGTCTCCTCCACAGTTTGATCCAGCTACTTTCACTGTCTGCATTTCCCTTAGCATCATTTCAACCACAATCAAAGCAAGAACATCTGAAGTTATCATGTTAAGAGTTCAAATTTAAGGGAAAGGTTTAGAAAAGTACATTGAGGCAGATGTAAAGAGACTTGAATGATAGGCTAGGAAGTTTGGACATTAGTCAATAGATAATAAAGTGACAATAGGGTATTGGGGGAAGTTTTTGATTATAAGAATAATCTGATCTTAATTGATTTTAGGAAGATTAATATGTGTACAAGATTATTGCATATTGGATTAATTGTATGTATGCAATTATATACAAGATTAATTGAAATTAAGAGGGAAGAAGGGTAGAGGACTAGAGCTAAGCAAGGCAGTTCAAAGGTTATTGAGATAGCTTGGCCATGAGAAAGTTAAAAGCTGAAGTAGGATGTGGAGACAGTGGGAACAGACAGGTCAAGGGATGTGTGAAAGATGTTTTGTTGGACAGATGGACTAGAAGTGGAGAAAAAGGAAAAGGGAGAGGGAAAAATCTAAAGTGACTAAGCTTCAAGTCTGGGTGGCTGAGAGAATTATGGTATTATTAATAGACAAGGAGAAATCCTGGGAAAGAAATTGATTTAGGAAAAGAGATTATAGATTTAGTTTTGCACACAGTGAGGTTGAAATTTTGGCATCTAAATGGAAATGTCCAATAATCAATAAGAAAATGAGACTGGAGGTAAGGACAGGCATCAGACTGGAGGAACAGATTGGAGACTCACATGCAAGTAGCCATGAATTGACAAGATTTAAGAGCCATCTACACAAGGAGTGTTAGCTGGAGTTGTGGTGGCTGTGATCATCAAGAGAAAGGGTAAAGAAAGAAAAAGATTACATACATAACTTTGGGAAATGGCCACATTTAGAAGGCGAAGAGAATATGTTGCATATTAGTGGAGACTGAAAGCTTAAAGGCAAATGTGTTGCTTTTGGAGAAATGTATACATTTATAAAAACTCTAATACAATTCTTCCTCCACCTGTCTAACTTGATTTTCAAAATCCTTTTGGAGCTCTTCCATGGCCTGAGCCCACTGGATATCTATTTTGGATGTTTGGGATACAGAGGCCTTGACTTCTATGTCTTTCCCTGATGGTAAGCATTGTTCTTCCTCATCTGAAAGAAAAGGAGGAGATATCTGTTCACCAAGAAAGTAACCTTCTATGGTCTTATTTTTTTTCCCTTTTCTGGGCATTTTCCCAGCCAGTTACTTGACTTCTGATATTCCTCTCCACCCCTGCCTCACTAGTGCTTGGGGTCTGAGATTCAAATGCTGCTCCCCAGCCTCAGGGCTTTCAGTGGGGGGCAGGGCTGCTATTCAATGTAAGATTAAATTCAGGTTCTCAGGTGGGGGCAGGGCCACCTCCCAGGCTCAGTTCTCTCAGGGGGTTTATGCTGAGATCTTCAGTAATAGATCTGAGCTCCTGTCTGCTTTGGGAGCCCTGGTCTGCTGCTGCCTTTCAAGGGGGCCTGAGTTATGGAGACACCCTGCTCCCCTCTCGGCCAGCTAAAAAGGCTCTCTCACTGACCTGTAGTGCCTGTGAGTGGAGGGACCTGCATAGCTGCTGGAGATTTTGTCCCTGAAGCCTGCTCGGATCTGCTCCTCTTGGGGCCTCACGGCCAAGGCAGGGCTGGGCTCTGCTCTGGGTCCGGTGTGCGATGGACCTTTGGGGTCAGTTTTTCAGGGCTCTCTGGAACAGAAATCTCCTCCACTCCGTTGCTGTGACTCCCACTGCTCCAGAATTTGTTAGCAGTTCCTCTTCACAGGTAATTATGGACTGTGGGTTCAGAGCTAGCATATGTGAATCTTTCTATTCTGCCATCTTGGCTCCTCCCCCCCCAATGCAATTCTTAAAATCACAAATTTGGACACTGAAACATTGAATTGGGCCATCTTGGCTGGGCAAGTTGGGGGGAAGCATAAAACATGGCCGAGACACAAAACTCAAATTGCATATATTGACCTGTTCTACCTTGAGAGACCCACACACATACACTGATATTAACAGATATTAGGACAGTATCCCAGTGATGAATTTTTCTACCCCATCCAGACTTCTCTGAATTATCCATGTTGACTGTTTTGTCCTGGAAGGTTTTACAGTCACTTAAGCAACTAGAGTAGATGTCACCTTGTTTTGCAATATACCTTGCTTTTCATTTTTCTATATCTTATTTCACTGTTTATTACTTTGCTTAATTAACTCATTTTGTTCCAAAATTAGCTCATCTATTTAGTACCTCCTTAAATTCTTTAAAGTTCCTGTCTCATCTTTACCCTTACTAGATAATTTCTCATCTATGGCATTTATCATCTTGCTATTCAAACCTGTTTTTCCAAGTTCTTAAAAGATACTAACATTCTAAGCCTTAGTACAGATGCCTAGAATGCAACACTTTCAAATTATTTTCCTGCTGTGACTTGCCTTTTCTCTCCATTGTTTTGCTAATCTCTTAACCTGATTTTAATCCCCAGCCAAATTTTACCTCTCATCTCAAAGTTGCCAGCTTCTTTATACATGTCTTAGGAGGATCATGTGGAGATATTAGCAAGTTTTTTGCAATCACTTGGAGTTTTTTAAAATAATTTTAAGATGATTCATAAAGACCTGTGGCTTTCATATGAAATTGTAAGCCATCTTTAATGACAAAGGTGAGCATAGTTATTTAATCCTTCAGAAATCTTGGTCGTAGGCCCTGCGGTCTAGGAAGTACAAGTGCTTCAAGCAAAACTGACAGCAAAGAAAGTTTCTTGGATTCCATTAAAAAAACTTGAAGATACATTTTCTCTGAAAATATGGCTTAATGGGAAAAGAGTCATTATTAACCAACGCATTTTAGAAAATTGGTTGGAAATTTTGCAGGAAAGGGATTTGGAACTAGAAGTTACATTGTATGCACCAGCGAATTCCAGCTCAATGGGAAATTTTAACATAAAAAAAAGAAGTCTTAAAAATGGAAGGGAAATCAAAATATGTATCTCAAATGTGAAGGGGAGGTTAATTTTCTTTCTATTCAACAAATGGGAAAGTATTATTGAGAGCAAGATAAATGTGTTTGACCACGTTAATCTTTTTTTAATCTGTGCAACAAGATGATATAATTAGAAGATAAAAGAAAAATAACCTGGGGAAAATATTAATAGAAATGTGATGAATAAAAACTTGACATATAAAATATGTTGTCACATAACAGTCAAAGTTATAACAATTTTTTAAAAAAGGAAACACAAGCTGTTAGTAATCACTTAAAAAACTTCAGCCTCAAATGCTCAAAGAGATATAAATTAAAACAAATTAGAGGTTCCCTTCGTGATTACCAAATTGGTGGCAATAATTAAAAGCCATGAAATTCACTGCAAATGGGATGATGGCAAAACAAGCATACTCATTCATTGTTATTGGAATTTCAAACTTGTAGAACCTTTTAGGGAGACGATGCATACCACACTCTTGAATTCAACCATTTCATTGTTAGATATGTGGGTCAAACATGTTACCAAGAACAACCAAAAAAATGGATTATTTGCTAAAAGTCAAAACAGCATTATATGAAAATACAAAATAAAAGTAGAGGCAACCAAAGTGTGTGATAATAAAGGAATTCTTTTAAAAGTTATGGTCACAAATGTCAAGGGTTTATCATGGTGAAATCAAATCTAAAAAGCATGAGGGATGTAAGAAAATATGGAAAGACCTTTAAGTAAGAATTCAAAACAAAGCAAAAATTAGAACTAGAAAAATGGAATATACAGTGTGATCAAATGAAAGAACAGCCAAATAATTCTGATGAGGACTTCAAGGGGTTAATTAAAACAGCATTGGGGCACTTTATATATTTAAATTCATTTTTAAAATGTTAATAGTTAAGCAAAAAGAGCTGTTTTTAATTATTTAATGTTTATTTTATAATAAACATTTAATTTTTTAAAAACTGCTACCCTACTATTAAGATAAAACAGTTTAGGAATTAAGTGTTCATTGTGCTAACCAGACATTAAAGGTCCTGGGGCAGGCATTAGAAAACAAACTTCACTTTCTTTTTTCTTTGGTAATAGTAGTAAATAACTGATGCCTTACCTTTATCCAAATGAGAAAAAGGACAGAGTATATAACCCATCACTTCCTCACTAAAACCTAGCCAGTGGAAGTTGCCCCCACCAAAATAATGGTAATATTATTATTATATTATTATAACATCATAATTAATATTATAAAGTAAAAAGGATTTTGAAGAAATTTTTCTATTGTCAAATAATTTAGAAGTTCCTTGATTCAATTCATAAGCTCCCCAAGTGTGAACTGAAGAGGCAGTTTTATAGCTGACCCCTTCTTATTGATAAATGTTTACTTCTTGCCCAAGCTTATGATAAAAGATAGAGATGAGCTAACTTTCCATCACCCACGCAGGTAGCAATGAGGACAGCCTTCAGTTTTGGTGGGAGAATACATAATTGGAATCATGTGAATTGGCTTAACCAGAAGTAGTAGATAGAACTTTAATTAGGGAGTTGGGATGCTTGTTCTTAATTTTTCTTGGTCCCTCACTTTCTGTAGCATTTTGGGGACTGCCATGAAGCATCAGCAATCTAAAATGGCTCCCCATCCTGGTTTCCTCTTTTACTAAGGTCTAGAAGACCAAGAGGGAAATCTACCAGTACCAAGGTCTCCCAACTTCTCAGCAGA